>WNWK01001562.1:127500-268809 GCA_009830355.1 Cherax destructor
ATACCTGGATAAGTGAGCAGATGAATTTTCAACTTTCTAACAAATAGAACACAAAGAGTAGTAGTCAACAGAGTTAAGTTAAAGGCGGCTACAGTGAACAGTTATATATCCCAAGACACAGTACTCGCCTCCATTATTTTCCTCATACATAGACAGGAACATTACTCGCCCTCCATACTTATCCTCAGTCTCATACACAGAGACATAAATTACAGTACTGTATCATCCTCTGCAGACAATACCAGAATCTGTATGAGAGTGACATTGAGGACACTGCAAATCTTCAAACTGATATAAACAATGTCTTCCAGTGGACCGCAATAGAGCGAAAAACTAACATGAAGGACCTAGGAGTGATAATGTCAGATCTGACTTTGAAGAATGACAACAATGTCATTATCACAACTGCGAGGAAAATGATAGGATGGATAATGAGAACCTTCAAAACAAGGGATGCCAAGCCAATGATGATCCTCTTTAAGTCACTACTGTACAACAGCCCCTTTGAAGGCAGGTGAAATTACAGACCTGGAGAATGTACAGAGAACTTTCACTACACGTATAAGTACAATAAAGCACCTAAATTACTGGGTACGGTTGGAGTCCCTTAACCTGTACTCCTTGGAACGCAGGCGAGAAAGATACTTCATAATTTACACCTGGAAAATCACGGGGGTCACACACTGCAGTTAAACTCCCTCAGTCTTTTTCACTGACTCTCCTCTCCCTCAATCTTCCCTACCCTCCCTTCCTCTACTCTCCCTCTCCCAGTTTTCCCTGTCCTCCCTCCTTTAGTCTAATCTGCCCTTCATCTCTCTCCCCAACCTTCCATCTCACTCCCCCTCCTTCCATCTTTCCTCCTCTCTCTCTCTCTCCCTCCTGCCTCCTCTCCCTACCTCTCTCCTCCTTTCCTTTCCCCTCCCTCCTTTCCCCCCTCCCTCCAACTCCCCATATAGCAGCAAGGTCAAGGAATAATCAGCTTAGTGAGTATCGATTAAAGCTTATGTTAGTGTGTGTCGCTTTATCAGACCTTTAATTGATCCTTTCTGTGTCCAGGTGTGTGTGTGTGTGTGCCACTGGCGGAGACAAAGGGGGGCTCAGCCCCCTAATTTTCTTCAGCCCCCTTGTAAGGAAAATCATCATTTATTAAGTTTATTCCTGTGTATAAATGGTATACAGAACCGACAAGATGAACAATGTTCAACTCTTGGGTATCTTTTTTGTCGAAACGTTTCGTCAGTCAGGATGAGGGACTGATTACCTCAAACTCCTTCTGATCTTCAACCACTTTTCTCTGTATTGGACCGATGAAGCCACTGCGTGGCGAAACGTTTCCATAATATAGATTCCCAAGTGTTGCACAAGTGTCAGTTTACCAGCTGCCATAGAAGAACAGCAAATAAAGTGCGACAGTACTCCGTCACATCATTTACAAGAGCTTGTTGATTCTCCCCTTGGAGGTTGCCAGATAATAAATACTTCTTATGAATAAACCACGGAATGGGTGAGATTTGAACCCATGGCGAGTCACTCGTAAAACTCATGGCCAGTGCGTTAACCACTGGGCCAGCTGGCTACAATAACATTCAACTAAGTATATTTATACACCATAGGGAGGTTAGCATGGGCCACTACTGTAACTACAGATGGAACTTTTTACAGATGAACCTCCCGCCAGCGTCGCTGTGGCGAACTCTAGCTCATGTCCCCTCACGAATGCTGTACACTTGCTATCTTGTCATGAAGTTCAGTGAGGTTAGATTAGTCGTTAAGGAAGAAGATTTAAGACAGTGGAAGTATATAGTGGCTGCCCTGCTGCTCTCAGTAACACTGGCCATAAAAATTCCGCAAGTTACAATGTATCTAAATTGCTGTTCAACAGGATATTACCCATTCTGGAGACCATTGTAACATGATGTTGACACGCCCTTCTCTAACCCAACCTATCTCACCACAGTTGATTTACTACCACTGTTACTACTACTACTACTGCTACTGCTACTATCACTACCTCTACTATACTATTACTGCTGCTATTACTATTACTACTAATACTACTATTCCTACTATTACTGCTATTCCTACTAATACTACTATTCCTACTACTACTGCAATTCCTACTACCACTACTACCCTCTCGCTGCTTTCCACCCGACTTCTGCCCCTCTATATACTCGTCTTAGTTACTCTGTATTAGGACTGAAGAAGCTAGTCCTGGCGAAACGCTTTCTTTAATACATGTCCTAAACTGTACACAAGTGTCTTTCCACGACCTTCCTGTCATAGCCAGGTTAACCTGGGCATAAAACAAGCCACTTACAAGCGAGTCTTGTGGCATATCAAAGATGCTTTGTTTTTAGAGAAATCTTATAATTGGAGAAGGTGTGTAAATGTAGCGTTAGGCGTGAAAATGTAATCGATGTTTAGGGTAGGGGTGGTTTTGATAAGGACCTGCCTAGTATGGGCCAGTAGGCCTTCCGCCGTGTTTCTCCATTCTTATGTTCTTAAGACACATGTGAAATAGTTGTGTTTGAAGAATTAGACACATGTGCAACATCTGGGTATTTTTATTTGTAGACGTTTCGCCATCCAGTGGCTTTATCATTACAAATTCAAGGATATAATGGGTAGACTGTAGAACTGTATGCAGAAGATGAGGTAATCAGTCCCTCAGTCTTGGAGTTGGTGAAGAGCACCGTAGTCTTGGAGAATCTGGAACACAGGCAAGAAGTTGGCCAGTACAGTCAGTAGGTCAGTTGACCAATTATCTGGTCAGTCAGTAGGTCGGCTGACCAATTATCTGGTCAGTCAGTAGGTCGGCTGACCAATTATCTGGTCAGTCAGTAGGTCAGCTGATCAATCATCTGGTCAGTCAGTAGGTCAGCTGATCAATCATCTGGTCAGTCAGTAGTTCAATTGATCAATTATCTGGTCAGTCAGGTCAGCTGACCAATTATCTGGTCAGTCAGTAGGTCGGCTGACCAATTATCTGGTCAGTCAGTAGGTCAGCTGATCAATCATCTGGTCAGTCAGTAGGTCAGCTGATCAATCATCTGGTCAGTCAGTAGTTCAATTGATCAATTATCTGGTCAGTCAGGTCAGCTGACCAATTATCTGGTCAGTCAGTAGGTCGGCTGACCAATTATCTGGTCAGTCAGCAGGACAGCTGACCAATTATCTGGTCAGTCAGTATTCTGCTGACCAATCGTCTGATTAGTCAGTAGCTCATCTCACCAATCTATCATCAGGAAAGCGCTAAAACCGTGCGTGTTTGAGGGGGCAGGATTGGTGGGTGGATTGGTCCTGTACAAGGGAGGCAGCAGCAGCAGCAGCAGGTGTTTGAGGGATTAAGGGAGGGTAATAACAGACTCCCTGAAGCGTGTGGGTGATGGGATTGTTCTGTGATGGGAGTGAAGGGGAGTGTTATCTTCCCCTCTGTCAATATCTACCTCTCATCTACCCTCCACCTCACCTTATAAAAGCTTATAAACGCTCTACATCACCAGCCTCTGGGTCGTCACCCAACATTGGGTCACAAGTTATTTGAATTGGGTCGCAAAGGGACTAAGATTTTATTTATTACTACTACTACTACTACTACTACCATCACTGATATTATTTCATAACCAGTATTAAGTAGTTGTTTGTGTAGTCTTTTCATATTAGTTACATCATTCCTGGAAATTTTGGTAAAGATTCAGTACAAGGACTCTTCTCCAGGCTGAGGGACTGACCACCTCAAATACTTTTTCTCCAAGCTTGACGGACTGATTACATCATCTTTATTTCATTACTACTTCTTCCTTTCTATTTGAAGAAGCCTACTGTGTGGGCGAAACGTTCCATCAATAAAAATACCCAACTGTTGCACATGTGTCTTAATCATCAACTTATCGGTATTTTATACCATTTTTGCCATGGAAATCTTGCTTCTCAGAGGTTGCCAGGTGAGTTGCAGAGGTTGCCAGGTGAGTTGCAGATTGTGAGGGAGGTCACTCAGCTCGTTAGTTTAATTAAAAGCAAGAAGTCTTAAAATTAACTCCAGGATATTCGCTCAGATGTGTTGTGATTTTGGTTGGGGACGTGTGCGTCTGTTGTGGGTGTCGCCAGGGAAGGTGCTCCAACCATTGCCCGAAATGCGGGAGGAGACTGCGATATTTTTGGTTGAGAAAAATCGTCGAGTGGCCTCCAGATTCTCACTGGATCATCCAGATGCCAAGCATAATCCTGGAGGGGATTTCCCAGCTGATCACAGACTAAGACATGGTGGAGGCTCGATCCTCCGTCTGCTGAGCGCCAGACAGACGCACTTCCTATTTGTGCTCATCTACATTCTGTATCCCCCTGAGAACGCGATGAGATACACCTGGGTAACAATCCCCTTCAACACTGATGCTTAGAACTACCTGACGATATTCCCAACTTCAACAAGCTACGGGAACCGTTCGTTGAGGTTACTGAAGGCGACAAAGAATCACCGAGTTCATTCGGGATTAAAGTTTACAAAGAAAGGCAGCAGCTTCGAGGTGAAAGCGCTCCTTCCGTCTACTGCAACTTTCGTGTGCGAGGCAGGATTGTCGGCACTCACGGTCACCAAGACAGTGCACAAACCGTCTACAACCAGAGTATCGTCATAAAATACACACATAACCCGCACATATGACAACGTTTCGGTCCGACTTGGACCATTTACTTGTAAATGGTCCAAGTCGGACCGAAACGTTGTTATATTCTTCTTTATGTTAATGTGCTTATTTATGTATTGTGCCATTTTGTTCCTTATAAAATGCAGTCTATCATCTCAGTCACCCAGATCTGAGAAGCTTTTTAAAACCCTGCAACACTAACTCCAAGGCTGAGGGATTGATTACCTCATCTTTTGTATATATAGTTCTAGAGTTTTCACATTATGCCCCTATACTGTATTGTACTGATAAAGCCACTGGAGGGCGAAACGTCTACAAATAAAGATACCCAGATGTTGCACATGTCTAATTCTTCAAACCCTGCAGTGCCAGGGGTACCATTCTTTACTAACACATCTCTGCCCGTACCAGCATCCACGTCTTTGATACCTGCTTTGTTTCTTAGGGATATTCATTGTGATTTTGCTGTGTTAGTCACGTCAATAAAATATTGCCAGTTACCCTCTCTTATGTCTTATTTTTTTTAGGACCACGATCATGTTTTTCACTTAGGTTAGGTAAGGTTTGTCAGGAAACAGGATAAGTGTTTCCTGATGACCCGCCTTGGAGCTTTTGGTCATCTGACCGAGGCCTTCCGCTGGCTTACCGGTCCACCCCTTTAAAAATTTTGGTCATTGTTATAACCATTTGTAGTCATAATTTTCACTAAGATTGTAAATTACTGTTAGGAGAATGTAGGCTGCTATGTAGATTCTTGACAGTTTTGGGTCACTGTCAAGAAAGGTTCAGAACCACTGTTCTCCATGAACCAGAGCACTAGCTGGTGTGGTAAGTGTTCATGAGAGGCTACGACACTGTAGAAGATCAGCTGGTTTATCAAGTGTGCGTCAGGGGCTGCAAAGTGACTTCGGAAACCCCCGGTCCTAATCCTCCTCCTATTTCTCCAGTCATACTCATCGACCCCTGCAACCACATATGGATGAGTACACGTACACACATCCACCACACACATACAAGCCACACACTGTGAAGGGTGGTGTCGTGGAGGTGGGAAGTACAGTGCCAGCACTGTGAAGGGTGGTGTCGTGGAGGTGGGAAGTACAGTGCCAGCACTGTGAAGGGTGGTGTCGTGGAGGTGGGAAGTACAGTGCCAGCACTGTGAAGGGTGGTGGTGTGGAGGTGGGAAGTACAGTGCCAGCACTGTGAAGGATGGTGTTGTTGTGGTTGTTACAGTGAGGAGAGTCGTTTGAACTGCATGCTTCTGGCACGATAGCGGTTAACTGAATGATGGTGAACGAGTTTCTTTGAATCACACAACCAAGGGTAGAAGAGTGCGCAGGGTTAGGGGCCAACACAGCACCACACCCCCCCACTCCCTCAAACCTCCCCCACCCCTGCCCCCCCCCGGGCCGCCAAGCATGGCTGCACCAACACGGTGTTTTTTTATGTTGCGTAAAACCCAAGTATCTTCCCTGTGTGTGCTCCGGACACAAACATTGCTAACAAGTCTTCAGCAAGCAAATATACGTATGACACACTAATGGTTATAATAATAACTATGATTTTTAAAGGGGTGAGTCAGCGGAAGGCCTCGGTCAGATGACCAAAAGCTCCAGCGGCGGGTCATCATATGACTAAGACCCGCGTCAAGAAACACTTGTCCTGTTTCCTGACGAACCTTACCTAACCCATGTATGTCAGGCAACCCATTCCTGCAGCGCCAGTGATCATCGTTCACATTTCGACATTTGTCATCGTTCTTGGCCACCTCGTTGCTAGACGGTTGGTTAATTGCGTTTTAATGCCTTTCGACTACACGAGGGCCATTAACAATGGAAATAAGTTACTTTGTCTCACTTATTTTGTGGGGTTATCTTGGGTAATTTACACTATGTATGATAATTGTGCTTCTGTGTACCTATGTCTAAATAAATTTACCTTCTCAGGCAATTTAGGCCATTACCGTTTCCTCAAAAATGACATTCTGTTTATGGGCTTTTGCCCATAACATATTCCAGGCCCCATAACATATTCCAGGCTCCATAACATATTCCAGGCCCCACAACATATTTCAGGCCCCATAACATATTCCAGGCCCCATAACATATTCCAGGCCCTATAACATATTCCAGGCCCCATAACATATTCCAGGTCCCATAACATATTCCAGGCCCCATAACATATTCCAATATATGGACGGGTTGATCATGTGATAACCGTAGCTATGGAGAAACTCTTCGAGAGGGAGAACAGGCGCTGCTCTAACTGCTAGTTATATTTCCAACAAGTCAGTGGATACGGGGCAAGTACCAGAGATCCGGAAGACCGCAAATGGAGTCCAGATATTTAAAAAGAGATACAGGAAGCATTAATACACGGTATACATTAGAGACAAGATGAAGAATTAGACACCCTGCAACACTACGGTGCTCTTCACCAACGCCAAGGCTGAGGCACTGATTACCTCATTTTTAGTATAGTTCAACTATCTTCCAGTTATGTCCTTGAATTTGTATTGATAAAGCCACTGGATGGGGAAACGTCTACAATAAAGACACTCAGATGAAAACCTGCTGGAATTTTGTAACAGGGCAACAAAACAGAGAGAGAGAGAGAGAGAGAGAGAGAGAGAGAGAGAGAGAGAGAGAGAGAGAGAGAGAGAGAGAGAGAATGAATGAATGAATGAATGAATGGATGATGATATGCAGACTACATATTCGTGTGCCGCTAAACCACATTACATTAGATACAGTAGACTGGGACAGATGAGCACACAGGTATAACAGGGAAGGCACTACAGTGTATCAGAATACCTTAGGGGAAGCAAATGGAGTGATTATCCGAGAAGAGGTGTCAGTGTGGGCAAGTGTAACAAGTGGGGTTCCACTTGTTACACTGTGAGCTGTCAGGACTAGTACTACAGGTATTGATAGTGACCTGTGAGGAGAGTTATTACCGGAGGTAATGACAGTGACCTGTGAAGACTAGTATCAGAGGTAAGGACAGTGACCTGTGACTGACGACAGTAGGTGATAGAAGAACCAGGGGAGACATGATAACGACATACAAAATACTCAAAGGGAATCGATAGAGTAGACAGTGATAGACTGCTAAAGAGGCTTGAAACTGGTGCACGAGGGCACACTAGGATGTCAGGAAGTATTTCTTTATCCTGACGGTGACCAGAAAGCAGGATAACCTTGAAGTAGTAGTAGCAGGCTTCATACATAGTTTTAAGACTAGTTACTACAGGGTCCAAGAGGCTGGGAAGTAAGTACTGCAAGCGGTAAGAGGAGGCCCAGGAGCTGAAACTCGACTTCTGCAACTGCAAATGGATTAGTGCACGCGCTCTCACATACACACAAAAAAAAACTCCAACCACTTACATGCAAGTACACACGCGCTCGTTCACACGTACATACGCATGCAGACACGTACGTAAATACGCATGCAGGCATGCACGTACGTACATGCAAGCACGCACGCACACGCATGCAGGCACGCACGCACGTACACGCGACAAAAAAATGAAAGTGCGTGTTGTAGTGAGGTGGTGAGCCACGGGGAGACACTCATCAGTCTCTCCCACTGTTACCGGGATGTAAACCCGGGTCTTCTTGGGGGGGTCGGTCCCCCACCACCCAACCTTATCTTGCCTGCATCTCCCACCAGAACTGTTGACTCCTGTTGTCCAACCCACAAACAGAACAATATTTTCTATCCCTTGGTGCGTGTGCTGTAGTCTGTGTAATGTCTGTTGTGCCAGTGTCGTCTGTAGCTAGTTAGTAAAAAAGTAAGTTTAATTAGGTACAGGTGCACATAAGTACAGTTATCATACATAGTGTAAATTACCTGGGATAACCCCCTAAAAAATTCAAACGTTACTTTTATTTTCAGTATAGGGGCGCCCAACCTCAAAAAAAAAGCATGTATCTGTTGCTATAACAGTAGGATGAGTGACTGTTTAACGGTTCTTAGCTGAACTAAGATTACAACAATGTAAATATAGCAGTAGAAGTGGACAAGAGTCTAATATGCTCTTGTTTATTCATGCTAGAGATTTTAGCCATCCAGTTGATTTTCAAACGGCCGAGAAAGTTGTATCAAGCAGGTCTATGGTTGAGAGAAATATAATTGAATCAAGCTTCATAAAAAATGGTTTTGATTTTCATATGAATATTGGTTTAGCATTGTACAAATTAGATTCATTTATAACTTATAAAATTTGGGAAGAATTTAAGCTATGTTTGACAAGTCCTTAACCATCCCACACACATCATAATGAGGCGGGTGTAATGTCGTATGTGAGGTGATATCTCAACCTTATAAGTCTTCTGCTGTTCTGTTATTATTACAGGTCATTGATAATGTGAGAAATCACGAAAGCGATTGGAATTTCACTATTTTTTCACAGAGGTTGTTTTGCGTATTGTGATATTACCTGTTTACAGTGAGGGGGCTTTCGGGGGTCAGCGCCCACGCGGCCCGGTGCATGACCAGGCCTTGTGGTGGAGCAGGGCCTGATCAACCAAGATGTTACTGCTGGCCGCATGTAAACCAACGTATAAACCACAGCTTGGCTGGTCAGGTACTGACTTTAGCTGCCTGTCCAGCTCCTTGAAGACAGCCAGGGGTCTATTGGTAATCCCCCTTATGGATGCCATGGGGCAGTTGAACAGTTTTGGGCCCCTGACACTTAGTGTACTCGTGGCGCCCCTGCTTTTCATTAAGAACATAAGAAAGAAGGAACACTGCAGCAGTCCTACTGTCCCATGCCGAGTCTTTTGCTTTCATAGGGAGTGATTTTCGTGTGCAGATTTGGGACTAGTCCCTGTAGGATTTTCCATGTGTATATTATCATGTATCTTTCTCGCCTGCATTCCAGGGAGTAGAAATCAAGGGACTTCAACTGTTCCCAGTAATTTAGGTGCTTTATCATACTTATATGTGCCCGTGAAAGTTCTCTGTATATTCTCAAGGTCTGCAATTTCACCTGCCTTGAAGGGGGCCGTTCGTGTACAGCAATATTCCAGTCTAGAAAGAACAAGTAATCTGAAGAGAATCATCATGGGCTTAGCATCTCTTAGTTTTGAAGATTCTCATTATCCATCCTATCATTTTCCTAGCAGATGTAGTAGATACATTGTTATCTCTGAAAGTGAGATCCTCTGACATTATTGCTCCCAGGTCCCTCACATTAGTTTTTTTGCTCTATTTTGTGTTGGAATTTGTTGTATACTCAGATACAATTTTAATTTCCTCGAGTTTTCCATAGCGGAGTAATTGAAATTTGTCTTCATTGAACTTCACACGGTGCTGTGGCTTACATCTCTGTCTATGTCAGATATGAGGGTAAGGAAAAGGATGGGAGCAAGTACTGTGCCTTGTGGAACACAGCATTTTACTGTAGCTATCTCTGCCTTTACTCTGCTTACTATTACTCTTTGTGTTCTATTTGTTAGGAACTTATAGATCCATCTACCCACTTTTCCTGTTATTCATTTATCATCGCACTTGTCGAAGGCTTTCGCAAAGTCTGTGTCTACTACATCTGCATTTTGTTTTTTCCTCCAGATCATCCAAAACCATGTCATAGTGGTCCAGTAGTTGGGACAGGCAGGAGCGACGTGCTCTAAACCCGTGCTGTCCTGGGTTGTACAACTGATAGGTATCTAAGTGGGTGGCGATCCTGCTTCTTAGAAATCTTTCAAAGATTTTTATGATGTGGGATGTTAGTGCTATCGGTCTGGAATTCTTTGCAATTGCTTTACTGTCATCTTTGTGGAGTGGGGCTATGTCTGTTGTTTTTAGTGACTGTGGAATGACCCCCCCAAGTCCATGCCCCCACTCCATAGAATACTTAAGGCACGTGAAAGGGGTGTCTTGCAGTTCTTGATGAACACGGAGTTCCACGAGTCTGGGCCTGGGGCAGAGTGCATGGGCATGTCATTTTTTTTCTCAAAGTCCTGTGGTGTTAGGATAATATCAGAAATTTTTGAATTAACCAAATTTTGAGTCTCGGTCATAAAAGTTCATATAGATTGTCAACCCTTAGTCTGATTAACGGCTCGCTAAACACTGAGTAATATTGGGACTTCAGTATCTCACTCATTTCTTTGCTGTCATCTGTGTAAGTCCCATCCCGTTTAACCAGGAGTCCAATACTGGAGGTTGTTTTTGCCCTACATTTAGCATAAGAAAGGGAGTGTTTTTTTTTCAATTTCATTTATTGGTTAAAGTTTTTCTGTATTTCTTATATCCTATATGATTTCTTAAGGTTAAGTTCGATATTTGCTATTTCTCTGACCAGGGCCTCCTTTCGTATTTGAGATATACTGACCCCTCTCAGCATCTCTGTGATTCTTCGCCTTCGCCTGTATAAGGAGCGTCTCTAGTTTATATATCTTCTTTTTTCTTCAAGGAATGTGCCTTGAGCATACTTAAAGTACCAGAATTAATTCTTTCTAGGCAAAGGTTCGGATCCATGTTGTTTAAGATATCTTCCCAGATTGTTTCATTAAGGACGTGGTTGGTTTGATCCCACTAAGTTTTTGTTATTGAAGTTGAATTTTTGGAAGGCACCCTCATAACTGATCTTATGCTGGTCAGGAGCCCTGCACCTACATGTCTGCACCTCTATTATGTTATGATCTGAGTGTATTGTCTTTGATACTGTTGTATTTCGTACCAGGTCATCATTGTTAGTGAAAATGAGGTGGAGTGTATCTTCCAGTCTTGTTGGCTCCACTATATGCTGGCTTAAGGTGAATTTGTTGCAGAGATTTAATAGCTCTTGTGTGTGAATTTTCATCTGAGCTGCATCCTGGGGTGATCTCTGCTAAAACATTATTTGCTGCATTTCTCCATTTTTGGTGTCTTAAGTTGAAATCCCCCAGCAGCAAGATGTTTGGGGCAGGAGTTGAGAGATTTTCCAGACAGTAGTCAATTTTCAAAAGCTGTAATTGTTGAGAAGTTGCATCAGGTTTCTTGTATTCAACTACAATGACAAGGTTTTTGTTTTCAATCTTTACTGTCAAAACTTCAACTACATCATTTGTGTTGTTTAGTAATTCTGAGCAAGTGAGCAGCTCTGTGACATACAGGCCAACCCCCCTCCCTTGTTGCATGTTTTTTTTCTGTTGCATCTGAATACCTTATAACCTGGGATCCATATTTTGTTGTCAAAGTAATCCTTTATGGGGGAGGGGGGTCTGTGAAAGCTGCGAATACTGCATTTGACTGTGTGCAGTCCACAGGTGAAAAGTATTTTGTTGTTTGTTGATGGCTTAGACCCTGTATATTTGCAAAGATGAATGTTTTCGTGTTGATGCTATGTAGGGGGGCTTTGTTTGCTGGTACTAATATCTGTTGTTCTGAAGTGGTGACCACTGACTGTGCCTCCACTCACCAGTGACCAGAGGTGGTGTAGTATTTCTGTCATTACCTGTCAGTTTCTTTTTCTTCCTGGCACTAAACAAATCTCTTTTTCTGAAGTGGTTGTAATTACCCTGGTTTGTTTCCCATGGTCTGTGTGATCTGTACCGTCTTGTTCCTTTTAATGGTGTGCCTGATAGTGTTGTAACATTTTCTTTATGGACTGAAGAATAACAGATTCTCAGGCGAAATCATTTACAAGGGGAAGAATTGCATACTCCTTTGGTCATGTGGTCGCGACATTTTTTGGATGGTCAGAATTGCACGTCCCACATGTTTTAACATATATTCCATGCCTACAGATATCCAAGGCATAGAATTTTTACAGATTTGATTTCTGTTTGCCAGGATTCCTTATGACTGGGTTTCCAGTGCAGTTTTTCCTGCCCCCCCCCTCATTATCTGCAGTACATGTACTAGCATCATTACCACCACAAGTTATTTCTGGTGGTGTATCAGCATCCTACCCCGAAGCATCATCACTTTTTTCCTCCATCTCCTGCAGTTTTTTCTGTTTTGTATGTCTGGATCTATTGTGTCTTGGTCATTTCGTACTACTACAATACTAGGACCATTATCTCCGTCTGGTGCACTGTCTTGCACTTCTATAATTTACAGACATATTCTTCCACTTCCTTTACTCTCCCAACTGTCATAAAAGACTCAAATTTTCCAAAAAATATATTTTTTGTTGGTGTTTTTGTCTTTAGTATAAAAGAGGTTTACTTCCATTGCCTCATGTCACTTTGGCAGACCCAAAAACATTTCCCTGTTTTAATATCATTTGTGGTAGATTGGTGAATATTTGCACAAGAGCCATGACTCCATTTGTTGCAGAAATTACATACTATCTGAGCAACACCTAGTAGTAGATCAGCAGCTGACACAGGTTTTCATGATGGTATTTTTTTCAGTGTTGGATAACTGGTGTAAAAGTCTAATAGAAAAAAGGTAATCTGATGTGAAAAGTTTACTGATAAAAGTATTTGACCTGCGTGTTGATATATATATATATATATATATATATATATATATATATATATATATATATATATATATATATATATGTCGTGCCGAATAGGTAAAACTGGTCAATTAGCAAGAACTCATTTAAAATTAAGTCCTTTCTAAAATTTTCTCTTATACGTTTAAAGATATATTTTTGTTCATTTATATTAATGTAAAAATTAATAATTTTGTACCAAAAGAAATTTAGAAAACTTACCTAACCTTATTATAACAAGCGCAATTTAATTTAGCCTAATGCAGCTAAATATATTTTAGATAAGTTCACAATAATTTAATAATAAAGACAATGAAATATATTTTTTTGTTAGGTTCAGAATAATTTTTGCGAAATTATTGCATACACAAATTTTCGCTTGCCTTATTCGGCAAGAAGAGCATTACTATTTAAGCCAAAATCGCAAGTTCTGCCTATTCGTGCCGACATATATATATATATATATATATATATATATATATACATACATATACACACACGCACTAGACAGAACCAGACATATAATACATCAAAGTTTACTCTCCAAGCTTCACAAAAGTGCTGCAACACTATCAACACTGTCAAAAAGCTTGAGAGTGTTGTTATAACTCTGGTGTTGACAAAGCATATAATTATCTCATCCTGCTGCTATAATTTTCCTGAATTTACAGAGTGACTGCCAGTGCTTCCATAGTGACTTTATTTACCATTTTTCTTCCCCCTCGAAATTATGTTCTGTTACTTTGAACATTGTGTACAAAGGTCGTCTGTGTCGCTTCCGAGCCTGATTGCTTGATGTTCTGGCTAGTTACATCTGAGTAGTTGATGTTTTGGCTAGATTGAACCTGAGTGGTTGATGTTCTGATTAACGTGAACCTGAGTGGTTGATGTTCTGATTAGCGTGAACCTGATTGGTTGAAGTCCTGATTAGCTTGAACCTGATTGGTTGATGTCCTGATTAGCGTGAACCTGATTGGTTGTTGGTTTGCCTGGGTTGGCCTTATTGGCTGTATTATACACCAGCAGGTGTCTAGGTAGGTCACCCTACCTCTTGCTGGTACTTACCTATTTGTGGTTGCAGGGGTCGAGTCATAGTTCCTGGCCCCGCCTTTTTACTGGTCGCTACTAGGTCCATTCTCTCCTTGCTCCATGAGCTTTATCGTATCTCTTCTTAAAGCTGTGTATGGATCCTGCCTCCACTACCTCGCTCTCCAGATTGTTCCACTTCCTGACAACTCTGTGACTGAAGTATTTCTAACATCCCTGTGACTCAGTTGCTAGTTGTCACAGGCTGTGTGTGTGTGTGTGTGTGTGTGTGTATGTGTGTGTGTCTTGGTGTTGAGGAAAGCCAGAGGAAAACTTAACAGGTGTCAGGAAAACCTGAGTCATGTTACCAAAAACACTACCGACTGAAGCGTATGTAATGTGTGGTGTTATAGTGTACTGTTTATTATTAAATATTGCTTAATGGTTGATTATGGAGGTTAGCGCAGGAGCATGTGGATACACAAAAGGATTAGGAACTAGTTTTCAACAGGGTCAAATTAAAATTTCTGGTGTCCTATTTTCATTAATAAGATACCTTGGCATATCACATAGGTTATTATACTGTCTCTATATATATTCCTCAGTAAGTAGATAATCTAGCACATAGGGTTCAAGATAGTGACCATAGGGCTGACCATATAATTTGCGTTTAGTTTGATTATCATGTGTGTGTGTGTGTCAGACTGTCAGAAGTACTTGTAGCCAAGCCTAAGCCTGGCCGCTACGTCAGTCAGTCAGCCTGTGTGTATGTCAGACTGCTAGAAGTACTTATAACCAAGCCTAAGCCTGGCTATTACTACATCAGTCAGTGTGTTCACATTACAAGTTGCTCCGCAAACATTCTTATCAACATTCATGTTATCGTAGTGAGTGATCGATCTACTCAGCCTTCTAACTGCATTACTATGACATGGGCTCATTATTTAAAACATTCATATAGCTTGACACAAACATACTAAATGTTATATTCAAACACTTTCCTTCAAGGCACTTTTTTTATGGTCTAACTTTTGAACTTTATCATGTATGAATTATCCTGTATTTAATGGGATACATAAGAATCAAGTTCTTTGTCTCCCGCTGGAGGTCAGGTACTGATCCTTCATGTAAATAAATGGTTCTGTGAACCGGCAAGTTGATAAATTACGACACATGTGCAACACTTTTGGTATCTTTGAGGAAACATTTCGCCAGCACAGTGGCTTCATCAGTCTTATACAAAGAAGACTGGTAAAGACCTGAAGGAGTTTGAGGTAATCAGTCCCTCAATCTTGATGGACTGACTACCTCGAGCTCCTGATCTTCACCATTCTTCTTTGTATAGGACTGATGAAGCCACTATGTGGCGAAACGTTTCCACAGTAAATATACCCATGTGTTATACATGTGTCTAATTCATCAACTTGTCAGTTATCTCGACTATTTATCTACCGCCCATTCCCACCCACCCACTTATACCTTTGATATACCTTTGAAGAGTTTCGAGAGTATCTACTCTCTGAGTCCGGCCATGGGCCAAAGTCACCCCAGTATTTGCTTCAATACCTCGGCTACTAATCAAACCTGTGCGTCCATTTTCTTCTAAGTTAATTTACTATAATCTATTTTATGTTGGGGTACATTAGCAGGTGGTTTTGTTGGTTTTGGCTTGAGAAAGATTTGCCTAGTATAGGCCAGTAGGCCTACTGCAGTGTTCCTCCTTAATTAAGTTATTTTAGTCAGTAACATTGGTCTATAATTTAGTGTTTGTTGGATCATATTTGCAGTGTTGTGTCTGCTTGACTCCGAACATATTCTTTCAGTTTGTTTATCTTTACTGAGAGGTCAAACAGCTTAGTTGTTGCTGCTTGTAAAACCCGAGGTGGTGTGGTGTCTGGTTCCACTGCTTTCATTGTACTGGTTCCACTGCTTTCATTGTACCAGGTTTCATTATAACCCTTCTCACTTCCGTCTGTTATTCCTGTAATATTTGTTGCTCTTCCGTTTCTCCCTGTCCCTTGTTCTTCATTTTCTCTGACTTCTTTTGGTAAAAGTCTCTCTGTAATAATGTTGGTAGGATTACCGATAATATGTTAAGTACAAAGGACACAGGTGCGACTAATGCGACATTTTATTGTGGCAATAAAATGTCACATTAGTTAAACTTGTTTCCTTTTACCTAACAAAACTCTCTCTCTCTCTCTCTCTCTCTCTCTCTCTCTCTCTCTCTCCTCTCCTCTCTCTCTCTCTCTCTCTCTCTCTCTCTCTCTCTCTCTCTCTCTCTCTCTCTCTCTCTCTCTCTCTCTCTCTCTCTCTCTCTCTCTTTCTCTCTCTTTCTCTCTCTTCTGTTCAACTTTTCTCTCATACCTCCGTGTCATCGCTTATCATTGTACACTTTATTCTTGAGTCTTGTATCTGGTCAGTTATTGACGTCTTCCATTTATACATGAATGGTATACAGTACCTACACGATGAAAATTAGACACATGTGCAACATCTGGGTGTCTTTATTGTAGACGTTTCACCATCCAGTGGCTTTATCAATACAAATTCAAGGACATAATGGGAAGACTGTAGAACTTTATACAAAAGATGAGGTAATCAGTCCCTAAGCCTTGAAGTTGGTGACGGCGTCTTATAAAACTTGTGCCCGGGATGCCATATATCTGCCCAAGATTTTACCCTTCCTTTGGGTATTCCCTAATACAGAGGATCTGTTGAAGAAAGTCATCCTCAAAATTCCTTCTGGTGTTATGGCCAATGTCTGTATTACAGTTAGGTATCTTTATTCCGAAACCTTTCGCCTACACAGTAGGCTTTTTCAGTCGAGTGCGGAATAGTTAGCAGAAGTAGTAGAGATGTGAAGACGATGTAATCAGTCCATCAACCCTGAAGACGTAGTTTTAAGGTGGTCAGTCCCTCAGCCTGGGGAAGAGTTTTGCTAGTTTATTGTATGGGGTGCACAGTAAACTAGCCACTACCATCCATAGGATGGATATGAAGTGCATAATAAACTAGCCACTTTGACTGCAGAATCTAAAAAATCTAATTATTTATAAAATTGTCTAGTTTTGTTTCTAATATCCGAACCTCACTGTGATCTTCTTTGTGTGTGGATCCTGCTTAGTGTGTGTGTGTGTGTGTGTGTGTATATATATATATATATATATATATATATATATATATATATAAGACTCCTGTCAGGAAACTCTTGTCCTGTTTTCTGACGAATAAAACAGCAGTAGCAGGGGTATCAGTCCACGTGTGACCCCTGCTTAGTGTGGGGGAATAGGGTATCAGTCAATGAGCTGCCCCTGCTTAGTGTGGGGGAACAGAGGGATATCCGTCCAGGTGTTGATAGTCTGATTGGTTGTGAGGTATTGTTCCAGGACCTCTCTCTCCTAGCTGAGAGGATGGGGTAATATTGTGCGATAGCCTAGCTTATGATAAGTTGAGCTTTATTTACTACTACTACTACTACTGTCAGTAGTAATGTGTACTTGTGTAGTATACCTAGTTAAAACCGTTACTTGTAGAAACGCTCCCTGGCCTGTTATGACGTCACTAGTACTGCCCCGGGCAGTACCCAGTCAGTAGAGTTCAAGGCTGGATAGCAGATAGACACGCAGGCTCTGATCTTCCCCTCAGATTACTCTAATATACTCTACCAAGTCATCCAACATGTGTTTATTACTCCAAATCCTCCACCAAACCCCCACGACACTACTACTACTACTATTACTGACTATTACACAGTTAAACAATGGCTGTACTGAACGCCAGTTTGCTACAAACGAACTCTGGTGTTAGATTCTGTATATTTAACTAAGTTTTTATTTAGGTTTCACACAGTTCAAGTTTTTACAATGTTTTTATATAGGTATTATGTAGTAATTAACCCAGGACAGTGGTTCTTAACCAGGGGTTACTGTATCCCCTGGGGGTACGAAAGAAACGAAGCTGGGGGGGGAGGAACGATCACTGTTAGGAAAAAAGTTGTTAATCATGTATTAATGTTGGTGGAATTATCGACAATATGTTAGGTAAAAGGACATTAAGTGCAACTAATGCGACATTTCATTGTGGCAACGTTTCGCTCTCCAGGAGCTTTGTCAAGCCGTTACGTTACTACACTAAAACGTTTCATTAGTTGCACATGTGCCCTTTTATCTAATGTTAATTTTCACGGAAATAACTTCGAATAGGATAAATTGCATTTAGAAAGGGAATTCTGCTGACGAGGCTGTTGTTGTGGGAAAAGACCTCCCCAACGCGAAGTCATTTGCAGAAACTCAGTCTTCCCGAGGTTACGTTCACCCGGGAGATGTTTCAGCAGCCTAGGGAGGCCTTCAGAACCCATTTATATTGAATCTGAACCAGTGATAAAGTAACAGATGCTCCTGCTGGACTGGAAGCGAATAAAGGAGTGCGAGTGGAATTTGAATCAGCGTGGATAGAAAACTTCTGGTATGTGCACGTCTTAAAACGTTCCCATAGCAGAAAAAAGTTTTTGAGGTTAGTTTGACATCTTTATTATGCAGCCCATACCCATCCTGTGGGTGGTATTCAAAGGATTACGGAGGTAAATAATGGGTCTAGGGACTGGGCCGTAAAGTTTTGATAGCTGAGCAAGTTATAAAGGTAATGAACTATTTGCATGTTTATATCTGGTCACAATTGTAATGACTTCTCGTGCCATTTGCCTCCACCTGTTAGTGTGAAACAAGTTTTTTCAATATTTCTGCACATGAAAACTTGTGAGGCGAGTGATGACATGCGTGTGGCGATTTCTAAGAAAAAAAAAAAGAACCTGGTTTCTGCGTCAATAATGAACGTCAGTAATAAAAGATCCACTAAATACGACGTGTGTTTTTACTGTTTATATCGGACTGCATGTAAGTTCTTTCAAATTCAAATGTTTATTTCTCTGTAAAGATTACAATGTGGGGTTTACATATGGGATATTGGTTACAATGTGTGATTTACATATTATAGAATACTAATTACAAAGAGGGCCACTATCATGCCTAGCATGGCTAGGCATATTGTCTCGTATATCGACTAACTTCAGTAATGTCTCACTGATCTACCTCAATATTGGTTCTTGCTGTATAAATAAAGATTCTTTGTAAGAAATTAAAGTTTTAAGTTACTTCTGAGAGGGGGCACGAAAACTTCGAGAAAATAAAGACCACTGGAAGGATACAGGACTTAAAAAATGCTAAGCACTGACCTAAGATAACCCCATAAAGTTATGCCTGTGGCTTATTTTTCTTAAGCCAAGAGGAGGAGGTACAATGATTACACTCGAGAGAACTAGTTAAGTGTAAGGGGAACCAGGACTCAACACTTACTTCTTGTGTAAGGTGAATTACCTACAAATCCCTGTCATCAAAGAGGATCTTGATAGGCTCCTGAAGTCACCTCCTAGTCAGCCATAGATTAGACTGTGTGTGTGTGTGTGTGTGTGTGTGTGTGTGTGTGTGATGGTACTGTAATACAGAAGTGAAATAGAATTAATAACTGGGCTTCCACCTTACAAACTGAACTGTTTTTCATACTTGTTGCTGTCAGGCTTGTGGAAACTACGACCTCACACAAGTGTGATTGTAACTTGACTCTCCTCGTTACTTCCTCTCAGTAGCCTGAGACCTGAATATTGTATACTTGTGTATAAAGCTGGGCGCAGATGCTCAATTATATCCCACATGGAGACAGAAACTCGGAAGATTAATTTTTTTTTCAACGAACCGGCCGTATCATAGGTACGAATACCTGAAATGAAAAACAAAAAGTTTTTTCTTTTTAAATTTAGTAATGTATACAAGAGAAGAGGTTACTAGCTCCTTCCTCCCGACACGCATGACTTACGGAAGAAGAATTCTTTTCCACTTCCCCATGGAGAAGAAGATTAACTGATCTGTGTATTTCAATCCCCTTCTGGGATCCTCTTCTGCAGATCCTCTTCTGCAGATAAATAAGTGAAAGGAAAACATGAATATCTAGGGAAGATTGCACCTCACCTCGTACAAGGAAGTGGCACGTTGAGGGCGTATGAAGTAGTTGGTGGGTAATGAAGACAGGACCTGTGGTGAAGCTAAACATTTGGATAGGGAATTCCTCTGTGCTATGTGATTCCTGATGTTGTGTTGCCGTACTGTATTAGGTTGGGCGCACATATATACAGGTTAATAAGGGATTAAGACAGGTTTTTGAGGATTTCCTCTCACAGCCTCCAGGAGCATGACGCAGTTAATAAATTAACTAAAAAGTAGCTTTAATAACGAGAATGTTGAATAATTTTTTTAAACAAGTTTACAAAGCATTGTTAGAAAGAAACTAGCCAATTTTGCGTCGACTAGAGAATGAACTTAAATAATATTAAGGAGATTGCAACCCAGTCATCAACACGAGAGTCATAATACTCCAGACTGACGCGCTAGCCACTGGACCAGCTGGTTATAATAAGATTCGTCCAACTAGGTATATTTATATACCATAGGAAGATTAGCATAGTGCCTATGCTAACCTTCCTATGGTGTATAAATATACCTAGTTGGATGAATCTTATTGTAGCTAGCTGGCCCAGTGGCTAGCGCGTCAGTCAGGAGTTTTGAGACTCTGACCGCGGGTTCTAACCCCACCCGTGGTATGGTTTGTTTACAATCGTGTCATTATGATTTCGTGAATCAACAATGTTCTTTATTGGCAATATGATACCATTTTTCTGGGATTGTATTCTATTTTGTATGGTGTACATTACCTATGTGTAGTAATTAGAGTATATGAAATGACTGCTATTTCTATTTAGTGGCGGGGTCTGATTAGGCTCATTGTGACATCTGTAATCCTGGTTTTTGCGTTACTGTTCACAGGATGGGAGATAAGAGATAACATGAGCATGGGCTGCACCAACTAGCAGTTCAAGTGGCACAACTAACTACTAGCACCAGCAACCTGGTTGATCAGGCCGGCAACTGGGAGGTCTGGTCTGGTATAGGGCCACGGGGGCTGAGAGGGGGATAGGTGACCCCCGAAGTCGACTCCAGGTAGGTAGTGATGGGTCAAAGGTTGGCCTTGTTAGTGCAGTGATGTGGTTCGCCGGTGTTGTCCTGGCCCGGGTCTTTTCCAGTTGGTGACCTGGTGGAGCCTTGTTAGGGAACGTATCTGGGCTGGCGTGGGGTGTGGTTGGAGAATTTGGGGGAAGATGCGAGGGTAAGATGGGGGTGGGGAGGAGAGGGAAGGGATTTCCTGGGGGTGGTTGGGGATTTCGCAGCTAGTGTGAGGGTTCCCGGGGATGAGGTGTTGTGTATCTGCTGTGCGCGTCACTCCTCAAGGTTCCTCACTGTCTCCCTCACTGAAGATGCTACATACTGCAGCTCACCTGTTGAGGTATGATACACTGTACTCACCTATTTGTGGTTGCATGTGTCGATTCACACCTCCTGTGTGTGTGTGTGTACTCTCCTATTTGAAATTAGCCAAATGTGGTTGCAGGAGTCGAGTCATAGCTCCTGGCCCCGCCTCTTCACTGGTCGTTACTAGGTCCACTATCTCCCTGCTCCATGAGTTTTATCATACTCTTATTATGTGTATATGTGTGTGTGTACTGAGATGTTTGTGGTTGCAGGAGTCGAGTCTCAACTCCTGGTACTGCCTTTTAATTTGGCACCTGTGGCAGGATTGACTCCCTCCTTCAAACTATGTATGAAGTATGTCTCTCCTAGTTTGCCCTGCTCATTCTAATTCCTTATCACCCAGAGTTTTTTGTTTAATAAAATCAGTTGTTTGTATAAAATCAGCTCATTTCAAAGCCCAGCCTTGAAGTTAATTTTTTTTTAGGTACAGTTACGCATAAATACAATTATCATAGTGTAAATTACCACCCCCAGGATGCGACCCACAACAGTCGATTAACACCCGGGTACCTACTTACTGCTAGGTGAACAGGGACAGCAGGTGTAAGGAAACACGCCTAGTTTTTTTCCATCCGTACTGGAGGTCGAACCACGGACACTCAATATGTGAGGCGAGTGCGCTACCAACCAGGCTTTATCAGATCTTGTGTTTTCTTCGGTGTAGAGCTTTATCAAGTTCTCTTTCGCCCTATTTAAAGCCTTGTCTTTCGCTCCGCGTGGAGCTTTAACCAGTCAGGGTAAAGCTCTACATAGAGAAAGTTACACAACCTGTCTTGTGCTTTCCCACGCAGGAACTACAGGTTGGTACGTCTGTTTAATAAATAAGTCTATTTAGACGCAGGTGCACCTAAGTTCAGTTATCATACATAGTATAATTTACTTAGGATAACCCCCCAAAAATGTGAAAGTGACTTATTTCCATTGTGGTCCTTGTCTTATTTCCATTGTGGTCCTTGTCTTATTTCCATTGTGGTCCTTGTCTTGTTTCCATTGTGGTCCTTGTCTTATTTCCATTGTGGTCCTTGTCTTATTTCCATTGTGGTCCTTGTCTTATTTCCATTGTGGTCCTTGTCTTATTTCCATTGTGGTCCTTGTCTTGTTTCCATTGTGGTCCTTGTCTTATTTCCATTGTGGTCCTTGTCTTATTTCCATTGTGGTCCTTGTCTTATTTCCATTGTGGTCCTTGTCTTGTTTCCATTGTGGTCCTTGTCTTATTTCCATTGTGGTCCTTGTCTTATTTCCATTGTGGTCCTTGTCTTATTTCCATTGTGGTCCTTGTCTTGTTTCCATTGTGGTCCTTTTCTTATTTCCATTGTGGTCCTTGTCTTGTTTCCATTGTGGTCCTTGTCTTGTTTCTATCGGGGTTTTGAGCTGTGTATGTCATAGTGTTTATGTTCTTGTTTATATCGGTGCTGACGTGCGCCATTTCTGCGCCGGGGGGGGGTTAAGTTTGACCAGGGTAGTACTTGGCGCACTTGTGCACCTTTTCTGCGAGCTGACCGTCACTTCCGGTGCCCGGAGTACCACTGAGCTTTGCGCTACCCTGCGCACTGTCCTGGGGTGCAAGGCACTGCTGTGCGCAGCTCTCGTGCGCAGCGCCCGGCCCTTCCCTGGGGTCGGGCGCGGCGGTGCCCGCGGGGCGCTGGGGTCAGTGGGAAAGGTGCGCTTGTGGGGCGCAGGCTGGGCCAGTGTGGCGCCGCGCAGGACACACACGTGCCAGTCTACCCACTGTGTACTAACCTGGCGCTGGTTATTCCTAGCCTGTCGCTCGAAACATCGTCCTCCTATTTCGTTTCTACCTTCGCAAGCACACCTTTCCGCGTGGATATTGGTGGACCAGATGGTGGTCCAGTGGTTCTCCAAGAACCAGTTTTGCCCTGGACCTGAATGGTAAAGGAACAGTGATATCGGTACAGTGGTATTGATACAGTTATTTTTGTAAGTGGTCTTGGAATAGTGCTATTAAAATAGTGGTCATGGAATAGTGCCATTAGAATAGTGGTCTTAGAACAGTGCCATTAGAATAATGATCTTGGAACCGTGCTGTCAGAATAGTGGTCTTAGAACAGAGATATCTGAATAGCGGTACCAGAACAGTGGTATCAGAACAGTGTCACTGCCCCAGCATGGTTGTCACTGACACTGCCCCAGCATGGTTGTCACTGACACTACTCCATCATGGTTGTAAAAGTGACATTCTCGTGTGAACAGTGACACTGCCCCAGCATGGTTGTCGCAGTGACACTGCTCTACTATTAGTCTTCACTGAAGAGTGGCAGTTCCTGGCGGGTGAGTGATGCAGCCAGGCACTGGGAGGGCCCCACCCTGGGAGGACCCCACCCTCACCATCCCTGTGTCAGCATGAGTGCTGACATATACCTGACGTCAACGCTACCTTCCTCCAAGGGTTTGTCAGCCCCTCTTATATTTCATGGTCCCTCATACCGTGGTTCTTCTCATTCATGGTTCCTCATACTGTGGTTCTTCTCAGTCATTGTCCCTCATACTGTGGTTCTTCTCAGTCATTGTCCCTCATACTGTGGTTCTTCTCAGTCATGATCCCTCATACTGTGGTTCTTCTCAGTCATTGTCCCTCATACTGTGGTTCTTCTCAGTCATGATCCCTCATACTGTGGTTCTTCTCATTCATTGTCCCTCATACTGTGGTTCTTCTCAGTCATTGTCCCTCATACTGTGGTTCTTCTCAGTCATGATCCCTCATAATGTGGTTCTTCTCAGTCATTGTCCCTCATACTGTGGTTCTTCTCAGTCATGGTCCCTCATACTGTGGTTCTTCTCAGTCATGATCCCTCATACTGTGGTTCTCAGTCATGATCCCTCATACTTTGGTTCTTCTCATTCATGGTCCCTCATACTGTGGTTCTTAGTCATTGTCCCTCATACTGTGGTTCTTCTCAGTCATGATCCCTCATACTTTGGTTCTTCTCAGTCATTGTTCCTCATACTTTGGTTCTTCTAAGTCATGATCCCTCATACTTTGGTTCTTCTTAGTCATGGTCCCTCATACTGTGGTTCTTCTCAGTCATGATCCCTCATACTGTGGTTCTTCTCAGTCATGGTCCCTCATACTGTGGTTCTCAGTCATGATCCCTCATACTTTGGTTCTTCTCATTCATGGTCCCTCATACTGTGGTTCTTCTCAGTCATGATCCCTCATACTGTGGTTCTTCTCAGTCATGGTCCCTCATACTGTGGTTCTCAGTCATGATCCTCTACTTGGTTCTTCTCATTCATGGTCCCTCATACTGTGGTTCTTCTCAGTCAATCTCAACTGTGGTTCTTCAGTCATGGTCCCTCATACTGTGGTTCTCAGTCATGATCCCTCATACTTTGGTTCTTCTCATTCATGGTCCCTCATACTGTGGTTCTTCTCAGTCATTGTCCCTCATACTGTGGTTCTTCTCAGTCATGATCCCTCATATCTTGGTTCTTCTCAGTCATTGTCCCTCATACTTTGGTTCTTCTCAGTCATGATCCCTCATACTTTGGTTCTTCTTAGTCATGGTCCCTCATACTGTGGTTCTTCTCAGTCATGATCCCTCATACTTTGGTTCTTCTCATTCATGGCCCCTCATACTGTGGTTCTTCTCAGTCATGATCCCTCATACTTGGTTCTTCCTCATGTTTTATGGATCCCTCATACTGTGGTTCTTCTCAGTCATGGTCCCTCATACTGTGGTTCTCAGTCATGATCCCTCATACTTTGGTTCTTCTCAATCATGGTCCCTCATACTGTGGTTCTTCTCAGTCATGGCCCCTCATACTGTGGTTCTTCTCAGTCATGATCCCTCATACTGTGGTTCTTCTCAGTCATGGTCCCTCATATGGTTCTTCTCAGTCATGTCCCTCATACTTGGTTCTTCTCACTTGGTCCCTCATACTGTGGTTCTTCTCAGTCATGATCCCTCATACTTGGTTCTTCTCACTCATGGTCCTCATACTGTGGTTCTTCTAGTCATGATCCTCATACTTTGGTTCTTCTCAGTCATGATCCCTCATACTGTGGTTCTTCTCAGTCATGATCCCTCATACTTTGGTTCTTCTCAGTCATGGTCCCTCATACTGTGGTTCTTCTCAGTCATGATCCCTCATACTGTGGTTCTTCTCAGTCATGATCCCTCATACTGTGGTTCTTCTCAGTCATGATCCCTCATACTGTGGTTCTTCTCAGTCATGGTCCCTCATACAGTGGTTCTTCTCAGTCATGATCCCTCATACTTTGGTTCTTCTCACTCATGGTCCCTCATACTGTGGTTCTTCTCACTCATGGTCCCTCATACTGTGGTTCTTCTCACTCATGGTCCCTCATACTGTGGTTCTTCTCAGTCATGGTCCCTCATACTGTGGTTCTTCTCATTCATGATCCCTCATACTGTGGTTCTTCTCAGTCATGGTCCCTCATACTGTGGTTCTTCTCAGTCATGATCCCTCATACTTTGGTTCTTCTCAGTCATGATCCCTCATACTTTGGTTCTTCTCAGTCATTGTCCCTCATACTGTGGTTCTTCTCAGTCATGGTCCCTCATACTGTGGTTCTTCTCAGTCATGATCCCTCATACTGTGGTTCTTCTCAGTCATTGTCCCTCATACTGTGGTTCTTCTCAGTCATGATCCCTCATACTTTGGTTCTTCTCAGTCATTGTCCCTCATACTTCGGTTCTTCTCAGTCATGGTCCCTCATACTGTGGTTCTTCTCAGTCATGGTCCCTCATACTGTGGTTCTTCTCAGTCATGATCCCTCATACTTTGGTTCTTCTCATTCATTGTCCCTCATACTGTGGTTCTTCTCAGTCATGGTCCCTCATACTGTGGTTCTTCTCAGTCATGGTCCCTCATACTGTGGTTCTTCTCAGTCATGATCCCTCATACTGTGGTTCTTCTCAGTCATTGTCCCTCATACTGTGGTTCTTCTCAGTCATGGTCCCTCATACAGTGGTTCTTCTCAGTCATGATCCCTCATACTGTGGTTCTTCTCAGTCATGATCCCTCATACTGTGGTTCTTCTCAGTCATGATCCCTCATACTGTGGTTCTTCTCAGTCATGGTCCCTCATACTTTGGTTCTTCTCATTCATGGCCCCTCCAATTTTTCCTCAGCGTTGGTGAACTCTCATCCAGATTGATCATAAAACTGGAATTGACATCCGCTTGAACCTGATACATAATCTATGTCAAGTAAAACAACAGCAACACGTCCTCGCTCTATACTTAGAGTATACCTGGAGGGGGTTCGGGGGCCAACGCCCCGCGGCCCTGTCTGTGACCAGGCCTCTACGGGATATTACCTCATTTCAAACCACTATCCCTCCCCTTTTCATTTATTATCTAATAGTTATAATCACCATAATTTTTAAAGGGGTGGAGGGGTAAGCCAGCGGAAGGCCTCGGTCAGATGACCAAAAGCTCCAGCGATGGGTCATATGACTGAGACCCGCGTTAGGAACCACTTGTCATGTTTCCTTACGAAACTGACCTAACCTGCATGATATAACTGATGAATTGGCAAAGTTATATGCCTTCAAGGAGACAGTAGATTACAATCTTGGAGTGTCAGTGATGAGTCTGAGAACAGTAATGCGAAAAGACTGAACTTCATTGACCTAAGACTGAGGGAGATTGACACCAGTCAGTCTATTTTAATAAATCATCTACTGGAACTTTTGTTAACAATGCTTTAACATCAAAACTAACCATATTGAAACCATTTAAATCAGTCAAGGTGCTTAATTTATCTACTAAATCTATATTGTATTTAGCATTAAGGTTAGAAATTTTTCCAACAAAAGTTTGTTTTTAATGAGTTTTACAATCAGAAGTTTGGTATGGCAATGAGAAATCCTCTCTCACCTGTCCCTAGTAAGATTGCTTAACAAAATCCATACTAATAGAGCTAAGTATGTTGATATTTTACGTCTTATGTCTAGGAATATAAATATAAAGTATTTCCTTGTTAAATTAAGTAGACTAGCACATTCTATAAATTTTACTGTAGAGTTTGAACAAAATAACTTATTGCCTTTTCTAATGTTTTAATTATTAAGGGGGAACCATGATTTTAAATTTAAAATGTACATAAAACCAACAAATAACTGTCCCCCCTTCACCCCAAATGGGGTGAGGGGACCGGTGTGTGGTTGGCATCCCGGTTGTCTCTCTGACAGAGACTGGCCGGTGCCTCCACACTGCCACTCTCTGAAAACTTACCCTACTTCTTCTGTTGTTGCCTTTGCAACATTGCACATCTCCTGATGCACTGAGAAGTATGAAAGTACTTGTGCTAAAGATTTCCACCCCCGTGGCTTGTCTTGCATATTATATATATATATATATATATATATATATATATATATATATATATATATATATATATATATATATATATATATATATATGCGTAAGGTTGCAAGGGTCATTACATGCATTAGCCATTCCTCCCAGCTCACACGTCAAGGCTGTGAAATAGCCTCATTGCAGACCTTTGCACATAATTCAGATTCTCAACATGCTGCATCAGGTGCGGGTTCCATACTGGTGCTGCGTACTCCAAGATGCGTCTGACATATGTTGTTTTAATGGACCACGCAGAAACAAGCGGGTATATACAATAATAATAATTATTTCTACAAGTACATGTACAAGGTATACAGGTCTAGCTGACATCAATGACATACTACTATATAGAAAGTCCCTTGTTATGCAGAGCATTTTGGGCAAATTAGGTCAGTTTTGTCCCCGGATGCGACCCACACCAGTCGACTAACATCCAGTTACCCATTATACTGATGGGTGATCATGGACAACCCGTATAAGGAAACAAACCCAATATTTCCACCCCTTCGCCGGGAATCGAACCCGGACTCTCGCCGTGTGAAGCGAGAGCTTCTGCCACGGGGCCCTACAAAGAAAGATTGAAGTCATCAGGATTTGAAACCACTTCAGGGGAGTCTAGCAAGGTTCCCCAAGTGATGCTCTACACCACTAGGTCACAGATGCCTCAAAGGTGTCACTTGAGGAACCTTGCCAACCTCCCTGACATGGTTTCGAATCCTGCTGACTGCACTTTATCTCTGTATATACCTGCTTGTTTCTGCGTGGTGTAGTGATATAAAAATAGCTTGTGAGGTCAGAATATACAGGAGAAGAATGAAGTAGCTTGAAAACATGCTTGAAGCTCACTGATGTGCCCAGGCTGGGAAGAAACCTGGCTTGTAAACAAGGTTGCCCAGATTTTGAGGCATCTGTGGCCGAATGGTCTAGAGCATCACTTGGGGAACCTTGCTAGACTCCCCTTACGTGGCTTCGAATCCTGCTATCTGTGATCTTTTTCTGTATATGTTTATAGGGCCATGAATGAATGTTGAGATTCCTACATTTAGACTACCAGACGAACATTGACTGCAGAGGTTATTCACTTGGTATGAGCCATTGGTAATATTGTCAGCATATTACAGACACTTGTTACAGCGTATGTGCGGGCATACGGAAGTCCGTGACGTCATGGCTAGCAAGTATTTGAAATATGCTGACAATATACCAGGCACTATGCTTACCTCAAGGTCTTTTTCTTTCAGTGAAGTCTTGAGCTTCTGTCCTTTTAGTCTGTGCCCCCTGACTGGTCTTCTTGCTCCTTCCCGAATCTTCATAACCTTGTATTTTCTGGGGTTAAACTGAAGCATCCACTTATCTGACCAATCCTGCAGTTTGTCGAGATCAGTTTGTAGTCTTTCTCTGTTCACATCTGTTTTTATTATCCTCATTAGCTCTACATCATCAGCAAACAAGGTGTGTGTGTGTGTGTGTGTGTGTGTGTGTGTGTGTGTGTGTGTGTGTGTATGTGTGTGTGTGTGTGTGTGTGTGTGTGTGTGTGTGTGTGGGGAGTGAAAGTCAACATAAGCAGAGGTGGGGCAGTTCAGGATCCTGTTTACAAACGGAGCCCTGATTTGAATGGTACGGATCTGTGTCTCCTTCAGTCTCTCTCTGTCTCTGTCTCTCTTTCATGTCCTTGTAGTATAATTAGACATTTATTTGCTACCATACTCATTATCACTATAGTTACAACCATACAGATTCTGACACCATACCCATGCTACCATGTGGGTTATATATATATAAATGGGGTCCACCTCTGGTGTAAATTATGGGACTCATAGCCTCGGAGAAGTGGATAAAAAGGCTTTAAGGAAGAATATCTGGATTTCTTTCTGAAGCTGTTTGAATATTCCACTTCCCATATATATATATATATATATATATATATATATATATATATATATATATATATATATATATATTTATTCAGTGGAGCGTTGTTGCCAAAGTTGCGGTGGTATAACAATCCTTGGATCACTAAGTTCGTGCTGGACGTCACTGTAACACAACTTTACCTGCCAGTAACTTGACTCTACACTGTTTTTTTTTTTTATTCGTTACTTCTCTGCTATGGAAATATATCCATTTTATGACCAGATTTCAATATCCACTTTCTTTCTTTCTTTCTATTTTTCTGATTTACTTTTTACTTTCCCTTTGTGTTTATCTTTTAGACATGTTTCGCTTTCTCCCCCTCTACCTGTCGATTTCTTTCTCTGGTATATTTTTGTTTGTAATGTTATAACCAGAAAGGAATAAAAGTGAGAGGGGTGAAGGGGTGCCTGGCGGGCTTGTGTGGACGGTTGTTTGTACACCTCCCTTCATGTACTGTTTTGTATAAGAGACTCTAGGGCAGGAATCACCCTCTCCTGCCCACTGTCTTGTATTAGTGTCTCTGGGGCAAGGATCACCCTTTCTCTACTGCCTTGTATGAGACTCTAGGGCAAGGATCACCCTTTCTCTACTGCCTTATATGAGACTCTAGGGCAAGGATCACCCTTTCTCTACTGCCTTGTATGAGACTCTAGGGCAAGGATCACCCTTTCTCTACTGCCTTGTATGAGACTCTAGGGCAAGGATCACCCTTTCTCTACTGCCTTGTATGAGACTCTAGGGCAAGGATCACCCTTTCTCTACTGCCTTGTATGAGACTCTAGGGCAAGGATCACCCTTTCTCTACTGCCTTGTATGAGACTCTAGGGCAAGGATCACCCTTTCTCTACTGCCTGACGGTATATAATACCGTAAGGATGAAAATTAGACACATGTTCAACATCTGGGTATCTGTAGACGCTTCGCAATCCAGTGACGTTATCAATACAGACATAACTGGAAGTCGGTAGAACTACAAAAGATGAGGTAATCAGTCCCTCAGTCTTGGAGTTGGTGAAGATCACCGTAGTCGTGAAGAGTCTGAAGCACAGGCAAGATTAGCTGGCGCTTATATACTGGCGTCCCTCGGGTATGACCTGCTTCCACTGGGAAATCCCGTCTACCAGTGACAATGTCTTCGTCTGCTGCACGTCCCTCACCACCTGACGCCAGTATGTATATAAGCGATATACGAAATGGTTATAACTATGATCATAATGTTTAAAGGGGTGCGCCGGTAAGACAGCGGAAGGCCTCGGTCAGATGACCAAAAGCTCAGTCATATGACTAAGACCTGCGTCAGGAAACACTTGACCTGTTTCCTGACAAACCTTACCTAACCTAACCTTGCCTGTGCTTCAGATTCTTCAAGACTAAGGTGCCCTTCAACTCCAAGGCTGAGGGACTGATTACCTCAACTTTTGTATATTGTTCTACAGTCTTCCAATTATGTCCTTGAATTTGTATTGATAAAGCCACTGGAGGGCGAAACGTCTACAATATAGATACCCAGATGTTGCACATGTGTCTAATTTTCTTTGTACTGCCTTTTATGAGAAACTCTAGGGCAAGGATCACCTCTTCTTGCCTATTAGGCTCCATCAACAGTTAGTTATGTATACTTTCAGGACATTTATCAGAGGAAACGTTTCGCCACGAGTGGCTTCTTCAGTCCTAAAGAAGTCACTCGTATCGAAACGTTTACTTCTAATAAATGTCCTGAAATGTACGTGTCGTTTTTCCATATCTTGTTGATATCACCATAACATTTCTGAACAGCTGTCGCTACAGCTAGCTTGCCTGAGGGATACTGTCGTGTATGGAACCCGCTACAGCTAGCTTGCCTGAGGGATACTGTCGTGTATGGAACCCGCTACAGCTAGCTTGCCTGAGGGATACTGTCGTGTATGGAACCCGCTACAGCTAGCTTGCCTGAGGGATACTGTCGTGTATGGAACCCGCTACAGCTAGCTTGCCTGAGGGATACTGTCGTGTATGGAACCCGCTACAGCATGCGTAGTCTTGGCCTCGAGGGGATACTGTCGTGTATGGAACCCGCTACAGCTAGCTTGCCTGAGGGATACTGTCGTGTATAGAGCCTACTACAACTAGGTACTACAATTACTACTAGTACTGTTACTTCTGGTACTATTACTACTTCTATTACTACTATTATTACTACTATTACAATTGCTATATATTACTCTTACTACTATTATTACTCCTAGTACTACTATTCTTATTACTCCTAGTGTTACTATGATTATTACTACTACTGATACTATACCTGACACAGAGAAGTCAAGGTAACGATTTATCTCATCCTTTGCCGAATGAGCTTGGGCATGCAAGTCCTACCCAACACCAGGAGGAACCCATGATATATAGTACACCTCTCTCTCTCTCTCTCTCTCTCTCTCCTCTCTCTCTCTCTCTCTCTCTCTCTCTCTCTCTCTCTTTACACAGGGTTTGACAAGGTTAGGTTAAGGATTCCTAACTTCATTGACAAACTATTGACAAGTTAAGGATTCCTAACTTTATTGACAAGCTAAGAGCTGTCACCTACATCAGCTCATTTGAAAGCATTTTTATTGTTATGAAACATACAAGTAGTGTACAGGATGAAGTTGGAGCCATCCGTGGGCCAGCATTTTCATTTGATCAACTGACTTTATCTCGTTGGCATCATACTGCTGTACGAATGTGTTCCAGACTCGAGTCATCCTGGGAATAAATGATCTCTTATAAATGATTCATTTTCTCTGTCTCTCTCTCAGGAAGAGTGAGTTAGTCTTGTATCCACCTTGACATAGTCACCATAATTCTATTATATAATCCGAGGACAACACAAACCTCTATAACAATTGTGCTTGGCTATAATCTGAAGACAAGACAAACCTCTATTGACAATTCTATATTGCTATAATCTGGAGTCAACACAAGCAGATACTAAGACTGACATCCGACACTTGCCAACTGTGCGTATAATTTGTGATAGTTTCTCACTGAGAGGCGAGAAATGTCTTCTTGAGGAGTTGCCTTTGAGGTTAATTGAAGTAAGGGATCACTGGCGCTAAGCTCCTTGGAAAGAGCTTTCAAAATCTTGATACTAAGTAAATATTCCTTCCGAGGAGGATTGACATGTTCTGTTTGTGTGTTTTGGACTATAATGAAAGAGGTTATATATGTGCAGGTTATGGGGTTCTATGGGGTTCAACATCATTGTACGGGTATGTAGGATTTATGGTAACAGTGTCTGGGTCTCGACATTGTCATACCAATCACAGTGTTGCTGTCCTGGCGCTGAGGGAAGCGCTAAAGTCATAGGGGGTCGCACAGGGCCTGGGAAAGGGGGGGTATCCAGGGTTATACTGGAAAGTTGAGAGATGGCTGACCCAGGGCAGGTGTGTGTGTATGTACTCACCCATTTGTGGTTGCAGGGGTCGAGTAATAGCTCCTGGCCCCGCCTCTTCACTGATCGCTACTAGGTCCTCTCTCTCCCTGCTCCAGTGTGTGTTAGTTACCATTTTGTCCTAGGCCTGTTGTGTATGTGTGTGTGTGTGTGTGTGTGTGTGTGTGTGTGTGTGTGTGTGTGTGTGTGTAAGGAAACAAGGAAACACTAAGAAATGTTTCCGCCCCGCCGGGAATTGAACCCGGGCCCTCCGTGCGTGAAGCGAGATTTTTTTTTTTTATTTTAATTCATGTTAAGCGCTAAACCTATTTGGGTTATTCAGCGCAATACTTTGTGGAGGCTTGATCCTCCGTCTGCTGGGCGCGAGACAGACACGCTCTCTATTTGTACTCACCTATCGAGACCTTTAGCCACCAGGCCACCGGGTGTGTGTGTGTGTGTGTGTGTGTGTTTATCCATTTATATCAGTGGTGTGTGTGTGTGTGTGTGTTTATTCATTTATATCAGTGGTGTGTGTGTGTGTTTATCCATTTATATCAAAGGTAAAGTATATGTTTGTGTTTACCTATTTGTAGCTAAAAAGAAATTATGTTCGTAGTGTCGTGTCTTCAGCACTGTTCCTCATTATGTTTTATAAACCAGCAGTGGCTGTAGCACGTACTATTTCCCCTCTTAAAACATTCACTTGTTCAGCCACTCTTGTGTATGACGACAGGTTTTCTAGTGTTTGATTCCACCTTTGTTATCCCCCCAATTTGCAACTGCGGCCTCTTTGTTATCCCTGTTGGGGATACTAGCAAGTCTTCGCTATGCACTCTCTCGTGTCCTCTTGTGATCTTAACGTCATGTGGTTATTATATTTCTTATCGCTCTATCAGCTAGCCTGGCCATTTCTTTGAGCCCGTACAGAAAATGTAGTTATTTGTAGAGGACAAAAAGTCACAATACCGAAGTCACACTGACAGAAAAGAGTACACGGGTACAGGTAGGTTGGCCTGTACGTTTCGCTCCTGCAGAGCGAAACGTTGCCACAATATAATGTCGCATTAGTTGGACTTGTGTCCTTTTACCCAACATATTGTCGGTAATTCTACCAACATTATTAGTGTAGTGAGTGCTCACATTAGTGGTATTATTCACTTTTTTATAAACAAGCAGCGCCATGAATCTTCTTTAGGTGTTGCATTACTGAGTCATGATCTCTGATTCAGTGTTTGTCAGTGTAGCATACCAGATTCTCTCAATTTCGTTTATATAAGATCTTCCGGGGACAATTATTTGTCAGTAACTCAGAGATCATTTTCTCTCTGTCAGATATTTTCAATATTTTGTCACAGGCGTTGTGTATTCTGCATGTGGCCTTATTTCACTTGCTTCCACTTCTGTTACATGGAATATGTGTGTATGTGTGTGTGTATGTGTGTGTGTGTGTGTGTGTGTGTGTGTGTGTGAGGGGATTTATATAGCAAACTGGGATTGGATGAGAGTGGACTTGCCTCCTGGCGGCCGCGTTGATATTTTTGCCAATCAAACATAGTGCAGCCTGGAGCGGCCCTCCACCAGGCACTCGCACTCAAAATGAAGAGAAATATCTCACATACACACACACACACACACACACACACACACTTACATAGCTTTAAGAAGAGGTATGATAACACTCTTGGAGCCCGGAGACAGTGGACCCACAAGCGACCAGCGAAGAAGCGGGGTCAGGGGCTGTGAACCGACCCCTGTAACCACGTATAGGTGAGTGCATGTAGGTGAATACATACACACACAAAAAAAATCTAAGAGAGAGAGAGAGAGAGAGAGAGAGAGAGAGAGACTGAATGACGAAGGGGACATAAATATAGTTGTACTTAACTGCAAACAGAAAACTCTCATATTGGGGCCAGGAGCTACAACCACAAATAGGAGAGAACACGGTGAGTTCTGAGGAAGGGAACAGAAATTATTCATCAGTAACTATTTGTTAAATGTAATAGTCACGTTGTGTTCAGAATAGTCACGTTGTGTTCAGAATAGTCAAGTTGTATTGAAAATAATCAAGTTGTGTACACAATGCTACTGACTCAATTTTAACACATGTCCGGGTATTTATATGTTAGATACGTTGACATTAATATATACGTGAGAATGTATTAATCTTTGTTGACACAGTATATCACCTTTGACACTCTTCACCTGAACATTTTGAGTTAACGTGTAATTCAGGTCCAGTAGTATTCACGTCCAATAATATTCAGGTCCAGTAGTATTCAGGTCCAGTAGTATTCAGGTCCAACAGTATTCAGGTCCAATAGTATTCAGGTCCAGCAGTACTCAGGTCCAGTAGTATTCAGGTCCAATAGTATGCAAGTGAGGTGGACCTGACTTGCCAGTCCCTAGGTACCTTACCTCTTCCATACATTTATTAAATAAAAGCACCAGCCACATCCATATATATATATATATATATATATATATATATATATATATATATATATATATATATATATATATATATATATATATATATATATATAAACACTGATCTCTGGCCGACGGAGACTCGAACCTACGAACCTCATGACAAGGTACGCAGTGCTTTACCGACCTGCACCAGCTTGCTGAGTATTCAACAGCCAGTTCAGGCAGGAAGGCTTCGTGCCTAAGCTGGCTGCCTTGGAATAACGTCTAGCGAAAGCTGGATGCCAAGGTATTGGACCAGTGTGGTACGGTCGGTAAAGCACTGCGTACCTTGTCATGAGGTTCGTAGGTTCGAGTCTCTGTCGGCCAGAGATCAGTGTTTGTGAATATTTCGCCTGCTCTTGCGAATTCCTAGCAAATATATATATATATATATATATATATATATATATATATATATATATATATATATATATATATATATATATATATATATATCGTGCCGAATAAGTAAAACTGCTCAATTAGCAAGAACTCATTTAAAATTAAGTCCTTTCTGAAATTTTCTGTTATACATTTAAAGATATATTTTTTTCATTTATATTAATGTAAAAATTAATTTTATACCAAAAGAACCTTAGAAAACTTACCTAACCTTAGAGTACCTCACAAGAGACTCTTAAGAAAGGTGGCAGCTCATGGTATAGGAGGTAAAGTTCTAGCATGGATAGAGGCATGGCTTACCAATAGAAAGCAGAGAGTTTCCATTAATGGGGTCAAATCTGAATGGGGATTTGTCACTAGTGGCGTTCCACAAGGATCAGTTTTGGGCCCATTGTTGTTCATAATTTACATTAATGACCTTGATGAAGGAATTGCAAGTGACATGAGTAAATTTGCTGATGATACAAAAATAGGCCGTATAATTCATTCTGAGGAGGATAACAGTGAACTCCAGGAGGATTTGGATAAATTAATGTCTTGGTCTGAAAAGTGGCAGATGAAGTTCAATGTGGACAAGTGTAAGGTGCTTGTCGTTGGTAATGAAAATATCCCTCGAATTTATAAACTAGGTGAAGTTGAGCTTGATCATACAGAATGTGAAAAAGACTTGGGAGTCATGGTAAGCAGAAATCTAAAGCCAAGACAACAGTGCCTAAGTGTGCGCAATAAGGCTAACAGATTACTAGGATTTATTTCAAGAAGTATAAGCAACAGAAGTCCAAAAGTTATTTTACAGCTCTATACATCACTAGTGAGACCTCATTTGGATTATGCAGCTCAGTTTTGGTCTCCTTACTACAGGATGGATATAGATTCATTGGAGAACATACAAAGAAGAATGACTAAAATGATTTACAGTATAAGAAATCTCCCGTATGAAGATAGACTTAGAGCGTTGAATCTCCACTCTCTGGAGAGACGTAGAATGAGGGAGATATCATCGAGGTGTACAAGTGGATGATGGGCATAAACAAAGGAGATATTAATAAAATACTGAGGATATCGAACCAAGTAAGAACGAGAAATAACGGATTTAAATTGGATAAATTTAGATTTAGAAAGGACATAGGCAAGTACTGGTTTTCGAACAGAGTTGTAGATGCGTGGAACAATCTTCCGAGTACTGTGATAGAGGCTAGGACCTTGGGTGGCTTTAAAAAGAGATTGGACAAATATATGAGTGGGAGGGGCTGGGTTTGATTTGTGTCGTGAGTACGGGAATAAATTTTTAGGTAGTGGTGGTTTTGATAAGGACCTGCCTTGTATGGGCCAGTAGGCCTTCTGCAGTGTTCCTCCATTCTTATGTTCTTATGTTCTTATAACAAGCGCAATTTTATTTAGCCTACTCCAACTAAATATATTTTTGATAAGTTTACAATAATTTAATAATAAACAAACAAAATGAAACATTTTTTCATTAGGTTGAAAATGATTTTTGCCAAATTGTTGCATACACAAATTTTTGCTTGCCTTATTCGGCAAGACATATATATGGAGTGGGTGGTGCTTTTATTTAATAAATGTATGGAAGAGGGTAAGGTACCTAGGGACTGGCAGAGATCGTGCATAATTCCTTTGTATAAAGGCAAAGGGGACAAAAGAGAGTGCAAAAATTATAGAGGAATAAGTCTGTTGAGTATACCTGGTAAAGTGTTTGGTAGAATTACTATTGAAAGAATTAAAAGTAAGACGGAGAGCAGGATAACAGATGAACAAGGAGGCTTTAGGAAGGGTAGGGGGTGTGTAGACCTAGTGTTCATAGTGAAACATATAGGTGAACAGAATTTAGATAAGGGTAAAAAGGTTTTTGTGGCATTTATGGATTTGGAAAAGGCGTACGACAGGGTGGATAGGGAGCAATGTGACAGATGTTGCTAATGTATGGAATAGGAGGTAGGTTATTGAAAGCGGTGAAAAGTTTTTACAAGCATAGTGAGGCTCAGGTTAGAGTATGTAGGAGAGAGGGAGATTATTTCCCAGTAAAAGTAGGCCTTAGACAAGGATGTGTGATGTCACCATGGTTGTTCAATATATTTATAGATGGGGTTGTAAGAGAAGTGAATGTTCGGGTGTTGGCAAGAGGTGTGGGGTTAAAAGATGAAGAATCTAACACAAAGTGGGAGTTGTCACAGTTGCTTTTTGCTGATGACACTGTGCTTTAGGGAGATTCTGAAGAGAAGTTACAAAAGGTTGGTGGATGAGTTTGGTAGGGTATGTAAAAGAAGAAAATTAAAAGTGAATATAGGAAAGAGTAAGGTGATGAGGATAAAAAAAATTAGGTAACGAAAGATTAGATATTAGATTGGAGGGAGAGAGTATGGAGGAGATGAATGTATTCAGATATTTAAGAGTGGATGTGTCAGCAGATGGGTCTATGAAATATGAGGTGAATCATAGAATTGATGAGGGTAAAAAGGTGAGTGGTGCACTGAGGAGTCTGTGGAGACAAAAAACTTTGTCCATGGAAGCAAAGAAGGGAATGTACGAGAGTATAGTTATACCAACGCTCTTATATGTGTGTGAAGCATGGGTGGTGAATGTTGCAACAAGGAGAAGGCTGGAGGCAGTGGAGATGTCATGTCTGAGGGCAATGTGTGGTGTGAATATAATGCAGAGAATTCGTAGTTTGGAAGTTATCCTGAGGGCTGAGGAGGGGTTGTTGAGGTGGTTTGGACATGTAGAGAGGATGGAACAAAATAGAATGACTTCGAGAGTGTATAAATTTGTAGTGGAGGGAAGGCGGGGTAGGGGTCGGTCTAGGAAAGGTTGGAGGGAGGGGGTAAAAGAGGTTTTGTGTGCGAGGGGCTTGGACTTCCAGCAAGCATGTGTGAGCCTGTTAGATAGGAGTGAATGGAGACAAATGGTTTTTAGGACTTGACGTGCTGTTGGAGTGTGAGCAAGGTAACATTTATGAAGGGATTCAGGGGAAACCGGCAGGCCGGACTTGATTCCTGGAGATGGGAAGTACAGTGCCTGCACTCTGAAGGAGGGGTGTTAATGTTGCAGCTTTATAACTGTAGTGTAAGCGCGCCTCTGGCAAGACAGTGATGGAGTGAATGATGGTGAAAGTTTTTTTTCGGGCCACCTTCCTTGGTGGGAAACGGCCGATGTGTTATATATATATATATATATATATATATATATATATATATATATATATATATATATATATATATATATATATTATATATTATAGCACTTGATTTTTCTTACTATATGTATATTATTTTTCAGTTCTGGGTTGCGAAATATAAGAAAAAAAAGAAAAAAGATTTTTAAAAAGGTGAAATATTTTTCAAACAAATTTTGTGATATTTCCTCTGAAGTATTATTAATTTTATATTAATTTGATACTTTGACAGCACACTTAAGCACTTATATGTATAATATCATGTATAACTGATGTATATCTTCAGTGTGTGTGTCCGTGCGTGTGTATATATATATATATATATATATATATATATATATATATATATATATATAATATATATATATATATGTCGTGCCGATTAGGTAAAACTGGCGATTTTGGCTTAAATAGCAACGCTCACCTTGCCATATAAGACAAGTGAAAATTTGTGTATGCAATAATTTCGCCAAAATCATTCTGAACATAACGAAAAAAATATATTTAATTGTGTTTGTTTATTATTAAATTAATGTAAACGTATCTAAAATATATTTAGTTGGGTTAGGCTAAATTAAATTGCGCTTGTTGTAATAAGGTTAGGTAGGTTTTCAAAGTTTCTCTTGGTACAAAATTATAAATTCTTACATTAACATAAATGAAAAAAATATATCTTTAAACGCATAAGAGAAAATTTTAGAAAGGACTTAATTTTAAATGAGATCTTGCTAATTGACCAGTTTTACCTAATCGGCACGTATATATATATATATATATATATATATATATATATATATATATATATATATATATATATATATATTATGCAATTGTTGTATGATGTATGATTGTATGTTTTTTATGTATTTGTTAATGTTACAGGTGTAATGTCGTTTGTATAACAGCAGGTGTGTAGACGTTCATTGTATAACAAGTATGGTGACGTTCACAGTTTAACAGCAGGTACGGTGACGTTCACAGTTTAACATTTATAACGATGTGTTCTTTGGGCGGTTCTTGGAGGCGTGGTTGAAATGATAAGGCTTCGGAGGCTTCTTACTTTATTTGTAATAAAGGTGCGAGTAACAGGCTGCGTGTCTGTGGCCATGGCCAAGGGCCATGGGCCTTGCGAGAGGGAGAGGAGTAGGCCTGTTGTCTGAGTGTCTGGGCGCCAAGTGAGAGTGGGCCCGGCCGGGTCTGGTAGACGTGGGTACGCCTACCAGGCTTGCCCTCTGGCGGAAACTATGGAAACTAGCATAGCACGAAATATGAACTCAGCTGGCAGACAGCATGGGCTGTCTATACAGACAGTCAGGCTGTCTACATCGCTCGGTCACGCTACCCATGGTCGTCCCGACCATGAATGACATTAAAAAAAACTCGGGTCTCTCTCTCGCAAGAACAGGTCACAGAACACGTAAGAAAAATACATATATACATAAACATATGGACATAGAAAAAAAACTTCCTCCAGAGAGGGAAGAAAAAAACGGTGTGCTTCGTGGTCTAAGGCAGTGAGCGTCGATGCAGCACTGCGCGCCTTCCTGCGTCTGGACACATACTGCAACACGGGAGACATGAGCTGTGACGTAACAGGGTACGGTCTCCTCTGGGAGGTGAAGCAGACATCGTAGTAGTCGCTGCAGGGGTTCACTCAACCTGGGGCACAACTGCTGGTGCCCTCGAGTGAGGCGTCGTCAGTAGTCGCAACAGGACAGGACTGGCAAGCGACTCAGGAGGACATTCCTCGACTGGTACTGTCGCTGGAGCTGTCACTGCTGGCGAGTGTGGAGTGAGTCGTGACAGGGACGACTCGTCGAAACATCTGGAGGTCGTAACAGCATACACCATACTGCAGTGAGTGGGCTAGCAGTCAAAGTGACATCAACTTTGTGCAGGCTGCTCACTGAAGCTGTGACACGAGGCTGACAGTCGCCTGCCAACAGGCTTAACTGCGGCTTGACGAGTGTCATCTCTCGACAGTAGAAGTTACAGCAGAGGGCAGTGTAAGCGTCCCCAGACTGGTCATCTGCAATAACTGGACTGACGGTCTTGGAGGTGAAGTGGAACGGTCTCGATGGGAGAATCGTCGCGGGTACGATTCAGCAAAGGCATCTACGAGCGGCGAACAATAAGAGCTTTCTGTACAAGGCGCTCGAACGCTCGTAACTGACGCCTGGACTGACAAATGTCAGCTGTCAAGCGCGCGGGGCGCGGGTCACACACAGGGTGACAAAGTAACACACAGGTGCTACATAGGACACACGAGAAACTGCACACATACTACACATGTGGTACAACATAGCTTACTAGCAAATGACGCTTTTCTGTATAAAAATCGTCACTAAGTAATACACGAACATGTGAGAACACTGACTGAGAGGAATAATTAATGAACACTCGACTTATATCTTCTCTCAAACTTCTCGACAAATAATGAAAATAAAATGCTCACTGATAAACTACAGCACTCGGGACATCATATGGGTGATATCAGGCGTGACATCGCGAGTGATGTCAGCAGACGTCGCGAGGAACGTCAGGCAACATCGTGGGTGACGTCGCGAGGTGACGTTCTGGAGTGACATCATGATGAATGTCATGGAGTGACATCGCGAAGTGACATCAGTGGAGTGACGTCGTGGAGTCGGCAGCATCGTGACGTCAGCAGCATGGTGGTGACGTCATGGGTTGATGTAGGCGCAGACCCACACGTGGTCACACGTGGCTTCGAGTGGCCTCGACACTCGGATACACAGTTCTGGCAAGAATTCACAAGGAAATTCACAGAAAACAGCATAGAGGGAGTGGGCAGTGAGTGGTGTATGGTGTGTGGCGGCGTACACTAGGGCGAGTGTGTATGGTGAGAGACAGGGCCGCGAGCCTACCTCCCTCACCCACAACACACGAGGAGACACGCTCACACTTTGAAATCACCACAAACTCACCTCTGAAGTGCTGATAGCAGTGCTGAGCTGAACAACAACAGCAGAACATGCTGGCAAGGCTGAACACGTGACTGAGAAACAGCATGGGACGCTGTGGCGTGAAGTCAGTGACGCCATTTCTCGGAGAATTAGACAAATTTCGGCCTGAATCCTGCTTGTACCTGTGTCTGGACGCTGAGATTTGCAGACACGACATCAGGATAACTCGTTGAGAGACGGATGCTTCTTGTGTAGGCTGATGAATTGAAAGACAAACTTCATTCCTCTTCCTCCCCTCGCGGGCAACACACGTCAGCTGCGAGGCACCGCTGCCACCATTTATAACGATGTGTTCTTTGGGCGGTTCTTGGAGGCGTGGTTGAAATGATAAGGCTTCGGAGGCTTCTTACTTTATTTGTAATAAAGGTGCGAGTAACAGGCTGCGTGTCTGTGGCCATGGCCAAGGGCCATGGGCCTTGCGAGAGGGAGAGGAGTAGGCCTGTTGTCTGAGTGTCTGGGCGCCAAGTGAGAGTGGGCCAGGGCGGGTCTGGTAGACGTGGGTACGCCTACCAGGCTTGCCCTCTGGCGGAAACTATGGAAACTAGCATAGCACGAAATATGAACTCAGCTGGCAGACAGCATGGGCTGTCTATGCAGACAGTCAGGCTGTCTACATGACATTCACAGTTTAACAGCAGGTACGGTGACGTTCACAGTATAACAGCAGGTACGGTGACGTTCACAGTATAACAGCAGGTACGGTGACGTTCACAGTATAACAGCAGGTATGGTGACGTTCACAGTATAACAGCAGGTACGGTGACGTTCACAGTATAACAGCAGGTACGGTGACGTTCACAGTTTAACAGCAGGTACGGTGACGTTCACAGTTTAACAGCAGGTACGGTGACGTTCACAGTATAACAGCAGGTATGGTGACGTTCACAGTATAACAGCAGGTATGGTGACGTTCACAGTATAACAGCAGGTACGGTGACGTTCAACAACTGCTCAAGAAGAAATTTCTCGTTTAACAGTTAATTTCCCACAAGTTATATAGTGATGGATCTAAGCAGAAGTCTACTGGCAGGGCTGCACCTGCTCTTGTTGCCACCTCTTTAGTTAACAACTCTAGCAGCTATGACTCACGAAATCGTAATGACACGATTGCAAACAAACCATACCACGGGTGGGGTTCGAACCCGCGGTCAGAGAGTCTCAAAACTCCAGACCGTCTACACTAAATTGTTTACCATCCTGATGGAGCTAAAGTTAACTTATGACACTGAACTTGACTCTTTGATTATTACTGATTTTATGTCATCACTGAAGGCTCTTGACTCACATAATGACCCTTAACAACACATTCATTAGAGAAGACAAATATAGATGTTAAAAAAAATCCGAGAAAATGAATTGATGTACAATTGCTGTGGATTCCATCACACATTGGATTTTTGCTGATAAAATTGATACGTCAGAATGTAACTTTGGTGTATCTGTGTCTAGCATTAGTAATAATATTAGAAGTAAATAATGGAATTGAATGTTATAGAAATGCAGTTAGAAGCCTGAGTAGATCTATAACCCACAGTGATAACATGAACGTAGATAAGTACGTTTATGGAGCAATTTGCGATGTGAGTAACAGCGTTACGAATCCCAAACCTACAGCATGACAGGTGTGGTGGCGTTCACTATGAAAGCAGGTATGGTGGTGATCCCTGTATGACAGGTATAGTGACGTTCCTGTATGACAGCAGATGTAGTGACGTTCACTTCTGCAGACCTAAAAGAACAAATACCCTAACAAAAAAAAAAAAGAACGTAAAAAAACGGACGAACTAAAACAAACGTTCATTTCACCGTCTCTGTATTTAAATACTTCCCCTCATTTTTTTTTATAAATTTGATTGCCGCGTAATTAAAATTTTTACTAAAAGCCTGAGCGAGTGTCAGCTGAAAGTTTAAATGCCTGGGGACGAGAGTAATTTTTTTTCACCCCTCTTGTTAAGTGTACATTACGTGATTTATTCATATTGCTCTCCCGCAGGCTGTCACGTGTCAATACTTATATTCTTTTTTCTTTGGTTTGGGTGTGGTTGAGGCCTATACAGGATGTATTCGTGTTGTATTGTGTGTGTGTGTAGAGGACCTGTGAGTTGATTTATAAATTGTGAATATACAACATATTTCTCTCTCTCATATATGGTAGAATAATTATGTGAAGAGTTAGTGCAAGACTGAATATAGGGTTGCATAGTAGCAAGGTTTTACTTGGGGTTGAGGATGTGTGGACAAAATGTGTCTACACTGAAGCATATGAGGTAATACTTCGATATGGATAAGTTACTATTTGTTGTCTTTTATAGATTTACAATTGGCACATGATAGGGTATATAGGGAAGCATTGTGGCAGATATTGCAAATGTTTGAATATGTGATAAGTTGCTAAAAGTATGTTTTTATGTGGAGAGTAAAAAGTCAGGTTATTTTGCATATGAGAGAGGGCAGTGATTTGTCCAGTTAAAGTGGGCTGTTTAGAGAGGCATGTGTGAGGCCACCATGGTTATCTAACATTTATGGATGGGGTTTAAAAAAACGACGGTTCGGGTGGGGATCGAACTCATGGCATGTGAGTCGCAAGTGGGATGTATAAGAGTGAAGACTAAGGTATTGGGGGAGACGTGTGGGACTAATTGATAATCAATTTAATACAAAATGGGAGTTGTCACAGTGGCTTATTTTTGCCGATGACAGTGCTTTTGGGAGTCTACTGGCAGGCTTCACCTGCTCTTCTGCCACCTACCTAGTTAAAACTAGCAGCAATATTGAGTTAGACAAGAATTAACAACTGGTCGTCTACACTGCAAACTGAATTGTTTGCCATCCTGATGCCTCTAAAATAAACTTATGACAGACCTTGACTCTTATTACTGATTTTATTTCATCACTGAAGACTCTTGACTCGCATAATGACTCTTAACATATTCATTAGAGAAGCCTAATAGAGATATTAAAAATCCGGGAAAAGGGAATTAATGTACAATTGTTATGGATTCCATCATACTTTGGTTTCTTTCTTCATAAAATAGATAGGTTAGCAAAAAATTACCCTGAAGGAAAATGTAGAACAAAACATTGTTATAGATCTACATGAACGTAGATCAGTAAATTTGTGGAGGAACTTGCAATGTAAACAGACTGACTGGTGTAGTGGCTAGGCTTAGGCTTCGTTACAAGTACATCTGGCAGACATGATCAAACCAAATGGAATGTGACCAGCCCTGTGGTCACTATCTTGAGCTCTGCTTATCATTCATTAAGGAATATAGAGATAACATGTCAAGGTATCTTAACGAAAATAAGATAGACATTAAGCAAATTTTCTAAATTTGCTTGAAGCAAATAAGTGAACTGTAGATATAAATCCAGATGTACTCTTGGGGCCTCGTTACTAGGCCTTTTAGCAAATTTTCTAAATTTGCTTGAAGCAAATAAGTGAACTGTAGATATAAATCCAGATGTACTCTTGGGGCCTCGTTACTAGGCCTTTTAGCAAATTTTCTAAATTTGCTTGAAGCAGATAAGTGAACTGTAGATATAAATCCAGATGTACTCTTGGGGCCTCGTTACTAGGCCTTTTATCCATATGCTCGTGTGATACTCTCCACAGGATGGCTACGAGGTGCATAGTAAAGTAGCCACTTTGGCGTCAGAATCTTTTCTTACGGGAGATTCTGAAGATAAATGGTTAATGGAGGAAATTAGAAGTGAACAGAAAAGGGCAAGATGAGTAAGGGAAAGTAATGGAAATGAAAGATTGGAGATAAAAATGGAGAGGGAGGGAGCATGGAGGCAGTGAATGTATTCTGATACTTAGTTGTGGACGTGTTGCGCAGGTGAATCTGTAAAGCATTTTTGTTTGTTGCAATGATTATTAAAACTTGTGCAACAGATGGGTATCTTTATCGTTGAAACGTTTCGCCTACACAGTAGGCGAAAGTCAAATACAGATGCAGTAGTGAAAGGTGTAATTAGTTGATTAATCTTCGAGGAATAGTATTTGCTGGACTCATTACATCCTAGTTTCCGCTGCTCCCTATCAGCAGTGGTCCTTTCAGACTCTTGAAGAGCATTTGAAGGAACCCCTTTCATGAAAAGTAAACAAGAATAAATGAAATAAGAACATTTTTATTAAATAATAGCAAATCTCTCAAGATTTAAAACGAATATGAACACGTCCTAACTGAAGCAAATGATTCGGTGGTCACAGGTGGTCGTGACTTGTGAAGTCCAACTGCAGAAGGTAACAATGCTAATGAAGATACATAGCTAGCAGTGTAATTAATAGAGTAAATAGTAGCTTAGTCCTGGTAATATGAGACGAGCAAAATTCTTGTAAATAGGACTTCAGATGGTTGACTTGCACAGCGGTAGTAAATAGATTTTTATGAATGATGACGTATAAGTGTAGACCTAAACCAAAGGTGGGGGAACATCAGGGTTCCTAGGATGAAGAATTATCTTGTTTCTGATCCTAGATCATGCAGCTCGTCTCGCTCAGCAAGGCTGAGAAGAAACAAAGACATTACAAACCGGTTAAGAAGCCATCAACATTATAGGCTGAAGGCCTTTAAAAGAAATGGTGATGGTCAGGAATATTACGTTAGTATTGAAAGTATATTAAAGTCCGGGTAAAGAAATTCAAATCCCAACAAGAGTAGAAAGCTTGTCTATATTAAATTAAGCAAAAATCCTAACACGAGATAATTAACCAAGAGTGGAACTCCATACTGATAGACTTTATGAGAGCCGAAAGCCAAGTGACGTTCCTCCGTGACCGTCAACAAGGGTCCCTTGTTAACCCCCACTGGGTGGAGAAAGGGGAGGGGGTGAAGGTAACGGCTCACATACCCCCTTCAGAACAGTCAGACTATCACCACCACTCATTCAGTCTTCCATTCTTATTTAATAAACTTATCCCCTCTGTATTTGACTGAAGAAGCCTACTGTGTAGGCGAAACGTTTCAACAATAAAGATACCCAACTGTTGTGCATTACTGAAGTTCTGAGGAGATATTAGTAGCTAAGTAGGTGTGGATAAGATAATTGTTAAAAGATCAGTGGTACAATACTTGTGTTGTATATAAGATATTGCCTATCAATATCTATTTGACAAGACAACCCCAGCCAGGATAACCCCATCCACGATGTAGTGATCCAACAGATGTTAACTACAGATCAATTTCTGAGTTGCCAATACCATAAAAAAAATCTACGAGAAAGTAATGCACAAGCAGCAGCTGTGTACACTAAACCAAACACAGTATATTTACTCTGTGTCAATTTAGACACTGTCAAAACACGCACAGTGATGCATTAATAAAAATGCTTGACTTTTGTTTACCCAACACTTAAAAGACGTGTATCCTATTGGACTTTTTATTATTTTGAGAAAGGCTTTTGATACTGTGGAGTACAGTAGTCTCGTACTCAGCCTTAATCACAGTGTAATAATGTTGGTAGAATTACCGACAATATGTTAGGTAAAAGGACACAAGCGCAGCTCATCTGACATTGTGGCAACGTTTCGCTCTCCGGGAGCCTCATCAAGCCGTTACAAACAATACATGGACACAGAGGGGTATATATATATATATATATATATATATAAACACTGATCTCTGGCCGACGGAGACTCGAACCTACGAACCTCATGACAAGGTACGCAGTGCTTTACCGACCGTACCACACTGGTCCAATACCTTGGCATCCAGCTTTCGCTAGACGTTATTCAAGGCAGCCAGCTTTCAGCAGGAAGGCTTACGACTTTCATCCATCCCTGCATGCATCGACACAACTAGAGATTTTACAATGCTAGGAATTCGCAAGAGCAGGCGAAATATTCACAAACACTGATCTCTGGCCGACGGAGACTCGAACCTACGAACCTCATGACAAGGTACGCAGTGCTTTACCGACCGTACCACACTGGTCCAATACCTTGGCATCCAGCTTTCGCTAAGCTGGCTGCCTTGGAATAACGTCTAGCGAAGCTGGATGCCAAGGTATTGGACCAGTGTGGTACGTCGTAAAGCACTGCGTACCATGATTCGGTCAGTCTCGCAGAATCAGTGTTTGAACTATTGCCTCTGCAATTCCTAGCTGTAAAAATCTCTAGTTATCGATCCTGAAGGATGAGATGAAAAGCTGAAGCCTTCCTGCCTGGCACGCTGGATAACGTCTGCGAAGCTGGATGCCAGGTATTGACCAGTGTGTGACGCATAAACACTGCATATTTCATGTTCGAGTCTCAGTCGCCAAAAGATCAGTGTTTGTGAATATTTCGCCTGCTCTTGCGAATTCCTAGCATTGTAAAAATCTCTAGTTGTGTCGATGCATGCAGGGGATGAGATGAAAAGCTGTAAGCCTTCCTGCCTGAAAGCTGGCTGCCTTGGAATAACGTCTAGCGAAAGCTGGATGCCAAGGTATTGGACCAGTGTGGTACGGTCGGTAAAGCACTGCGTACCTTGTCATGAGGTTCGTAGGTTCGAGTCTCCGTCGGCCAGAGATCAGTGTTTGTGAATATTTCGCCTGCTCTTGAATTCTAGCATATATATATATATATATATATATATATATATATATATATATATATATATATATATATATATATATATATATATATATTCTGAGTGCAAGGTATAATATAATCGTTGTAGGTAGTAGTATTTATAGTAGTACCTGTGGTGGTGGTAGTAGTAGCAGCAGTGGTAGTAGCAGCAGTGGTAGTAGCAGCAGTGGACTCAGAGATCATACACACGTCACACCACGGTAACAGACTAACATGTAACAATAGATGACAGTTGTAATGTCCTGCCAGGGAATTTAGAGGCCCTCCTGTGATAGCATTCTGGGTACTCGTTTTTTATTTCATTTCTATCAGTGACCTGGTTAATACTGCACAGCATCTGGACACCTGTACATATATGGTATGTAATACCGAGAAGATGAAGATTAGACACATGTGCAATATCTGGGTATCATTATTGTAGACGTTTCGCCATCCAGTGGCTTTATCAATACAATGCAAGGACATGATTGGGAGACAGAAGAACTATATACAAAAGATGAGGTAATCAGTCCCGCGACCAAGAGCTAGGCCTCAGAGGCACTATAGATAAGTGCCTGGCTTCTCCATGTGCACCGTTTCCAGTAATTTAGGTGCCTTATCGTATTTATGTGTGCCGTGAAAGTTCTTTCCTGTGTCGCTATATATATTTACTTAGCCAGGCACCTGTCTTCAGGTACCTGCTTCCAGGCACCTGTCTCCAGGTACCTGGCTCCAGGTACCTGCTTCCAGGCACCTGTCTCCAGGTACCTGTCTCCAGGTACCTGTCTCCAGGTACCTGTCTCCAGGTACCTGCTTCCAGGTACCTGCCTCCAGGTACCTGCTTCCAGGCACCTGTCTCCAGGTACTTGCTTCCAGGTACTTGCTTCCAGGCACCTGTCTCCAGGTACCTGCTTCCAGGCACCTGTCTCCAGGCACCTGTCTCCAGGTACCTGCTTCCAGGCACCTGTCTCCAGGTACCTGCTTCCAGGCACCTGTCTCCAGGCACCTGTCTCCAGGCACCTGTCTCCAGGCACCTGTCTCCAGGTACCTGCTTCCAGGCACCTGTCTCCAGGCACCTGCCTCCAGGTACATGCCTCCAGGCCAAGGCTGGGGGACTGATTACCTTATCTTTTGTATATAGTTCTTCAAATTATGTCCTTGAATTTGTATTGATAAAGCCACTGGAGGGCGAAACGTCTACAATAAAGATACCCAGATGTTGTACATGTGTCTAATTTCCATCTGGAAACCTTTTACAGTGTCACCTTTGATATACCTTTGAAGAGTTTCGAGAGTATCTACTCTCTGAGCCCGGCCATGGGCCAGGCTCGTCTGGTGCTTGCCTGGTCAACCAGGCTGTTGCTGCTGGAGGCCCGCTGCCCCACATATCCATCACAGCCTGGTTGATCTGGCACCTGATGTTGAATAGTCTGGGACCCCTCACAGTAAGTGTCAGGGGCCCAAGACTGTTCAGCTGCTTCCCAGCGTACAAAAGGGGGATTACCAATAGACCCCTGGCTGTCTTCAAGCAGGCACTGGATGGGCACCTAAAGTCAGTACCTGACCAGCCGGGCTGTGGTTCGTACGTCGGACTGCGTGCGGCCAGCAGTAACAGCCTTGTTGATCAGGCTCTGATCCACCATGAGGCCTGGTCACAGACCGGGCCGCGGGGGCGTTGACCCCCGGAACTCTCTACAGGTAAACTCCAGGTTAACCATGAAGTTTAAATGATCCGTCTAGAAGATTACCAGTAAAGTCACCTTTTATATTGGCCAAAAAAATAATTTTTGGTGAAAAAAAATATTGCCCCTAATTGGGAATTAGAATCAATGAATCTGAAATAGGAAAAAAAGGGGGAAAAATTCCTGTTATTATGATAAATTTAACGTGGCTGTCTCAGCACGTTAGAAAAATATACAAGACTGTTACGATACTCTCAAAACTTCACTCTCATGTTCCATCAATCTGTACATTATTTCTCTCTCATTTACCCCGTTCCCCGGAATGCCCTCCAGGTAGACCCCGTACCTCACATGCGGGATTTATGCCTGGCATCAACCAACAGTAAACGGCAGTCAGAAACATCAACCAACAGTAAAGAGCTTTGTAATGCTCATTGATACCCTGACACACTTCGTGGAACATTGTAACAGATCACACTGGCAACACTGAAACAAATGCCGCTTGTGTTCCATTGTAACAGATCACACTGGCAACACTGAAACAAATGCCACTTGTGTTGCATTGTAACAGATCACACTGGCAACACTGAAACAAATGCCTCTTGTGTTCCATTGTAACAGATCACACTGGCAACACTGAAACAAATGCCGCTTGTGTTTCATTGTAACAGATCACACTGGCAACACTGAAACAAATGCCGCTTGTGTTCCATTGTAACAGATCACACTGGCAACACTGAAACAAATGCCGCTTGTGTTCCATTGTAACAGATCACACTGGCAACACTGAAACAAATGCCGCTTGTGTTCCATTGTAACAGATCACACTGGCAACACTGAAACAAATGCCGCTTGTGTTCCATTGTAACAGATCACACTGGCAACACTGAAACAAATGCCGCTTGTGTTCCATTGTAACAGATCACACTGGCAACACTGAAACAAATGCCTCTTGTGTTCCATTGAACATCTTCAGAATTTCTCTGCATATTCTAGGGTGTGCAACATGTGTCAGGTGAACAGAGGAATTTATTAACACATATTAATTGATTAAAATTCTATGTTCCTCAGTACTATTACTTTTGATTTACCTTTGAAAGGTTTCTAGGATTTTCCTAACCCCCCCACCCCCGCCATCCTCTTGGGCCACGTTTTCCTACCCCCAAGGCCAGGTTTTCCTACCCCCAAGGCCAGGTTTTCCTACCCCCAAGGCCAGGTTTTCCTACCCCCAAGGCCAGGTTTTCCTACCCCCAAGGCCAGGTTTTCCTACCCCCAAGGCCAGGTTTTCCTACCCCCTGCCAGGTTTTCCTACCCCCAAGGCCAGGTTTTCCTACCACCAAGGCCAGGTTTTCCTACCCCCTGGGCCAGGTTTTCCTATCCCCTGGGTCAGGTTTACCTACCCCCTGGGCCAGGTTTTCCTACCCCCATGGCCAGGTTTTCCTACCCCCTGGGCCGAGTTTTCCTACCCCCCGGGGCCAGGTTTTCTTACCCCCCATGGCCAGGTTTTCCTACCCCCATGGCCAGGTTTTCCTACCTCCCTTGGCCTGGTTTTCCTACCCCCCTGGGCCTGGTTTTCTACTGTGCCTAGTTTTTCTACCTCCCTGGGCTTGGTTTTCTACCTCCCTGGGCCTGGTTTTCTACCTCCCTGGGCTTGGTTTTCTACCTCCCTGGGCCTGGTTTTCTACCTCCTTGGGCCTAGTTTTTCTACCTCCCTGGGCCTGGTTTTCTACCTCCCTGGGCCTGGTTTTCTACCTCCCTGTGCCTAGTTTTTCTACCTCCATGGGCTTGGTTTTCTACCTCCCTGGGCCTGGTTTTCTACCTCCCTGTGCCTTGTTTTTCTACCTCCCTGGGCCTGGTTTTCTACCTCCTTGGGCCTAGTTTTTCTACCTCCTTGGGCCTGGTTTTCTACCTCCCTGGGCCAGGTTTTCCTACCCCCAAGGCCAGGTTTTCCTACCCCCAAGGTCAGGTTTTCCTACCCCCAAGGCCAGGTTTTCCTACCCCCAAGGCCAGGTTTTCCTACCCCCAAGGCCAGGTTTTCCTACCCCCTGCCAGGTTTTCCCTACCCCCAAGGCCAGGTTTTCCTACCCCCAAGGCCAGGTTTTCCTACCCCCAAGGCCAGGTTTTCCTACCCCCAAGGCCAGGTTTTCCTACCCCCTGGGCCAGGTTTTCCTATCCCCTGGGTCAGGTTTCCTACCCCTGGGCCAGGTTTTCCTACCCCATGGCCAGGTTTTCCTACCCCTGGGCCGAGTTTCCTACCCCCGGGCCAGGTTTTCTTACCCCCATGGCCAGGTTTTCCTACCCCATGGCCAGGTTTTCCTACCTCCCTGGCCTGGTTTTCTACCCCCTGGGCCTGGTTTTCTACCTCCCTGTGCCAGTTTTCTACCTCCCTGGGCTTGGTTTTCTACCTCCCTGGGCCAGGTTTTCTACCTCCTTGGCCTAGTTTTCTACCCCCCTGGGCCTGGTTTTCTACCTCCCTGGGCCTGGTTTTCTACCTCCTGGCCTAGTTTTTCTACCTCCCTGGGCTTGGTTTTCTACCTCCCTGGGCCTGGTTTTCTACCTCCCTGTGCCTAGTTTTTCTACCTCCCTGGGCCTGGTTTTCTACCTCCTTGGGCCTAGTTTTTCTACCTCCCTGGGCCTGGTTTTCCTACCCCCTGGGCCGAGTTTTCCTACCCCCCGGGGCCAGGTTTTCTTACCCCCCTGGGCCAGGTTTTCCTACCCCCCTGGGCCAGGTTTTCCTACCCCATTGGGCCAGGTTTTCCTACCCCCCTGGGCCAGGTTTTCCTACCCCCCTGGGCCAGGTTTTCCTACCCCCTGGGCCAGGTGGGGAGACATGGGAAACAGTGTGGGTCCAGCAGATGAGGAGATAGTGAGGTTTACGGTGAGGGAGTGAGGGGTCAGAATGAGGGAGATAGTGAGGGGTCCAGCATATGAGGGGAGATAGTGAGGGGTCCAGCAGGTGAGGGGAGATAGTGAGGGGCAAGCAGGTGAGGGGAGATAGTGAGGGGTCCAGCAGGTGAGGGAAGAGTGAGGGGTCCAGCAGGTGAGGGAAGAGTGAGGGTCCAGCAGGTGAGGGGAGAGAGGGATCCAGCAGGTTGAGGGGAGAGAGGGGTCCAGCAGGTTGAGGGGAGAGAGGGGCCCAGCAGGTTGAGGGGAGAGAGGGGTCCAGCAGGTGAGGGGAGAGAGGGTGGTAGAGGCTTCAGGTAGTCTGGGTCAGGAGGTCAGAGCAGAGTGGTCCACGGGTGCCAGTCGAACATGCCTGGCACTCCGGCTCCTCTCCTGGCTCCTCCTGGTTCCTCCCTGACTCCCTCTCCCTGGCTCCCTCTTCCTGACTCCCTCTCTCTGGCTCCCTCTTCCTGACTCCCTCTCTCTGGCTCCCTCTTTCTGACTCCCTCTCCCTGGCTCCCTCTCCCTGGCTCCCTCTCCCTGGCTCCTCCTTCCTGACTCCCTCTCTCTGGCTCCCTCTCTCTGGCTCCCTCTTTCTGGCTCCCTCTCCCTGGCTCCCTCTCCCTGGCTCCCTCTCCCTGACTCCCTCTCTCTGGCTCCCTCTTTCTGACTCCCTCTCCCTGGCTCCTTCTCCCTGGCTGCCTCTCCCTGACTCCCTCTCCCTGACTCCCTCTCCCTGGCTCCCTCTCCCTGGCTCCCTCTCCCTGACTCCCTCTCCCTGGCTCCCTCTCCCTGGGTCTCATCTTATTTTGGAAGGTTGAGTGGGTGTGTTTCCCTTGTTCTGTTTAACGGGGTCTTGTCCACGGTAGGAAGCCGGGGAGGGGGAGGGGGTTAGTAGTGGGGATATTTTCCTCGAGGGGAGGGGGGAATGAAGGGTGGTGGTGGTTGAGTAGGAGGCGGGTGGGAAATGGTTGGGTGAGGGAGAGAGGGGAGGGGATGGGAAGGGAGGTGATGAGATGGGAGGGGAAGGGAAAGGGAGGGATTAGATGGGAGGAGGGGGAGGGGAATGGGAAAGGAAGAGAGGGATGGGAAGGGAGGGGGAGCTTTGTTAATGGATGAGGGAGATTTAATGGAGGGTTTTGTGGGGTGATATTGGAGGGAAGGGGGTGAGGAATGATGGGGAGGGGAAATGTTGATGGACTAGGCTGGGTCACCTCATGGACATGACCTGGACCAGGACTCGTCCGGCGAATCTTATACGGAAGGGGGGGGGGATGGGGTTATAGGGGGCGGGGAGGGGTGAAAGAGGGGAGGGGAGCAGAGGATGTGTAGTATTGACAGGCATCATTCCCGTAGCAACCACGGCCTGTGGCCCTGGCCGACCCCCTCCCCTCACCCCCACAACACTTAACACCCCTTCCCTCTAGCTTCTTTGACACCCCCTACCCCCACAACTCCTAACCTCCCTTCCCCTCTAGCTTTGACACCCCTACCCCCACAACTCCAAACCCCTTCCCCTTTAGCTTTGACACCTCCTACCCCACAACTCCTAACCTCCCTTTGCACCCCTTCCCCTCCATCACCTATAATAGGGTTATAATCCCCCCCCCGTGTTTACACTGCAGATATTGCAGGTTATAGACACTACCACCAACACACTGGTTGATTAACTACCACCATCACTAGCACCATCAATCCTTAAGCAAGTGATCCATTTGTTAAGTGTTCAGTGATCCACTTGCTAGTGTTCAGTGATCCACTTGCTAGTGTTCAGTGATCCACTTGCTAGTGTTCAGTGATCCACTTGCTAGTGTTCAGTGATCCACTTGCTAGTGTTCAGTGATCCACTTGCTAGTGTTCAGTGATCCACTTGCTAGTGTTCAGTGATCCACTTGCTAGTGTTCAGTGATCCACTTGCTAGTGTTCAGTGATCCACTTGTTAGTCTTCTGGAAGCGTACAGAGTGTCATACATTAAGTCTGGAAGCGTACAGAGTGTCATACATTAAGTCTGGAAGCGTACAGAGTGTCATACATTAAGTCTGGAAGCGTACAGAGTGTCATACATTAAGTCTGGAAGCGTACAGAGTGTCATACATTAAGTCTGGAAGCGTACAGAGTGTCATACATTAAGTCTGGAAGCGTACAGAGTGTCATACATTAAGTCTGGAAGCGTACAGTGTGTCATACATTAAGTCTGGAAGCGTACAGAGTGTCATACATTAAGTCTGGAAGCGTACAGAGTGTCATACATTAAGTCTGGAAGCGTACAGAGTGTCATACATTAAGTCTGGAAGCGTACAGTGTGTCATACATTAAGTCTGGAAGCGTACAGAGTGTCATACATTAAGTCTGGAAGCGTACAGTGTGTCATACATTAAGTCTGGAAGCGTACAGAGTGTCATACATTAAGTCTGGAAGCGTACAGAGTGTCATACATTAAGTCTGGAAGCGTACAGTGTGTCATACATTAAGTCTGGAAGCGTACAGGGTGTCAGGACGGGGGAAGATGTAAACAAGTCACGTGTATTTCCTTGCACGTGTGCAGTACAGGTGTTTGATTCAGTTGTGTTGCACGTGTTACAGGTCTGGAACGTGTCTTGGAGGAACTGATGGGTGAGTCTGCGTGGCTGAAGGTGCGATCAGACCTGTACCCCGACCCCGGGAGCCCATCAGGTGCAGGGTCCCTGCAGCAACATGACCACCCTCACGACTGGGACCCTGCCACCCCATGCTTCGTCTGCCAGGGAGCCAGCCACACCACCACCACAGCCACCGCCACAACCACCCTGGTATGTCACACTTCTACACTTACCTCCCATTCTCCAGCCACTTACTACCCACTACCCAGCCACTTTCGTTTTGAAGATATACGAAATTTAGTACTTTCAAAACCACTATTTTTTTCAAAGTTGTCAAGTTGGAAGGTCGCTCTCTGTGATCGTATCTGCTTGGACCTTCTACTTTCTGCAACATTGCAAGCTCCTGATGTGTTGCTTGCAACACGAAAGGCCTATATATATATATGTCGTGCCGAATAGGTTCCGATTTTGGCTTAAATAGCAACGCTCTTCTTGCCGAATAAGACAAGCGAAAATTTGTGTATGCAATAATTTCGCAAAAATCATTCTGAACTTAACGAAAAAAAATAGATTTATTGTACACTCATCTAAAATATATTTAGTTGGATTAGGCTAAATTAAATTGTGATTGTTATAATAAGGTTAGGTAAGTTTTCTAAGGTTGCTTTGGTACAAAATTATTAATTTTTACATTAACACAAATGAAAAAAATATATCTTTAAACTTATAAGAGAAATTTTTAGAAAGGACTTAATTTTAAATGAGTTCTTGCTAATTGACCAATTTTACCTATTCGGCACGACATGTATATATATATATATATATATATATATATATATATATTTTTTTTTTTTTTATTAACACATCGGCCGATTCCACCCAAGGCAGGGTGGCCCGAAAAAGAAAAACTTTCATCATCATTCACTCCATCACTGTCTTGCCAGAAGGGTGCTTTACACTACAGTTATAAAACTGCAACATTAACACCCTCCTTCAGAGTGCCGGCACTGTACTTCCCATCTCCAGAACTCAAGTCCGGCCTGCCGGTTTCCTGAATCCCTTCATAAATGTTACTTTATATATATATATATATATATATATATATATATATATATATATATATATATATATATATATATATAAACACAGGTGTGTTTCTCATCAGCGTTTAAATACCAAGTTTATTTTAAACTCTGTCTCAGGGGATTAAAGTATTCTTGTCTGGTGGTGAAAAGGTTAGATAAAGCCTTAATGATCTTAGCGTAGTTTATAGTCATTAAACCCTCCCCTCTCCCCCCTCATTAACCTTATTACTATCTACTAGCAATAAGATTTATAAATTTCTTTATTTTTTTTAGGTATTTAAATTAGGTAGCGTGTGGGTACACTCCTCGTGTACAGTGTGGTACATAGTACGTTACTAGGTTCCTAGAGAGCCCGCATCCAGGGAGGTACTGTCCTCTCACATGGGGGTGGAAACCTGGTAATCCTTTATTTTGGTAAATTAGACACATGTGCAACACTTGGGTAGCTTTACTGTTGAAACGTTTCGCCCCACAGTGGCTTCATCAGTCCAAAACGAAGAAGAATAGTTGAGGCTCGACTCGTCCTGGAGTCGATGTACTCGATGCAATCGACTCCAGGTTGAGGGACTGATTACCTCAAGCTCCTTCTGATCTTCAACCATTCTTCTTTGTATTGGACTGATGAAGCCACTGTGTGGCGAAACGTTTCCACAATATACTCAAATGTTACACATGTGTCTAATTTATCAACGTGTCGGTTCTCCGCCCCATTCATCAACAAACCTGTATTTGGCACTCTGGCAGGATTGCCCGTCTCTTCTTTCGGTCTCGTGAACATGTAATATGAGACGTAAATCTTACAAACTTCGACGTATATTCGGATCCAGGGAAAAAAAAGTCACAGGAAAAAAGCCACAGCCTAACCTAACATAAATAAAATGTGACTTTTTTTCCCACCCAAAATTGTGACTTATTGTCTGTGATTCTTTTTTTTCCTGATTCGAAAAATCTTACAAACTACTACTTATGTTCAGTCTACTTATATTCAGTCTACTTATATTCAGTCTACTTATATTCAGTCTACTTATATTCAGTCTACTTATATTCAGTCTACTACGTGCTTGTTAATAGTTTAAAATTCTGGTATGTATAGAAGCTGGGAGGTCCAGTGTGTGACTGAGTCGCAGGGAAGATAATTCTTGGAATCAGTAAGAGGTAGCAGTGCCCCTGCTGTAACCTGTGTGGGGCGTGCACCCACACTTCAGGTACCCCTGCTGTAACCTGTGTGGGGCATGCACCCACACTTCAGGTACCCCTGTTGTAACCTGTGTTGGGCGTGCACCCACACTTCAGGTACCCATGCTGTAACCTGTGTGGGGCGTGCACCCACACTTCAGGTACCCCTGCTGTAACCTGTGTGGGGCATGCACCCACACTTCAGGTACCCCTGCTGTAACCTGTGTGGGGCGTGCACCCACACTTCAGGTACCCATGCTGTAACCTGTGTTGGGCATGCACCCACACTTCAGGTACCCCTGCTGTAACCTGTGTGGGGCGTGCACCCACACTTCAGGTACCCCTGCTGTAACCTGTGTTGGGCATGCACCCACACTTCAGGTACCCCTGTTGTAACCTGTGTTGGGTATGCACCCACACTTCAGGTACCCCTGCTGTAACCTGTGTGGGGCGTGCACCCACACTTCAGGTACCCCTGCTGTAACCTGTGTTGGGCATGCACCCACACTTCAGGTACCCCTGCTGTAACCTGTGTGGGGCATGCACCCACACTTCAGGTACCCCTGCTGTAACCTGTGTGGGGCATGCACCCACACTTCAGGTACCCCTGTTGTAACCTGTGTTGGGCATGCACCCACACTTCAGGTACCCCTGCTGTAACCTGTGTGGGGCATGCACCCACACTTCAGGTACCCCTGCTGTAACCTGTGTGGGGCATGCACCCACACTTCAGGTACCCCTGCTGTAACCTGTGTTGGGCATGCACCCACACTTCAGGTACCCCTGTTGTAACCTGTGTTGGGCATGCACCCACACTTCAGGTACCCCTGTTGTAACCTGTGTGGGGCGTGCACCCACACTTCAGGTACCCCTGTTGTAACCTGTGTGGGGCATGCACCCATATTTCAGGTATACAGGTGGGTCTTGGAGACGTGTGGGAGTGTAGACAAATGACTCAGAGAACCGACAGGTTGATGAATTAGACACTTGTGCTACGCTTTGGTATCTTTATTGTGGAGACGTTTCGCCCCACAATGACTTCCTTTCTCTGTATTGGACTGAAGAAGCCACTGACTGGCGAAATATTTCAACAGTAAAGATACCTATGTTTTACACATGACTCATGAAATCGTAATGAGGCGATTGCAAACAAACCATACCACGGGCGGGGTTAGAACCCGCGGTCAAGAGAGTCGGTCTCTAGTTTTACGACTCTGATCGCGGGTTCTATCCCCGCCCGTGGTATGGTTTATACCTAAGTGTTGCACAGGTGTTTAATTCATCACGTGTGTGTGTGTGTCTGATTGGTGGTGTGGTATACACGATCATCTGATTATTATGCATAACACAATACGCACACACACAACGCACACATGACTATATTAACATACGCCAAAGTAGCTGGGTTACTTATCTTTTTTTTACCTCCTCTCCTCACCCCCACCTACCCCCTCCTTCACATTCCATCCTTACCTACCCTTCTTCCTTCCCCAACCTCTGGTTAACCTTACTCGTTTGGGGAAAGGCATTTCAGGAGACGGCACTGTCCCCAGACATGACCGCCTCTATCGGCAGTCTCTCTCTGGTTGGATCCAGGAACTATGGTGCATTTTTTATGCAATATTTTGATTGCAGCATACTGCATAATGGTGAATGAGATGTAGAGGGAAACAATCATGAATGCGTACACTTAAGATCACCATTATTGATGACGTATCGGTCTTGGGATCGAATAGGAGGTGTAATTTTGAGGTAATCAGTCCCTCAGCCTTGCTAGAAGAAGGTGGTCAGCCAACCTAAAACAGAGACAGTAGGTTAGAACTCTTCAAGTAAGTAAGTTTATTCAGGTATACACAAATATATTTGCATAATTATCATACATAGCATGTGTAGAGAACCTGGGATAACCCAAAAAAGTCAGTGACTTATTTCCATTGGGGGTCCTTTACATGTGTATTTGAAGTGTATGAAGGTTCCAGCACTGAGGCGTCTTAGGTGGTGTTGGCGCCTTGAAGGGTAAGCGTGGATAGGAAGGGACTGAGTAGCTTTGGGTAGGGAGGAAGAGGTGGCCATCCACCTTGGACACGTTCGTGATAACGCACGTGTGTATTATAATTGACGTGAAAATGTGCTATTTAAGGTGTGGACTCGGATCACGTACACCTGTATGTAGGGAAGTGTGTGTACATGCACACACACATACGGTATATACACACAAAAAGCGAAGAGGCGGGGGCCAGGAACTGCGAATCGACCCCTGCAACCACAAATAGGCGAGTACACTCTCTTTTATAGAGTTGTCAGGGGTACACAGGTGGTTCACAACTTGGTGTTCTGCACACGTTCTTCGTAACGTTCTGGTCTTCGGAAGTATCACGACAATGATGGATTTGTCCTTTTTGTTTGTTTTTGTTACGTAGATTGGATGAGCCATCAAGAGTTCTTAGTCTTTGCTGGTAAACAACTCCTTGGCGTGGGAACTCATCCTTGTAAATATATCGTCTCTCGCTCTCACTGTCTCTCTCACTCTCTCACTCTCGTCTGGGGTGGGTTTTCTCTGTCAGGTAGATGCAGAGATCGTTCTTAATGGTGTAAGAAGACACGTGAGCAAATACTAGGACATATTTATTAGAAAACGCTTCGGTTCTGGGACCCTGATCACTTCTAACACAGAGATAATAATAATCTTTATTTCTACAAGTACACGTACAAGGTATAGCTGACATCAATGACATACTACTATATAGAAAACCGCTTGTTATGCAGAGCATTTCGGGCAAATTAGATTAATTTTGCCTCAGGATGCGACCCATACCAGTCGACTAACACCCAGTTGAGACGAGGTCAGGTGAACAATGAGGTCGTGTGATTCCTGTTAGGTAGATGGTGCTTTGCCAATTTGTCGGAATTAATTACCAAGGTTTACAGCATCGTTGATACTGTGACGCTTATTGATCTTGCTGATTCTGGCGTTGATGGTGTTTATAAGTGAAGATCCTCCATGCTGACTAATTCAGGCAGGTAGTGGAGAGACCGCAGTTTGAACATGATGGATTTTGTTGTCAATAACAGGGGTATGCGTTGATATTAAATGCGTGAAATAATCATCTTACGGGGATGTTTCTTGATGTGGGTTGGGACTTGTGTTGACCTATATAGTAGGTAGAGACGGACTTTTGTCAGTGACGTGGTTGGTGGACTTCAGTAGTCTGTCACCATCTTAACCCAAGACGATGTTGGTACTCTTATTGTTAAGAGTGGGTTTGATCATTATTGTTGAATTAAACACATGTGCAACGTCTGAGTATCTTTACATGTAGACGTTTCACCCTCCAGAGTGGCTTTATCAACACACTACATGGACGTATTATAAATATATACAGCAACTGGTGGAAGATGAGGAATCAGTCCGTCAGCCTAGGAGCAGGCGATGTCTACCGTAGTCTTGAAGACTGATTGTTATTCTTTCATTGTTTTTATTCATCGTTGGTTAACAACTGATTGTGCTCGTCTGTACTTTATCAGGGTTGGTGATAATTCTCCATTTCGTTTCCTACTTAGCAGTCTTCTGCAATTACTCTTTCATGTTTTTTTTTCAATTATCTTCTCAGGTTATCTTTCGTTACCTGCTGTGCTGGGTTGAAGAACACCGCATATATTATGTCATCAGCAAAGTGTTATATTATCCCGGTGCTCATTTTGGGGAGGTCGTTGACATAGATGTTGAACGGTACAGGACTCAGGCAGGAGTCCTGGGGTACTCCAGCTGTAGATATGAACGGTACAGGACTCAGGCAAGAGTCCTGGGGTACTCCAGCTGTAGATATGAACGGTACAGGACTCAGGCAAGAGTCCTAGGGTACTCCAGCTGTAGATATGAACGGTACAGGATTCAGGCAAGAGTCCTGGGGTACTCCAGCTGTAGATATGAACGGTACAGGACTCAGGCAAGAGCCCTGGGGTACTCCAGCTGTAGATATGAACGGTACAGGACTCAGGCAAGAGTCCTAGGGTACTCCAGCTGTAGATATGAACGGTACAGGACTCAGGCAAGAGCCCTGGGGTACTCCAGCTGTAGATATGAACGGTACAGGACTCAGGCAAGAGCCCTGGGGTACTCCAGCTGTAGATATGAACGGTACAGGACTCAGGCAAGAGTCCTGGGGTACTCCAGCTGTAGATGTGAACTCGTCCACTGTTTTGTACTTGAGGGAAGTTACGTTGCTTGTGTTGTTCAGGAAATGGTACATCACTCAGGAATGTTCACTTGTGGTCAGGGAAGGTCAGCTAGTTTGAACATAAGGCCATCGTGCTAGACACTGCCGAATGCATACATGTACAGTATATACAAGTATGCGTATAGTATGTTACGCAAATATCGCGAGCAAGAGATACAAGCTGGAAAAAAACACGGGGGGAGTTGAATGATAGCTCTAGGCCACACACTCCAGCAATAGCGTTCCTTGTGATCGAATTTGCTTGGACCTTCTTTTTTCTGCAACATTGCAAGTTCCTGATGTGTTGATTGCAACACGAAAGCCTAGAGCTATCATTCAACTTCCCCCGTGATTGTTTTGCACGTATACTATGTATATGTAATCCTACACAATATGTGTAAGATTGTCCTGCTTGCCTAGGTTGTCAGCAGTGTTGAAGACGGTGAAAAACATGGGGTGTAAAATCACGTTCATAGAGGAAGTGACACACGTGTCATTCCCTGTATAAGCCTGTTTCATTACGACTCGTGTGAAAAAGGACCGAAAAGTGTCCATAATAAAGTGTGCTAAGTGTTTATCCATCTCTTTAACTACCTCGTGAATTATGTTGGTTGCGTGTTGGGTTCCTCTTTGCTTTCTAAAATCAAACTGATTTTTGGCGAGAAGATGGTGGAACTCAGTGTAGTAGTATATTCTCTTAGATAAGAATATAAAATAAATGTTTAGTGATTTCTAGGAGAAAGATAGGCCTTTAGTTGTCGGTATATAATAATAATAATAATATAATCTTTATTTCTACAAATACATGATACAACTTATACAGACCATAGCTGACATCAGTGACATACTGTAACTATATAGAAAGCCTGTGGTTATGCAGAGCATTTCTGGCAACTTAGGTTAATCTTGTCTCCCCCAGGATGCGACCCACAACAGTCGGCTAACATCCAGGTACCTACTTACTGCTAGGTGAACAGGGCCAGCAGGTGTCTTAAGGAAACACGGCCAGTGTTTTTCCACCCGTACCGAGGGATCGAACCACGGACACTAAATTTGTTTGCAGAGTGCGCTACCAACCGAGTTACGGTGGAACTCAGTGTAGTAGTTTATCCTCCTAGATAGAATATAAAATAAATAGTCTAGGGATTTCTAGGAGAAAGATGGTCCGATAGTTAGTGGCTTCGTGTTCTTTGTTGGGTGTGTCAATGAGAACCATTTTATTGTTTTGAGTATCTATGGGATATAGCCTCAAGTCAGTATGGCATTGTAGATGGTCATTGATATCCTGTAATTGATAGCGAGTTATTGGACGAGGTATTTTATTTATTTGGCTATTATACCCTTGAGTCCAGGAGCCTTCTTGTTTTGCCAGCGACCGTATCATCTCCTGATGGGTCTGGTGAGAGGGCGGTCTTCTGTGTGAGGTCGACCATATTTATACTTTTTGCTATAAATTTTATAGTAGGTACAGTCTGGAAGTTGTATTTGTCGTCATCTCTCTCCTGGTTGACTTTGCTGGGTCGGGGCATTGGCTTAAGCCGGTGGGAGACTTGGACGTGCCTCGCATGGGCCAGTAGGCCTGCTGCAGTGTTCCTTCTTTCTTATGTTCTTATTAAACCTGATGGTGAAGATTAATGTGCAACAGTTAGGTATCTTTATTTATGAAACGTTTCGCTTACATAGGCTTCTTCAGTCAAATATAAAGGAACCAGTAGTAATGAAATAAAGATGTAATCAGTCCATCAACCTTGGAGAAAAAGTATTTGAGGTGGTCAGTCCCTCAGCCTGGAGAAGAGTTCAGCTCCATGGAGCTGAACTGAAAAAAACTGACCTAATTTGCATGAAATGCTCTGCAAAACAAGGGGCTTTTTTATAGTAGTATGTCATTGATGTGAGCTATGGTCTGTATAAGTTGTATCATGTACGTGTAGAGATAAATATTATTATTATTATTATTATTATTAATATTATTATTATTATTATCCCTTTACCCAATATGTGTAAACCTAAGGACTTTCACAGTTATCCACACTGAAGTACATGCTTGAAGCCTTCCACTTTACACACACTTCTACTCTAGCACAAGACCAAACTAAATAAATAAAGTTGACATGAGCTTTATTGGTACCAGGAAGCCTGGCTGCTTCAGCAGTTTGTGTCGCTGTTGCTAGATGGAGGATCGAGCCTCCATTCCTTGACCATAATGACCCACACGGTCTTAACGCCTTTATTAACGCGATCATCCATTTACATTAGATTTGTGTGTGTGTGTGTATATATATATATATATATCTTAGCAGTAGTAGTAATAATGTGATTGACATGTGTACAGGAGGAGGGGTCAGTGGAGGCGGACACGCCTCTGACACAGCCAGAACGTTCTCCAACAAGACGGTCAGTGACCCCAGCACCCCCACTGGAGGACCCCAGGCTTGACACACCCCACAACCTCCACCACACTGACGAGGAGGCAACAGAGACCACCCTGGACCTCTCCACCCCGCGCCCTCCGTCCACTCCCACCTCGTCAGCAGTCTCCGGGGGTTGTGTGGCCAGACCATACATGGGGGGTGTGGTGAGGGGTGTCGGTGCCCTGGGGGTCCTCGGGGGGGAGGTCGCCCCCCGCCTTCCCCTCGATCTATACACCGCGAATTTCCCCCCGCATCTCCTCCCTTGGATCGTCTCCTCACATCTCCATCAACTAGCCAGGGTACATCAGGTCAGTGATTACTCTTTTTAAATTCTAACCTTCCTTCCCTCTACCCACTCTCCTCCCCTCTCGTCCCCTCCCCATCCCTCCTCTCCCTATCCAGTCCCATTATGCACCTCTGTAATCTTTTGACTACCGCCCACACCATGGGTATGGGGTGCATAATAAAGATATTAACCTAAACTTCTCTATCATTTTACAATTCTCAGTTTATAATTTTATTTACACAGGTATTCATAACTACACTTAGCATACACAGTGTAAATAACCCCAAAAAAGGCAGTGGCGTATTTCCAGATCACTCGCCTCTGGCACAGCATACTAGTGACAGTGCGCGAATAACCTGCACATAGATAAGCTCACAACGACGTTTCGGTCCGATTTGGACCATTTACAAAGTCACACTGGCAGAAAAGAGTACACAGGCACAGGAAGGTTCGCCAGGACGGATCCTGACCAACCTACTTGTACCTGTGTATTCTTTTTTCTGTTGGTGTGACTTATGGTTCAATCCGTCGTAAGCCTCTCTCTTGTTCCAGTCATGCTATTGTTCCAGTCATGGTATTGTTCCAGTCATGGTATTGTTCCAGTCATGGTATTGTTCAAGTCATGGTATTGTTCCAGTCATGGTATTGTTCCAGTCATGGTATTGTTCCAGTCATGGTATTGTTCCAGTCATGGTATTGTTCCAGTCATGGTATTGTTCAAGTCATGGTATTGTTCGTCATGGTATTGTTCCAGTCATGGTATTCCAGTCATGGTATTGTTCGTCATGGTATTCTTCGTCATTGTATTGTTCCAGTCATGCTATTGTTCCAGTCATGGTATTAAAGTCATGGTATTGTTCAAGTCATGGTATTGTTCAAGTCATGGTATTGTTCAAGTCATGGTATTGTTCAAGTCATGGTATTGTTCAAGTCATGGTATTGTTCAAGTCATGGTATTGTTCGTCATGGTATTGTTCCAGTCATGGTATTCCAGTCATGGTATTGTTCAAGTCATGGTATTGTTCGTCATGGTATTGTTCCAGTCATGGTATTGCTCGTCATTGTATTGTTCCAGTCATGCTATTGTTCCAGTCATGGTATTGTTCCAGTCATGGTATTGTTCCAGTCATGGTATTCCAGTCATGGTATTGTTCAAGCCATAGTATTGTTCGTCATGGTATTGTTCGTCATGGTATTGTTCCAGTCATGGTATTGTTCGTCATTGTATTGTTCCATTCATGCTATTGTTCCAGTCATGGTATTGTTCCAGTCATGGTATTCCAGTCATGGTATTGTTCAAGTCATGGTATTGTTCGTCATGGTATTGTTCGTTATGGTATTGTTCCAGTCATGGTATTCGTCATTGTATTGTTCCAGTCATGGTATTCGTCATTGTATTGTTCCAGTCACGGTATTGTTCCAGTCATGGTATTGTTCCAGTCATGGTGTTCCAGTCATTTTATTGTTCCAGTCACGGTATTGTTCCAGTCATTTTATTGTTCCAGTCACGGTATTGTTCCAGTCATGGTATTGTTCCAGTCATTTGATTGTTCCAGTCATGGTATTGTTCCAGTCATTTGATTGTTCCAGTCATGGTATTGTTCCAGTCACGGTATTGTTCCAGTCATGGTATTGTTCCAGTCATTTTATTGTTCCAGTCATAGTATTGTTCCAGTCATGGTATTGTTCCAGTCATTTTATTGTTCCAGTCATAGTATTGTTCCAGTCATTTTATTGTTCCAGTCACGGTATTGTTCCAGTCATTTGATTGTTCCAGTCATTGTATTGTTCCAGTCATGGTATTGTTCCAGCCACGGTATTCGTCATTGTATTGTTCCAGTCACGGTATTGTTCCAGTCACGGTATTGTTCCAGTCACGTTATTGTTCCAGTCACGGTATTGTTCCAGTCATGGTATTGTTCCAGTCATGGTATTGTAATAACATTGTTTTCTATACCAGCATGATATTTTGTGCCTACCAGTATTGCATTACACGTAAACTACATTATTTTGTACCACACAAAGTAATATTTTGTACCACACAAAGTAATATTTTGTAATTGTCTGGGAGACGAGAGGTCAGTAATCAGCAGGAGGATCGAGCCTTCTTCGTTTCGCACAAATATTGTTCTGGTGTGATAGTAACTTCAGTGGTCATTGTGCACATTTCGCCCGGGGCAGAAATCCGTTTGATGATTAAGACACATGTGCAACAGTTGGGTATCTTTACTGTTGAAACGTTTCACCTACACAGTAGGCTTCTTCAGTCAGATACAGAGGCAACAAGTGTGGTAGCGAAATGAAGATGGTGTAATCAGTCCATCAACCTTGCAGATATGAGGTGGTCAGTCCCTCAGCCTGGAGGAGCTCGGCTCCATAGTTTGGAACGATATCGTTCCAGACCATGGTGCTGAACTCTTCTCTAGGCTGGGGGACTGACCACCTCAAATACATTTTCTCCAAGGTTGATGGACTGATTACATCTTTATTTCACTACTACTACTGCTGCCTCTGTATTTAACTGAAGAAGCCTACTGTGTAGGTGAAACGCTTTATTAATGAAGATAACTAACTGTTGCATGTCTTAAAATCCTCGTAGTGTAAATTACCTAGGATAACCCCAGATAAAATTTAGACTGACTTCCATTGGGTCCTAATCCTGTAGTGTTTCTTCTATGACCCTTACAGGTTTACCGCTTTCTCTTTGATGAATACACTGTACTTAAAAGTCTTGAAGCAAGTAGCACAGGAGATAAGTTTGAATAGGCATCTCTGTTTGATCAGTAATATCGCCCATCAGGAGCATTATTATAATCATAACTAAGCGCTAACACCTCCCCCATCCCCCATCAGGAGCAACAGGAGCAACCAGACATGACGCCAGAGGATAAGGAGCAGCAGCCACTGGACCTGAGTGCCAAATCTCAAGTGACGAGTGTGGTCAAGCCGGAGTTGGGAACCATGGCTGACACCACCAACCCCAGTAGCAGTCCACTCTTCCACTACGACACAGTCAAGCCTCTCACAACCCTCGATACTAAGATCACATCAACCAGGTAATGTTCTTCTCGTAATCAACACCTTATACTTATCTTTTGTTGGTCACTTATCTTCCTAACAGTTAATTGTATTCAGTAGAAGCTTGATTTTCTTGTTGATGGTACCGAAATTAGAAATATTGTTAATTAAATCATTTACTTAATAATAATATTTATTTTGCACGTACGTGTACAACATATACAGTCATAGCTGACATCAGTGACATACTGTATCTTAGAAAGCCCCTTCTTATGCAGAGCATTTCGGGCAAATTAGGTCATTTTTATCCCCAGGATGCGACCCTCACCAGTCGACTATCATCCAGGTACCTATTTTACTGCTAGGTGAACAGGCACAGTAGGTGTCTTAAGGAAACACGTCCTAATGTTTCCACCCGTACGGGGGATCGAAACACGGACCTCATTGAGTGAGCTGAGTGCGCTACCAGTCGAGCTATGGAACACCTTTAACTATTAGAACATAAGAAAGAAGGAACACTGCAGCAGGCCTACTGGCCCATGCGAGGCAGGTACAATTCTCCCACCGGCTTAAGCCAATGCCTTAACCTAGTCAGATTCATAATTACCTTCAGTCGTATCTTTAATAAGAAGGAAATCAAAATAATGTATACCAGAGAACATCAGTAACCTTTTGAACACTATTTGGAATGTTAACTTGTTTTTAGTAAGCACTTGTTCCAAAACTTGATGAAAATAGTAAGATTAGTAATCTGGAAAGTAGTTAGTAGTTTGCACTTCCACCACTATACTACTACTACTACTACGACCACCACCACCACTGTACATGATCAGAATGTCACCTCTTAGAACAGTTGTGATAAGTGGTTTAGAAAAACAGACAAGTTGAAGAATGAGACACTTGTGCGACATTTGGCAATCTTTATTGAGGAAACGTTTCGCCACACAGTGGCTTCATCAGTCCAATACAAAGAACTGTGTAGAGGCGGAGTTTGAGGTAATCAGTCCCTCAGCCTGGAATCGACGTGTTTAGCCCATCAGTCTTGTAGAAAGTACAGCATATGGTTGGAGAAGTGGCTTATATACTGTAGTCAGGTGAGTGGAAGCAGAAGAAGGCGGGGTCACAGTGGGACCATCCACTAGTGTAAGTAGGTCTTCGTCTAAAGGTTGGACAAGTGTTGAAGAATAACTTGTATCAAAAACCCATGATGTTGCAGTGTCTCTGACATGTGATAAATGGCTATCAAAACCGACAAGTTGAAGATTGAAACACGCAACATATGTTGCATAAGTGTTTCCATACTTCAATTTGTCGGTTTTCAAAACTATTTATCATATCTCAGTGTTGCATATGTATCTTACTCAAGTGAAAGTCCCACTCAGATCCAAGTGATAGTCCCACTCAGATCCAAGTGATAGTCCCACTCAGATCCTACCCCTCTCACCCATGTAATAATCCAACCTATATTTGAAGCTACCCAATACCTCAGTGTTGCACATGTGTCTACTCATCAATTTGCCGGTACTTCATACCCTCTACGATGGCATGATTTGCAGAGGGCGGCGGCGGGGTGACATGAGCAAGCGGTCGTATACGGAAGAGGAGCTTCAAGCTGCACTGCGGGACATACAGAGTGGGAAATTAGGAACAAGAAGAGCGGCTGTTATATATGGTATTCCTCGCTCCACCCTCAGGAACAAAGTAAGTGAGATACCAGTTTGTTGTAGATACCAGAGTGTAATGCAGACATTATTGAAGAAGAGAGATAGGTGTTGAACAAGAGAGAGAAGTATAAGACGAGAGAGAGTGTAGAACGAGACAGGTGTAAACAAGAGAGACAGGTGTAGCACAAGAGAGAGGGGTGTAAACAAGAGAAACAGTGTAGAACAATACCGTGATTGGAACAATACCGTGACTGGAACAATACAATGACGAATACCGTGGCTGGAACAATACAATGACTGGAACAATCAAATGACTGGAACAATACTGACTGGAACAATAAAATGACTGGAACAATACTATGACTGGAACAGTGTAGAACAAGAGAGACAGTTGTGGAACAAGAGGGACAGGTGTAGAAGAAGAGGGACAGGTGTAGAAGAGGAGGGACAGGTGTAGAAGAAGAGCGACAGGTGTAGAAGAAGAGCGACAGGTGTAGAAGAAGAGCGACAGGTGTAGAAGAAGAGCGACAGGTGTAGAACAAGAGCGACAGGTGTAGAACAAGAGCGACAGGTGTAGAACAAGAGGGACAGGTGTAGAACAAGAGGGACAGGTGTAGAACAAGAGAGAGAGGTGTAGAACAAGAGAGAGAGGTGTAGAACAAGAGGGACAGGTGTAGAACAAGAGGGACAGGTGTAGAACAAGAGGGACAGGTGTAGAACAAGAGGGACAGGTGTAGAACAAGAGGGACAGGTGTAGAACAAGAGGAACAGGTGTAGGACAAGAGACAGGCGTAGAAGAATCTTTTATTTTGACAACTTTTCATGCTACATAGATGGCAACATCACAACAAGAACTTGTTGCACTGCAACTCTCTCTTCTTCAACGTGAGTTTGTTGTATTCTTTTGTAAAAACAGACAAAACAGGCAGTTTTATTTTTTGAGATGACTACAGATCTTGAACATGGTCTGATTAGCATAGATTTTGTCATGCATGGAGAAGCCCCATAGTTATACAAAGTAGTACTTCGAGCAGACCTAAGATTATACAAACATTTAAAAATAATGACAGAATAATTAAAGTTATATAAAATATTAGATTTTATTTTCTCTGGGTTAAATATTAGATTATATCAATTATAGTTTCACTGGCACAGATATATTAAAAAAATCACTGTTATAAATAATCCAGAATTGTTTTCACCTTTGGCATCATACTTTTATTTGCAGTATATCCAGAATAAAGGAAATTGACATATTTTTTCAGGTTTATAAACTAGCAATGGAGCGGGAGCGTAACAAAAAACTGGCAGAGCAGAGTAACTCCACCATACTGCCAGACACGAAGACATTCTCAGACTACCACAACGGTATCAGTGAGAGTGGAACCAGCCCAGACAATGAGATCAGTGCATCACCAGAGTGCTTCAGGACACTCCTTAAAAACAAGATGGCTGAGAAACTGGAGGAAATGAGTCGGAAAGGCCTGGGTAGCGGTGACAACAAGAAGGTGGTGGAGTCTGCACTCAAGTATCTGATGGAGAACATTCCCAAACTTGCTCTCAATAAAGACAACAAGGAGGTATCCACTGAGATTCTTAGTAGTATTTCTTTCTATCCTCAGTTAAGTGACTTTATAAAGAAGGTAGTTGAAGAACGGTACAACGAAGAACTACAAAGAAGCAAGTCCAGATTAAATGGATCGGTTGATATTCATGCTGTAAACGGTTTAAAGGGTGAAAATTGTGACCTTACTATCCCGTCCTACTCTCCCTCGTGTAATGGCCTCGTGAAGGGAGAGTCAGAACCAGCAGCCACAGACTCTAACCATTCTAGTCAGCCACTGATCTCCTCTTTACCCAGTCCAAACCTTAAAGAAATGATTGCTCAAATGATAGGGCAAAAATTAGGATGTGATCTCCCACTTGGTAAAGAAACAGTATCTGGGAATGGTTCTGGCAGGAAATTACAACAGTCCTTGTTATTCTCTTCACAGGGGGACTCCAATACCAAACTTAATGGAGAGAAACGGGACCCAGCAAAGAAAGGCTCATCCACTTCTTCACCTTCAGGGGGTAAAGGTTCAAGGCCAAAACGAGGGAAGTACAGAAACTATGACCGAGATAATCTTCTGAAAGCAGTCCAAGCTGTACAAAGTGGTGAAATGAGTGTACACCGAGCTGGAAGCTTTTATGGCGTACCGCACTCAACCCTCGAATATAAAGTGAAAGAAAGACATCTCACTCGTGGTAAGAATAAGAAGGAACTGAACATATCTTCTGGCTGCTCCTCCCCACTGGATAAAGTTAAGAAAGAAAATACTAGAAATTCAGCAGATCCTGTAAGGAATCCTGCAGACACTACAAAGACAGCAGACATAATTAGGAACCAAGCAGATACCACCTCAGCTATTGATCTAACAGGAGATGAAAGCTCTAAGAGTGAAGAAAACATTACCATTCGACCTGTCATGAAGAAAGCGCGAGTTGATGGGGATACAGTGGCGTATCCAAGTTACCCGCCCCTGTCATCCACCTCTCTCTCCTCCACTTCAGTCACCCCATCTCCTATATCATCCACTCCTATTCTAGCCAGTCCATTCAGTCTTTGGAATGGAGCCTCCATGGTCCCACCTTTTCTCTCCACATACCAGCAAGACCCTTTCTATGCATCCCAGATGATTCGGCGGTTCCAAGAGGCAGCAGTGAAGAGTCATGGTAGTGTCAGTTCCCTCTCACCACCCAGTCATGAGCGTTCCATCTCACCTGCACCCAACACTCAGACCAAGGAACCCTCAGTCACCCCCCCCTATCAAGGCAGTGTTCTAGATGCCCTTCTTAGGGGGAAAACAATTCTTACTAATAAGACAACCACCAGTAGCAGCAACAGTAGCAGTAATAGTCCCCTTCCAAGTAGTGACACCTCGTGGCAAGTTTCATCCAGCCTTCTGAGTCTGACCAAAGGCTTGGTGGTGGAGCAGCAGAACCAGCAGAGGGTGGAAGATGCTTCCACACCCCCACTGATACAACCTCAGGGCTTCATGGCCTTCAACACCCTCTACTCCTTCCCCGCCCTGGCAGCTCGTAGCACTTTAGCTGCAGCGCTTCAAAAACGTCCTTCCCCTAGGAATTCCCACAGGGACATTTCCAGCCCAGAAGTTGATATCCTTCCACTGCCATTAGTGAAGGGTGCCCCCCACCACCCTACTCCTGTAGCTGCAGATCAGCCGTGAAACAGTCTACTTAGCAGCACCTGTGTCACCTGCCCACGATTGAGACATATATGACATAGTAATTTAGGATAATAGTTCAATTTCTATTTTTTGTTACTAATATTGCTTTAATCAGTTTGGTAACTAGAAATGGGAATATATGATGATAATCATTATAAACTCGGCTGTGTCAGCTAAGTTCACCATTTCTATATATTTTTCTGATACTTCATATATGATTCCTTTTATTTTTCATGTGTGCTGATCTTGTCGTTGTTGGTTATTTCAGTTGTGAATAACCGACCTTATCTTATTCATAATGAATACAAGTAAATATTCTATTTCTTTAAAATCGTGAGAAAGAGCCATTGACGCTTTTAATATTACTCATGGTAATTCATGCTTAATTTTATATTTTCTAATCTTTAAAAAAAAAGACAATCTGCCCATATATCAATTATTCCATAAATCGAAGAGAAATTTAGTGGAATTTTTAGATGGAAACTCGATGTGTTGGAAGATTGCCACAATGTATCGAGTTGCCTGGGGTATATCCTGTCAGCGAGACCCATATGGAGGTTTCTGAAGGTCAAGAATGCTCAACATTCTCACAAAATGCTGAATGAATTTGCCTCTGGAAAAGATGCACAAGTGTAAGCAATAACAAGTCAGCCCTATCAAGGCTCATTCTATGAAGATATTTTTTTTGGCTTTTGGAGAATTAATACAAAAATTTCCTCCTAAAAATCTTAGAGTAGAATTTTCTTGATCAGTCCTTATTGCATCGTATATCAAATATCAATAAATAAAAAATTTCATTACCCATTTTATCATTTATGGATTAAATTAGTAAATGCAAGATTAAGTACAGTACAGTATTAGATAATTTTATGAAATACTTTATTCTAAAAGACATTATTCAAAATTTTCTCAAACCATTAAAAATTACTTATAAGGTAACATCATACTGTATGCTAAAATAACAAGTAAATTACCTAAGAAATATGGTTGAAGTGCATTACATTCTCTGCTTTAGTTACTCATCTATAAAATGTCACAGAAATTTTAAATTACACAAAGACTTCTCATTCTGACTTGAATAGCTATAAAGAAGTTATCAGTACATATAGTATATAAATTTTAATATAACCAATGGGTTGGTAATGACTGGATTCCTGTTCTTCCAGAATGTAGTTAGAGCTCGTCTGGTGACTGCCATCACTTGCTGAAACAATGGCAAATTCATAAAAATAATAGAATACAAATACAAATTCTTATTTTATGCAGTACAAAATAATGTAGTTTACATGAAATAAAACATTGGTAGGTACAAAGGGAAGTCACTAGTATGTAAATCATTCCGGGCGAACTAATCCTAATGCTTAGAGACTTAGACTATTAAGTAGGTTTTCTTACGATGTTAACTACAATCATATGTACATAGATATCCCGCACATGAGAGAGAGAGAAGCTTACGACGACGTTTCGGTCCGACTTGGATCATTTACAAAGTCACAAATTGACTTTGTAAATGATCCAAGTTTGATCAGAATGTCGTCATGAGTTTCTCTCTCCTATGTGCGGGTTATTTGTGTATTGTTCCAGTCACAGTATTGTGCCTTTTTGTTCTTTACAATCATATGTGCAATAAGACAGGTAGCTAATGAACAAATTGTACAATTTCAAATATTGAACTGACTCAGTGATGTGTTTTGTGGAGTGACTGAATTGAGATAGTGAAGATACAGCAAGTTATTTAGCTACAGTAGAAATATAATGGGATAAGATGTGTAGTCACTTTTCTATGGGAGTTTAAGGAAGACTGGAAGAAGAAGAAGAAAAGGGACAGAGTTGGATGGGCTGGTTTTGTTTGACATAGCGTGTAGCTGTTTCATTTACGTTAGGGAGATCAAAGTCAAAGTTTATTTCCACCTGATGCAATTTTTATATACAGAAGTGAGGGAAGAGGTGTTCTGTTAACAGTAGCTCTGAGTCAAGTGACAGATAGGGAACCTTTTGATTGTATTACGTACATTCCAGTCAAGTGGCAGATAGGGGACCTTTTGATTGTATCACATACATTCCAGTCAAGCAGCAGATAGGGGACCTTTCGATTGTATCACATACATTCCAGTCAAGCGGCAGATAGGGAACCTTTCGATTGTATTATATACATTCCAGTCAAGTGGCAGATAGGGGACCTTTCGATTGTATAACGTACACTCCAGTCAAGTGGTTTCAACATTATACACAAATTTATTGTCATTATACGGTACTGTACTTAATCCAGATGACATGATTATTGCTGAACACACACTGCTCTTTTGAGGTTTTCCGTGGAGATGAATTACTGAGAGGGTAAAATGAGCATTGTGGGAACAACATAATGCAACCTCCAGTGTGGGGAAGTGGGTGTTAAGCCAGTTGCTACTGGATGTGATAAAGGGTCAGTATTTGGCGATATTGAGATTTATTAGTAACTTAAGCCCATATCAAACAATAGAAAAAAAATATATGAAAGTTTATGACATGGTCCGAGGCCAGTTTAGGCTCTAGTTGCTTGCAGACAACCTCGATGATATTGCTCTTACTGTGAGGGCAGACGATATTGCTGCTTCTACTGTGAGGGCAGACGATATTGCTGCTTCTGCTGTGAGGGCAGACGATATTGCTGCTTCTGCTGTGAGGGCAGACGATATTGCTGCTCCTACTGTAAGGGCAGACGATATTGCTCCTTCTACTGTAATGTCAGCGTGAAGGTCAACTCGATAGGTCATGACACTTAAGAGTCCCTTTTCTGAACTGCTGCAGGAAGACAACCTGTAGTGACGATGAACCACTCAGCAACCAATCAGATCATCTGTTTTGGTTCATAATGTGCCATGGTGATCCGGCTCATTTTAAAAAAGACGCTTTGGAATCCGGGTTCTCATATTCTGATATGCTTCAAATAGCCTCCAAACCCGTCCATGTAGAAGTATTTAATAGCATAAGAGGTATTTCTATTTTGTCATTATAGTTTCCCGATGGTGATGATATACAGTATATATAATACTGGGGTTTTTTAAGGGCTGAAAAAGATTATTCAGACCTGTTCCATTGCTCTAACCTTCGTCTTAATGTAGTAAGCTAGAATATATTACCAACTCGTTGTTTCTCTACAGGGAAGAACATATTTGAATAGACAATAAAAAACAGCATATGAGGTACAATGTAACCATATTAAGTACAATTATGTATAAATGTTGCTATTTTTCCAGTAACATCTCAAAAAACGAATCAGACGCATGAAAATCGTTCATAGTGAATGTGTCATAATGAATATCCTACTGTTTTTTTACTGTCACCATTGTAAGTTTATCCCTGTGAGGTGTACAGTATTAGGTCACCACCAATGTCCAGCCAAATAAATTATAACCGAGCTTTCTAATACAGTTGAGATGATTCATTTATGGCTGTGAATTGTTCCGGCAGTCACTGATGAATTGTCTTGGTAGTGATGGTGGTGTTGGCCTGCCTTGTTAGAGCATATGTTTAGACACTGTCCTTTGTACGCTGCTCATGACAATGGTGCACAAGACATACGTTGCAGAACGAGTTTTTGCTTGTCAGTGGTCTTGTATACCAACAAATACTGTATGTTAGAGACAAAATATGCTGTTTATGGTATTTTGTTGAGACGTTTCATTCACCAGGGACTTTATTAGTTGATAAAGTCTCTGGCATATGAAACGTTTTCTCGGTAAAATGCCGTAAACCACATATTGTATTTTATTAACAAAGTGGACAAAACATCTTTTAACAAAATTCCATAAACCACTTTGTGTCTTATTAGTAGATGAAGTGTGTATTTAGTGGAACTGGTATGGTGGTACTGTCCAGGTTGTAAATAAAAGACACACTTGCACTGATCAAGACATTTATTAAGGAACTTTTCCTTAATAAATACGTATCTTGATCAGCTCGCACGTGTCTTTTACCTGCAAGTTTTTGTTTGGAGAATGTTTTGTTCTGTGTAGAGCCTTATCATATCTTGACAAAGCTCTACAGAAAGCAAAATGTTATTCTGATAAAAGCTTCTTCCAAAATGTGTGTCTTGTGTTCCACTATTGTTAGGAGTATGGTACTGGGATCCAGCTCACGGCAATGCTCATGAACCAGTGATATATCCTGACCTACTTGTACCTACAATCCAATATTCGGTAATATTTTGATTATCCTTAATAGTATATGGAGACTCCAATCTCAGTGTGATACATGGCACCTCTATGTAATGTAAGCAGCTGTTGTCACTGTGGTTAATGGAGGCGGATCCAAATTTTGGCTTCAAACCACGGTACGAGTGGGGTTTGAAGCCATGGCTTCAGCTCTGCCCCAGTGCTATTTCCACCCATTACTGATCATTCCCTTTTGTCCTTATTGCCTTGGTATCCAAAGAAAGTGTGCTAGTATGTGTGTCTGGCAGAACACCACGACATGAACAATTATGTTAATATGTATTTAAAAAATATTGAGTGTATAATTTAGGATATTGATTCTAGAGTTTATTATTATTATTATTATCAAACTCTGCTCATACATATCTGAGACTTAACTTATTTTCTGATGCACTACTACAGTTAAATTTCATTTCACATTGAAAAATGCAGGCAAGTCACTTTTATTCTTATCTGTTAAATGTGTTTATATTAATTTATAGTCTGATGAGTGTATATCTTGCATATTTTTCACTCTATTGATTTACTATTTGTGTCATTGTTCTTTTTTTTTTTAATCACCTGTCATGGCTTCGCCCGAAAGACTCGTCACAAAAAAAAGTTATTTTTTGTATAAATAATTGAAGCGGGACATTAAGAGTAAGTTGTGGATGCTAAATTCTTCTTCAACTAGTGTGAGAGATACTGCCCTTCAGTGCGCAGTATAATATTTACAGTAGATCTCTCTTAATATTTACAGTAGATCTCTCATAATATTTACAGTAGATCTCTCATAATATTTACAGTAATCTCTCTTAATATTTACAGTAGATCTCTCTTAATATTTACAGTAGATCTCTCTTAATATTTACAGTAGATCTCTCTTAATATTTACAGTAGATCTCTCTTAATATTTACAGTAGATCTCTCTTAATATTTACAGTAGATCTCTCTTAATATTTACAGTAGATCTCTCTTAATATTTACAGTAGATCTCTCTTAATATTTACAGTAGATCTTTCTTAATATTTACAGTAGATCTCTCTTAATATTTACAGTAGATCTCTTAATATTTACAGTAGATCTCTCTTAATATTTACAGTAGATCTCTCTTAATATTTACAGTAGATCTCTCTTAATATTTACAGTAGATCTCTTAATATTTACAGTAGATCTCTCTTAATATTTACAGTAGACTCTCTTAATATTTACAGTAGATCTCTCTTAATATTTACAGTAGATCTTTCTTAATATTTACAGTAGATCTCTCTTAAGATTTACAGTAGATCTCTTAATATTTACAGTAGATCTCTCTTAATATTTACAGTAGATCTCTCTTAATATTTACAGTAGATCTCTCTTAATATTTACAGTAGATCTCTCTTAATATTTACAGTAGATCTCTCTTAATATTTACAGTAGATCTCTCTTAATATTTACAGTAGATCTCTCTTAATATTTACAGTAGATCTCTCATAATATTTTCAGTAGATCTCTTTTAATATTGCCAACACAGGATAGGCTCGACCCAATCATTCAAAACTAGGCCTAAAATTTCACATAGACCAGGGTAGCAATGTAATGTGGTCAGACACATTTTATTAAAAAGCAAAACAAATCTTTATTATACAGTGTATCCACATAATATCTGACTACTGTGTCTCTAACCTCAGTATGAATTAGTTGATTGATTCTTGAAACAGTGGTGCAGTATGGAAGGTATTATTGACAGTATTGAAAAAAAAAAAGTTATTGGTACAGACCAAAATTTTTTTTTGTAGTCCTTTTTTTATGACAGGTAAAGATTCTGTAACAAAAATTAGCTTGTGTGTAAAATTTCTCTAGCATTGCTTGTAAATTCAATCAGATAAGGTTAGGTTAGGTAAAGTCAGGTTAGGTAAGGTAAGGCCAGGTAAGGTCAGGTTAGGTAAGGTAAGGTTTGTCAGATGATGACCCACAGCTGGAGCTTTTGGTCATCTGACTGAGGTCTTCCACTGGCTTACCCCTCCACCCCTTTAAGAACAAATGTATTTCAAGCTTTCATTTACATTTACAAAAACTTGCGCTAAATAGAGCCGACTGTTTTGGTAAATAGCCTTCGTTATTGTATAATCTATTAATGAGTAAATGAGAATTAGAGGTAGTTATTTGAATAATTTTGTGGATTCTTTAAGGGAAGTGAAGGGGAAGGGAGGTATCTGGAGGCTGGTGAAGGGCTTTTGATCCAAGGAATTGGAGATGCCATTCCTCTGGATCAAATCTGATTTTAGTAACTCGCATTTTCCAGTAATTACGATTATTTTTATCATTATTATTTTAACTCACCAGCTGTCTCCCACCAAGGCAGGGTAACCAGAAAAAGAAGAAATGAAAGTTTTTCATTTTGCATTTAGTAATGTAAACAGGAGGAGGGGTTACTAGCCCCTTGCTCCCAGCATCTTAGTCGCCTCTTACGACACGCATGGCTTATGAAGGAAGAATTCTTTTCCACTTCCTCATGGGAATTGTTATTATTTTTGTTATTATTGTGTATCAGCAGATATGTACGAGCAGGTGTATAATTTACTTAGGGAAAATGAGGTTAGGAGCATTCTGTTTAGAACTGTTCATAATATACTAGAGATCTGAAGACTTTGTTAAATGTTGAGGGGTTTGAACTGTGTTCACAACACTGATGTTGAGAATAATGATGTATTGCTCTAATAATGTTCAGAATGATAAATTTACTTAGTGTTTCGAACACTGAGGTTCTAACTTATCTTCGGAAAACTGGCATTAATAACACTGGTGTTAGGAACATTGATGTTCAAAACAATAATGTTCAGAACATTGATGTTAAGAACATTGATGGTCAGAACATAGCTACTTGTCCTCATTTTTGAGACTCTTACTGTTTAATGTTCAGATCAACGAGGTTCTAATTTGGACATGTAGGAACACTGGGGTTCTAAAAAATTTTTCAGTGTGTCAAACAAACACCAGTAAGAGAACAGAGGCATTCGTGGATACCAAATAAACTGTCCTAAGGATCCGCCTTCATATATAGGTTCTTCTTGCCATGTTGAGATGCCATACTTCTGTGACAATCTGACAAGGAATTCAACAGGGTACAATGAACTACTCCATAAGTGCAATTATTGTTCCATACTTGTGGGATTGGAACTCTGGAACTCTCTAGAGATTGGACGATGGAGGATACGTTGGTGATGGACTGTTGGTGGTACTTAACTGGTGATTGTCTTATCCAGGCTCTATACTTCGATTACCAAGAGTGTGTTTACTCTGTTGTATCCCAATTTACCTGAACGTAATTTAATGTCAATAATATATGTATTTTGTATATTATAATGTGTGACAAAGCTACTTAAGGTTCTCTTGACTAGCTTCAATTCGGGTACAAACGTTTTCAGGATTTTGTTATTGCCCGAAAACAAGAAATTGCGGAAGTGAGATGAGACAGTAAGGATCCGTAAAGTGTATTGTGTAGCTTACTGACAACTGTCATCATCCAATCAAAACATTTGTGGCTACCTGTACATCCAGACAGAGCACAGGTTATGTGCCCACCTCTGTATTGTTCAATGAAATCGACCAAATGCATCACTTCCGGAGTACCGTATTTGATGAATGAGAATTGTAGGTATTGTTAAGCCTCCTCCCGTCCCCGTGTGTATAGTTATACGGCTACTGTAGTGTTTTCATGTTGCTTAACATATATGAAACTAATTGGCTGGAATTATGTAGTATCGTTTTATTTTTATGAATTTTTTCATGATCATTTACTGGTCTTTGATTGGCTGGGTCGAGTGATACATCTCCGCTAGCCAATGAGCGGCCACCTGCGGACTGCTCAATGTGTATACGTCTGTCTTTGAAATGAATCTTCATAATTTTAGTCAGTAATTGGGTACCTCTTATGGAGGTTATAAAGATACTTAAACCAGTGTTATGTGTGTTTGTATATATTGATATAGGTGTGCAGTGGCTTTGTCTCTGTTATTGTAGAAAAAAAACATTTGACATATGAAAATGTTCATGTTACCAGCATCCACACTCTCAAATTTTTTTTTATAACCCACCCTCCCCCACACCCTCACGTTCCTTAACTACTGTACTGTGCTATGTATGTACAGGATTTGCCATTCAACATATTTTAGAAATTATCACTTATTTTCATTATGTAAGTTTTAATTACCAACATTTGTAAAAAAAAAAAGGTTTGTCAGGGTTTTGTATTAAATCTTTCATTGTTGTAATGCAGTGAATGTGATCTCGTAATGTGTTAACTGTAGGTGAGTGAGTGTTGTGAAAACGAGGGGACAGCACTTGTTCCCATCACATCTGGCCAAATTATTACGTCACATTGCCAAATATGAATCTTCCAGCTTGTCTTTCTATACTACAAGGTATATAGAGTATCATTAAGCATGTATGTATGTTTTCTGTAGAGTGACGGAGCCTTGAGTAGGTGGTTTGGGGGTACTGAGAGTAAAAGTCCATCACTTAACCAATTTAATATCTTTATTATGCACACCATAATCATGGTGTGGGTGGTAGTCACACCATACCCATGGTGTGGGTGTTAGTCAAAAGATTACAGAGGTACATAATGAGTCCAGGGACTGGGCTGCAAAGTTTTAATAACTGAACAAGTTAACAGTTGTAATGAACTATTTACATACGTAGTACATTACCACTGTAACTTGTTCAGTTATCAAAACTTTGCAGCCTAACCAGTGAACCACAGACGGTAAAAGAATTCTCAACCCTGATGGTGCAGTGGTAAAGCAATGAGATGGTAGTATAGAGACAGCCACACCATGAAATGAAGGCTCAGTCACTCCGCCGAATTGTTACATTTGGTTATTACGAATTTACGAATTTTCAGCATACGTAGGTAAGTAAGCAGTACAGTATAAAAACTAGATCTCAGTATTAATTTACTTAATATGGAAGGATATAGGGAAACAGAATGCTCACTGTCTTGCCAGCTAGATGGGTCTTCGTCCACAAAGTGTCTTGTGGTGATGTATAAAAATACCCAGCACTTTCTGCTACATATTTCAGTTTAGTAATGAGTTAGACACATGTGCAACACTTGGGTATCTTTATTGTGGAAGAAATGTTTTGCCACACAGTGGCTTCATCAGTCCAACACAAAGAAGAATGGTGAAGATCAGAAGGATTTTGAGGTAATTAGTCCCTCAACCTGGAGTCGATGTAATCAGTCCATCAAGATTGATAAGAATACAGCATATGCACGAAGAAGGGGATTATATAAGCCCATACTTTGCACACATGCTGTATTCTTATCAAGATTGATGGATTGATTACATCGACTCCAGGCTGAGGGACTGATTACCTCAAGCTCCTTCCAAGCTTCACTATTCTTCTTTGTATTGGACTGATGAAGCCACTGGCAAAACTTTTCCACAATAGAGATACCCAAGTGTTGTACATGTGTCTTATCAACCTGTCGGTTCTGAACCATTTATCTAATTTCAACTTATTGATGTTCCATTCATTATTTATTTCACACTGAACTACCAAACAAATGTGTAAATACAGATAGATGGTAAAATAATTAAATTCTGAATTAATGATATTTTAAAAATAAAATTCTAATATAGGATATCTTTGACCCCTATTCTAATGCCACAGTGTTTGGAAGTATGAATCTGTCTCATGCAGTAAGGTATGATTTCTCAGCATACATTTGCTAAGATCCAGCCACTTGTTTGTAAAACCTGGCTTCAGTCTTGTGTAATTCAAAGCCAATGTTATTCTGTACCATTCAGCAATGTATAATACAGTGCTATCAGTGCTACAAGGTATATTCCAATTTTACAAGCAGAGAGGGAACCATGTGGGTTTAACACTATCATGAATGCGAGGCAAGCCATGGGGGATGGAAATCTTCAGCTCAAGATCTTTCACACATCTCTGCATTATCAGGAGCTATGCAAACATTGCAAGAGTAGCAACAGATGGAATGAGAGGAAGTTTTCTCTGAGTAAGGTAGCTTGGTGACGCCAGCCAGTTCCTCTCAAGTAAGGTAGCGTGGTGACGCCAGCCAGTTCCTCTCAGAGTAAGGTAGCGTGGTGACACCAGCCAGTTCCTCTCAGAGTAAGGTAGCGTAGTGATACCAGCCAGTTCCTCTCAGAGTAAGGTAGCATGGTGATGCCAGCCAGTTCCTCTCAGAGTAAGGTATCATGGTGATGCCAGCCAGTTCCTCTCAGAGTAAGGTAGCGTAGTGATGCCAGCCAGTTCCTCTCAGAGTAAGGTAGCATGGTGATGCCAGCCAGTTCCTCTCAGAGTAAGGTATCATGGTGATGCCAGCCAGTTCCTCTCAGAGTAAGGTAGCGTAGTGATGCCAGCCAGTTCCTCTCAGAGTAAGGTATCATGGTGATGCCAGCCAGTTCCTCTCAGAGTAAGGTAGCGTAGTGATGCCAGCCAGTTCCTCTCAGAGTAAGGTAGCATGGTGATGCCAGCCAGTTCTTCTCAGAGTAAGGTAGCATGGTGATGCCAGCCAGTTCCTCTCAGAGTAAGGTAGGGTGGTGACAACAATCACTCTAACTCTGAGAAAACTTCCTCTCATTCCACCTGTTGCTACCCTTGCAACATGTCCATAGCTCCTGATGATGCATGGAGATTTATGAAAGATCTTGAACTGAAGATTTCCATCCCCCGTGGCTTGTTTTGCATTGTTAAGATCGCCAAATCAGCGATTTTATTGCACTATCAAGTGTGCAAAGTCCTCAAAGTCCTTGCTGCTGTCTTCCAGGTCAGCTGCTGTCTTCCAAGTCAGCTGCTGTCCTTCAGGTCAGCTGCTGTCTTCCAGGTCAGCTGCTGTCTTCCAGGTCAGCTGCTGTCTTCCAGGTCAGCTGCTGTCTTCCAGGTCAGCTGCTGTTCTTCAGGTCAGCTGCTGTCTTCCAGGTCAGCTGCTGTCTTCCAGGTCAGCTGCTGTCTTCCAGGTCAGCTGCTGTTTTCCAGGTCAGCGTATCTATTATCTGTCTTCCAAATCATTTCACTTTTTTTTTTGTCTTCTATCTCATCTAAGTTTCTTATGGTTCGGTTATTTAATAACACTCTGGCATTTATTTTTATCTAATTGTAGTAACATAGCCAAACTGAAATATGTAACAGTATGGGTGTGTAGAGAGCGCGCCAGCGGGAAGATCATCTTCAATATATATTGTCATCTTGAAGTATTTACTTTGTACATTTTTCTAAATTATAGATGGTCGCCGCTGGATCTGTGTATGGAAATATAGATTCAGGGAGAAGAATGAGAAAAAATATGAAGGTCACAATACCCTGGCTAGAACAATTCACCAAAGATCCACACTGAGGAGGGGAACCTCGTGACCACGTTGTGGCCGTCTTGGACCACTGTTTTGGTCGTCCTGGACCACTGTTTTGGTCGTCCTGGACCACTGTTTTGGTCGTCCTGGATCACTGTTTTGGTAGTCCTAGACCACTGTTTTGGTTGTCCTAGACCACTGTTTTGGTTGTCCTAGACCACTGTTTTGGTTGTCCTAGACCACTGTTTTGGTTGTCCTAGACCACTGTTTTGGTGGTCTTAGACCACTGTTGTTGTCGTCCTAGACTGTTGTGGTCATCCTGGATCACAATGTAAGTTTATTTAAGTACAGTTACACAAGTTATCATACATAATAACATATGCAAAACAACCACGGGGGGTGGTTGAATGATAGCTCTTAGACCTTTTGTGTTGCAGACAACATAATCAGGAGCTTGCAGTGTTGCAGAAATGAGCAGGAAGTCCAGCTAGCTAGAGTCATTCCCTTGAACGAATCTTCCCGGACTTCCTACTCATTTCTGCAACACTGCAAACTTACGATGTGTTCATTGCAACACGAGAGGCCTAGAGCTATCATTCAACTCTCCCCTTGGTTGTTTTGCATCTTGTGTCGCCTGTTAGCGATTATTACATATTAACAAACGTGTAAATCACCCAGGATAACCCCCTAAAAAAAAGGTCAGACAAAGTGACTACCACAGACTGAAAAGGTTCCTTACCGATGTGTGTATTTTTCGCGAAATGAATTCAGGTGTCGTGTTTATAGAACGTGAATTTTTTCTTACCACTAAATTTTGTCAGCTCACTCTGTGTGAACTCTGGTGTAATATTGGCTCACATTGTAACACCTCTGATAAATATCTCTACTGATGTCTCTTTAAACTATATTTTCGTATTACTCACAATACAAAATCTTTGATATCTGAATGAGTATTTTCACCTGGACCTGAGTACCTGCTGTTGAACTTTAGACAATTATATTTATCTAAAACTACCTGGTCAGCCATATATCTAGTATTAAATATGTACAAGAATATCATTGGGACAGTAGAGTTGTAGATAAAGAAAGTATAATAATTATATTGTATCACTGTGCCAAATTACTAGTTTGTAATATACCGTATTTCCCGGCATATAAGGCGCGCTTTCCCTCCCCCCCCGTCTTGGAAAATCAGCCTGCGCCTTATATGCTGAAGGTCAGGGTCAAGGGTAGGCTTTAGCGTAAAGTAAGAGGGTAATTGACCCCTGAATATGATTACTGATTTACCGTTATGATACTTCTGTCGTGCGCCTTATATGCCGGAAAATACGATAATCTGCCATAGCATATCATTGTTTAGGTTATAGATTCACATCAGATTATTTTCCTATTATTTATGAAGCCAAGATCGTTTTCCTGTGTGTGTTTTGAGGGCTCCAGAGTACCACCTGTTTCCTCTCTTACTTCTCTCTCTGTTTTGTTTATTCATTTAATTTTTTTTTATTATTTAAAATGCTATGGGTGAAGGTCGAGAATGTGTTTATAAATGAAGGTTTGAGTACTGGGGAGTGCGGAGTGTTGTGAAAGTACAGGTTTCTTAGAAGAATGAGACACTTGTGCGACATTTGAGAATCTTTATTGAGGAAACGTTTCGCCACTCAGTGGCTTTTTCAGTCCTAGAGTCTCGATGTGTTCACTCCATCAGTCTTGAGAAAAGTACTTTTTTCAGAAGTTACACAAGTGTCTCATTCTTCAACTTATCGGATTTCAAAACCAGTTATCACATAAACATTTGTTACAAAGACTTCACCAACCTTACGACTAACGAAAAAATAAAAGTACAGTACACAGAAGTACAGTACAGTTAGGGGCAAAATGAACACAACTGGAGTATAATGCGATTCTTTATTGACTGCGTTTCGCCCACACAGTGGGCTTTATCAGGTCACAAACAATACCTGGGTAAACAGGTAGGTTCACCAGGACGTCCTGGCCCGGGTCTTCTCCATTTGGTGACCCGAGTACACCAGTACATGAGTATATACAGTGTGGAGAGTCAGGTAGAGAATATTGGGTAGGTTGTATTAAGAGACGGACCTGAACTTGCACCAGCAGGTTCGTCTCTGACACAACCTACCCAACATTTTCCACCTGACTCTCCACACTATATAGTATACTCTTGTACTCTTAAGACCCATGTCAGGACGCAGTTCCTGACGAATCAGGGTGTCTCCCCCTGTGGGGAGCCACTGCCGGGTCACCACATGAAGAAGACCCGGGCCAGGTTATCTTAGTGAACCTACCTGGACCTGTTCACCCAGGTAGATCTGTTTGTGACTTGATAAAGCCCATTGTGTGGGCTTTATACTGCATTTGTGTTTATTTTTCCATCTTTTCGGTATTTTATACCTTTTATCTCCACAGTTAGGGGACAGCTCCAGAATTTCTGTACGGGAGGGGCTCAGAGGTGGCAGTCTTGTTGGGAGGGAGGAGGTCTAAGGGACTTAACTTGAATCTTGAGTTATTGTTCTTTTATTTAACTTGGTGTCTTCTCCTTGGTGCCGACAGAGAAATACAATACACTGAAGTACACAGTACAGTAATATTTCAAGAGACAAAAATTTTCCATTTTAGTAAGTCCAAGTTTATATAGACATGAAGCGCTAGACGAGACAGAAATAAATATTACCTTTGTTCCCTCAGCATGTGTAATTTTTTTTTCAAAAGATTAAGGATTAGGATAAACGATTAGAGTAAAGATTTTAGGAACTGTATATACATTACTAAATGTTGCTGTGGAAGGGAATGGTAGAATGGTTGGACGTAGGGATGGTAGACTGAATAGAGGTAGAGATGCTGGAATGGTTTGATGTAGAGATGCTGGAATGGTTTGATGTAAACATAGTAGAATTCCTTATGTAGAAAGCATAGGCTACGCCTTAATGTGGATATGATTAGAGAGAATACATGCACTGGAGTGTCATAGAGCAAGACTGTCGACAAAATAATCCATTAATAAGTACTCTGTTAACAGTCCATTTAACTATTGATGGCACAGTTGCCTTGCAATCAGAGTTATGAACACGCAGCAGCAGTTAGCTGAATTTGGTGACACCTGCTGGCACTACAGTGATTGCCAGTAATATTCTCAATGACTTTTCTGAGTGCCATTTTGATTAATAACTGTGCTTGAGGCAAAATGCACATAACCAGTAGGCTGGCTGAGTTGATTTTTTTAATCCGGTCTTGCAAGGGATACATTTATTGATATAGAGGTGTATAATAAGAGATGATAGTAATGTTGAGAGTTGAGTCTGGTGAAGGGGCGCATCTCTGTGGGCATTTATGTGATGATAGTATAGCTGACATCAGCAACATACTACTATATAGAAAGTCCCTGGTCAATTTTGTCCCCAGGATGTGACCCACAACAGTCGACTAACACCCGGGTACCTATTTTACTGATAGGTAAACAGGGACAGCAGGTATCTTTAGGAAGCACGTCCTGGTATTTCTTGTGAGTATTGAATCATAGAGCTATTAACATTATGCACCTCCCCACGTACACCAGAGAGATATGATAATACACTTTTTTTTTTTTTTTTTTTCAACAAGTCGGCCGTCTCCCACCGAGGCAGGGTGACCCAAAAAGAAAAAACTTTCATCATCATTCAACACTTTCACCACACTCATACATAATCACTGTCTTTGCAGAGGAGCTCAGATACTACAGCTGAGAAAAGTCCCTCCCAGCTGTCACTATCTCAGACCCCTCCTTTAAAGGGCAGGCATTGTACTTCCCATTTCCAGGACTCAAGTCCAACTAAATCAATTAACTGGTTTCCCTGAATCCCTTCACACAATGTTACCCTGCTCACACTCCAACAGATCGTCATGTCCCAAAAACCATTCGTCTCCATTCACTCCTATCTAACACGCTCACACATGCTTGCTGGAAGTCCAAGCCCCTCACCCACAAAACCTCCTTTACCCCTTCCCTCCAACCTTTTCTAGGACGACCCCTACCCCGCCTTCCTTCCCCTACAGATTTATACGCTCTCCAAGTCATTCTACTTTGATCCATTCTCTCTAAATGACCAAACCACCTCAACAACCCCTCTTCAGCCCTCTGACAAATACTTTTAGTAACTCCACACCTTCTCCTAATTTCCACATTCCGAATTTTCTGCATAATATTTACACCACACATTGCCCTTAGACAGGACATCTCCACTGCCTCCAGCCTCCTCCTCGCTGCAGCATTTGCAACCCATGCTTCACACCCATATAAGAGTGTTGGTACCACTATACTTTCGTACATTCCCTTCTTTGCCTCCATGGATAACGTTTTTTTTCTCCACAGATACCTCAATGCACCACTCACCTTTTTTCCTTCATCAATTCTATGGTTAACCTCATCCTTCATAAACCCATCTGCTGACACATCAACTCCCAAATATCTGAAAACATTTACTTCTTCCATAATCCCTCTCTCCAATGTGATATCCAATTTTTCTTTATTTAAATCGTTTGATACCCTCATCACCTTACTCTTATCTATGTTCACTTTTAACTTTCTACCTTTACACACTCTCCCAAACTCGTCCACTAACCTTTGCAACTTTTCTTTAGAATCTCCCATAAGCACAGTATCATCAGCAAAAAGTAACTGTGTCAACTCCCATTTTGCATTTAATTCTCCATAATTTAATCCCACCCCTCTCCCCAACACCCTAGCATTTACTTCTTTTACAACCCCATCTATAAATATATTAAACAACCATGGTGACATTACACAACCCTGTCTAAGACCTACTTTTACCGGGAAGTAATCTCCCTCTCTCCTACACACCCTAACCTGAGCCTCACTATCCTCATAAAAACTCTTTACAGCCTTCAGCAACTTACTACCTATTCCATACACTTGCAACATTTGCCACATTGCTCCCCTATCCACTCTATCATATGCCTTTTCTAAATCCATAAATGCAATAAAAACTTCTCTACCTTTATCTAAATACTGTTCACATATATGCTTCACTGTAAACACTTGATCTACACATCCCCTACCCACTCTAAAGCCTCCTTGCTCATCTGCAATCCTACTCTCTGTCTTACCTCTAATTCTTTCAATAATAACCCTGCCATACACTTTACCTGGTATACTCAGTAAACTTATTCCCCTATAATTTTTACACTCTCTTTTATCCCCCTTCCCTTTATATAAAGGAACTATACATGCTCGCTGCCAATCCCTAGGTACCTTCCCCTCTTTCATACATTTATTAAACAAAAATACCAACCACTCCAGCACTATATCCCCCCCTGCTTTTAACATTTCTGTCATGATTCCGTCAATTCCAGCTGCTTTACCCCCTTTCATTCTACGTAATGCCTCACGCACCTCCCCCACACTCACATCCTGCTCTTCTTCACTCCTAAACGATGTTGTACCTCCCTGGCCAGTACATGAAATTATCGCCTCCCTCTTTTCATCGACATTTAAAAGTTCCTCAAAATATTCCCGCCATCTACCCAATACCTCCAGCTCCCCATCTACTAACTCCCCTACTCTGTTTTTAACTGATAATACACATCATACTCAAATTGAAAGTTTATTCCAACATGATAAATTGTTTATATAGAAATGGGTGACAGTTGATAATACGTGTAGAAAGTCCATGGTTATGCAGAGGGTTTCGGGCAAACTGAAGCCTGACTCTGGGAAATGATACTGAAGACAGTCATAAACAGTTTGCAAGTGGGAATCACCACCACACAGTTGGACAGTTAGATGTTGGGAAGTATTTATTCAGCCTCAGGGTAGTTTGGAAGTGAAATGACGAGGTGGTAGTAGTAGTAGTAGTAGTGGAGGGAAGTTTCATGCGTAGTTTTAAGAGTAAGTATGACAGGTCCCCAGAGGATAGGAGTGAGTTTAGCAAGTGGTAGGTTATGGGGTGGGGCCAGGAGTCAAGACTCGACCCCTGCAACAACATATTGGTAAATACGTGCACCCATCCACCCTAGGCCAAGTGTATATTGACAGGTGCTTTTGACAAATAGTGAGACAGACATAAACACACACACACACACACAGTCGGTGGCCTGGTGGCTAAAGCTCTCGCTTCATGCACGGAGGGCCCGGGTTCAATTCCCGGCGGGGCCGAAACATTTCGAAGTGTTTCCTTACACACACACACACACACACACACACACACACACATACACATATACATACAACAGGCCTAGTGTCTAATCGACATGTGCCTAGGACAAAATGGTAACTAACACACACACACACACACACAGAGTGTACCCGGGTATAATAGAGGTATGGAACCCTCAAGGGCCATTGCGTAGTCGATAGGATTTAAACTCAGTAACGCAGCACACCTCCGCCAAACATGACTCGAGACCAAATTCTCATTTTTTGTGAGTGAGAGCTCAAGACCCGGTGCTGGTGTCCACAGATGTTGAACAGCAAATAGGTAATTAATTAGAGACGTAGCGCAAAAGGCCTTCATCAGTACAACGTTTCGCCTACACGAGATGTTACTTGATAAAGCCCCGTGTTGGCAAAACGTCGTAGCGATGAAGTCTTAGTTTTGCTCTACTTGTCATTACTTCAGCTAGAGGAAATATATTAAGTGAACGGACACATGTGCAACTAATGCGACATTGTGGCAACGTTTCGCTCTACAGGAGCTTTGTCAAGCCGTAACAGCTTGTCAAACCTCCTGGAGAGCGAAACGTTGCCACAATAAAAATGTCGCATTAGTTGCACTTGTGTCCTTTTACCTAACATATTGTCGGTAATTCTACCAACATTACTAAAATTTTCTACATCCGTAGTAACGACAAGCAGAGCAAAAAATGAGACTTTTACCACTACGACGTTTCATCCGAACAGGCGGTAAAAACGTGTGGTTCTCAGATCAAGTCATTGAACCTGCGTTAGTGTAATTTGTGATATACTCTAGTCTCGTACAATGTTAACTGTGTTTTTTTTGTGATAAGTGAGCATTTTAATGCTGTGGAACAATGGATGAGTTTGTCTTCCTTGGTAGTGTGTTGTTCCATCACCATTCATTACTGTACCATCAATGGTACAGTAGTAGTACAGTAAGTGAATGTTGCTGCTGATACCTTGTGCCCAGGGCCAAGCTGACACCTTCAGTGTTTTGAAGGCGAAGTGTATTTAAAGGGAAAAATATTATAGTGTGTATATAACGATATTTGGATAGTTTGTGTCTCAGAAATGGCGTTAATTATCAAACATGGAAGTAGGCAAACTTTATTTAAAGGTCTTAAATAAAATTCTGATTGTTCCCCTTTCTCTCTTTCTCTCTCTCCCATTATCGACTCCATATTTTCATAAGCATCGAAACTCAAACTATTTTTTTAGATTAATTTCTGAGTTCATGTACATTCGTACAAAAGCAGTTTCAATTTTTTTTTTTTTTTTGGGGGGGGGGCACTCCGAATAATTGTGTATTACGATATGAGTGAATCAGGTGATACAAAATTTTGAACTAGCAAATTACAGTGACGCTTGAAGGTAACTAGGTGTGTGGATATGAATAACTTCCCAGAATGATTGACGCGGTGAATTTTCTCTCTCTCTTTGTGCAATACTTACATAAAGATACACAAGTGTTGCTACAAGTGTCTTATTCATCAACTCCTCCATTTCAGGTCTGACACTTTCCAAGTTTACTCTTTGTTTCTCTATTACCAGTTAATTTGGTTTGATCTTGGTTAGATTGTTCCGACCTGTGTTACGTAAATTGTCAGATTTTTCCCCTCCTAGAGAAATATTTTTAGTTACAATATATTTCTGTTTTGTTTCAACCCTTTTATGTTGAACTCTAGAAAATTATCTTCCTGTTTTTTTTGATGGTTTTTGGACGCCCCTTTATATTTTACCTTTTTTTTATATATACTTCATATGCTATAAACTTATAATTGCCCTAAAGATTATACAAAACGGTGGTGTAGCCCAATGTTTACTGTGGTACAGTACCACTGTACTTACCTAACATTCCATGTTCCAAAAAAGGCTTAACGTGAATATTCCTCTTAAGCAAAGTGTATACATAATTTGTAATTTATTTATTTTGAAAGTTAGATGTACAGAAACTAGTTTGAGATTAGTTGCAATAAAGTATAACTAGGAAGGAGTGCGGTTCCTTATAACTACTGCCTGACAGAGGTCATAGCTGTGACTTTGGGTGAACGCTCCAATACACGGTTATGTCCACAATATGCCTTGTATACCAGTTTGTAATTGTTGTTGATGTGTGGTTTCCATCATGTTATACTGTCCCTTATGGGATCACTATGTACTCAACGTATTAAATGCCTTACATAAATGTTACTTAATGTGATTGATACAACATATTGATGTTGTTAATCTAGATGTTGACTATTATTGATGTTACCCCATTAACTGTGAAACGACAGTAGCCTTTTCTGACGGAAAATTGGTCGACTTGCCCAAGTATGGATTTCAGTGTAACTTTTTTTTTAAATCGTGGTACGTACTTTTATCTCTGGGAAAAAAAGGACACACTAAGGCTCGTGTCCTTGACAGGTGGCTCAGTGTCACACTGCAGTCCGTGTTCTTGACAGGTGGGTCAGTGTCACACTGCAGTCCGTGTCCTTGACAGGTGGGTCAGTGTCACACTGCAGTCCGTGTCCTTGACAGGTGGCTCAGTGTCTGCTTTAGTTTCCACTCGAGCATACAAGACATCTGCTTCAGGGATACTAAAATAATAAAAAAAAGAGTGAAATGTGTTTCTCGTGCGCGAGATGGTATGAAAGTTTTTTGAAATCCCTGAAATTTCTAAGTGTGCGAAGACTGGTGATACTTTCGCCCCTTCTTGGCCGCACTACTGAAATCAGGCAAGAAGGAATAACATCGATTGATTTCAACAGTTAATGGCTTGTATTCACTGACACGCCTTGAGTTGCTGCCACTTTAGATTCTGCAGAAATTCATGAGAACTCATATATTATTTTGTTTTTAAAGACGCGAGGCTTGTTTTAGGAAAAAAAAATGTAATTTTTAATCTATTATTTTTTTATGTATTGTCGTATATAGGTGTTTTATATTTCATTTATGGTTCTATTAGAGATTTTTTTTTTATATTCTAAACCAAACGGCAGCAACCCCCACCCCTGCCCCCATTGTGTGGAATGTTGTAGATGGTGGGGGTACAGAGGCGAGGCACAACCTCCGTCCTTTACAAGGGCCATGAAGGGTGATATACCCTTTTTCCCTCGCACCTCGCTAGGGCCTCCTCAACCCTGTGCACACCCCCCACCCCGCAGCACACTCCTGTGCACACGCCCCCAGACTCCTGTGCACATCTCTGTCCATTTACATACCTCGTGTGTGCATGATCTCCAGTATGTGCGCACTTCACGTTTCAAGACGATCCCCGTGCTGCCAGCACGGGAACGTACATGTCCACAGCGTATTAACGTACATCTCGTGTCTACACGCCATCCGTGTGCATATACTGCATGTTGGAATATTCCTGCCGTACACACACACACACATACACCTCTCAGTGTGAGCACAGACCCCAAGGTGTGTGCACGGTGTGTACCTGATTGCTTTGTTGCATTCGTGTGTGACAGGAGCCTCAGGGTGTACACAATGTCCAAGTTTCCGCACACGCTTTGTGTACGTGGTACAACATTTGTGTGTACCCACAAGCTGTGTGTGTGCACACAACCCACTCAAAGCTATTTACGTAAAAGCCAAAATTGTGCACTCAACTGCGTGTGCGTCGCCCTTCAGTTTGTACGAGCAAGCTGTGTATGTATAATCCTCTATGTGCACACAAGACTTATATGTACAACTTTTATTATATGCACACAACCGTGTTAACATACAATCCCAGGATGTGCACACAAGCCATGTGTACAGGTGTATGTACAACCTGAGTATGTGCTCTCAAGCCAGGTATACGTACAACCCTAGAATGAGTGCACAAGCCATGTATACATACCCCAGTATGTCTACACAAGCCATGTGTACATACAACCCCAGTTTGTGCATGAGTATGTTGGAAGGAACTGAGCTTATTTTGGACATACCATATGACAGGGTATGATGTATATTTCTATTGTGAATTTGGAAATAAATATTTATTATGTATTACTTGTATATGTTATTCACCTTCAATTCTTCAAACACACGCTGCCCACCAAGCGTGCTCAAAAACCTAGACCAGGTCTGGAGGTTAACCATTTTGAAGGGTTCGGAAATCTGGAAATTGAACTATAAGGATAGATGCAAAGTTGAACCTGACAAGGAATAGATTGAAACGAGGGGTACTTCCTTGCACATATAACAGGAATAGACTGTAGTGAGGGGCACATCCTTGCATATATGACAGGAATAGATTAAAGTCAAGGATACATGTGATAAATGGTTTTGAAAGATTCCCATATGTTGCGTAAGTGTCTCAATCTTCAAGGGTACATCCTCATCTTCGATTACTGTTGCTGTTATCGTCAACCAGCCTGACGGTACTATGATGCAGATGTGTATTAGAATTAATCACTTGGTTTTCACCCTACAAACTGAACTGTGCCATACTTGTTGCTCTCAGGCTTTTAGAAACTAAGACCTCACACAGTTTAATTGTAAATAACTTTCCTCGTTACATGCTTTAAATACCCAGAGACCTGAATGTAGCATGGTTGTGTATGAAACTAGGCACAGATATACATATTAGGGGATTATAATTAAATTTTCGTGGATTCCCTTTCACATAGGCCTCCAGGAAAGTGACGAAGTTGACCAATTAGCTAAACAATCTTTAAATAAAGAGAATGCGAGTATAATTTGTTTCCAAACAAGTTTACGAAACATTGTCAGAAAGACACTAGCAAACGAACTTGAAGTAAAACAGTACAAATAGGAACTAGCAGATCTATTGTCCAGCATAATGAAATGTGTCAAGTTCAAAATATCGACGGAGAAAGTAAACAGGTCAGTAGATTACAATATGTTGTTGCTGCTAGACTAAGGCTAGACTGTAAGATCGCTGGCAATACTGTTGCTACTGCTAGACTAAGGCTAGGCTGTAAGATCGCTGGCAATACTGTTGCTACTGCTAGACTAAGGCTAGGCTGTAAGATCGCTGGCAATACTGTTGCTACTGCTAGACTAAGGCTAGGCTGTAAGATCGCTGGCAATACTGTTGCTACTGCTAGACTCTGCACTCCATAACCTCATAATCAGCCCTCTTCCTCTTACTACCCAATATCCCTGCATCCTGCACTGACATACTGCGCTGTATGACCCTTGTGGTTTAGCGCTTCTTTTGATGATAATACTGCTAGACTAAGGCTAGGCTATAAGATCGCTGGCAGTACTGTTGCTACTGCTAATCTAAGCCTAGACAATAAGTATCTCTGGCAATACAGTTTGTATGGGCACTATCCACTGCCCCGCTGCACTCCATGCCCTAATAATCATCCCTCTCTTGCTACCCAATACCCATTCATCCTACCCTGCCCTGCTGCTCTGTATGACCCGTGTTCAAGCATACAACATTTCAATTACACCTCCATGCAAACTTTACAAGATATGGCAAAACATTTTATTGTCAATGATATCTGAAATCTTCAGGTTGTATCCACAGTTTGCATTGACTATATGAATGAACGGTTTTTATGGAGAAAGCAACCTAGTTATGACCAATGTGTTTTTTAGTGGTAATATTTTTTTTTTAGATATGTGTTCTTTACAACTATATGAAGTAAAATTGTAAAATATGAAATGACTAATATTTCTTTCTAGTGATGTAACGATGCTCAGTGGGGTCTGACGAAGACCCATTGTAAACTCTGTAATGACTAAACCATACCACGGGTGGGGTTCGAACCCGCGGTCAGTCTCAAAACTCCAGACCGTCGCATAAGCCACCCCACCCGTGGTATGGTTTGTTTGCAATCGTGTCATTACGATTTCGTGAGTTCTGTAATGACTATGTGCTCACAGGATGAGTTGGAAAGATAAACACATAATCAGTATAATATGATCCTTTATTGACAACGTTTCGCCCACACAGTGGGCTTTATCAAGTCACAAACAGATCTGTTTGTGACTCGATAAAGCCCACTGCGTGGGCGAAACGTTGTCAATAAAGGATCACATTATACTGCTTATGTGTTTATCTTTCCATTGTGTCGGTATTTTATACCATTTATTTCCACAGAATGAGTTGCAGGTGCACAATAAACTATCCACTCAGGCGACACGGCTAAATTGAGAGGTACAGATGAGTGGGCATAGGTGGAAGCTAAAACGCAGTTGAGTCAGTATAATAATAATACATCCAATTTATGCACTAAACTGTACGGCCCATACAGTACAGAGCTGTGGGTAGGGATGGGCGAAGGGTAAGGGTAAGTAGGAGGGGGTTAGTGCAAAATTGAAATGGGTTACTTTTCGTTATAAAAGTCAGAATGCGATGAAGGTGGGACATTCAGCATGGAGGTCAGTGTCAGGGCGTTCTAGATGTCGAACTGAACCCTGCGTGCATGCTAATATGCAGAACAATCTATTAAGATAATGGTGAACTGATAATGTGACCCGGCAATCCTCAGAATAGTTATGGTCGTTTCTCCGTGAGAGTTAGGTTTTCCAAATTTGCCAGTTGTGGGAAGAAGATAGCCATAATCCACAACCCCATGGGTTGTGAGATCTTGAATAGCTGATTAAGTGGCTCAGTCTGCTTGTTCATGCCCTGAACGTCGGTGGTAGGATAAAGGAAGTCGAATTTTTAGATAGCTTGTGATTCACTTGGGTCAGTCGGAAACAACAATAAATGATCAGACCTTGATCCACCGCGTGGCCTGGCCATGTACCGGGCCGCGGGGGCGTTGACCCCTGGTAAACCCTCCAGGTATACCCGATACTATCTAGGGATGTAGAACCATCAGAGTATACGGCTATAACATAATGAAACTGAAGTGTTCAAGACAGAGGGAGAGTAGTTATCCTACATACGCTCTTTTTTTCGATTCCTAACTTTCTGTAAGTTTAGGTGTGCCGCCTAAGCGGCTAGTTTATTATGCGTCCCATGCTCAACTTGTGAGCGGTAGCGCAAAAACCGAGGTCACAATGGGTCTTCGTCAGACCCCACTGAGCATTGTTACATAACTAGAAAGGAATATTAGTCATTTCGCATTTACACTTACTTCATATAGCTGTACACAGCACAGTAAGGAATACAGTCTGAAAAAAAAATCTAATTACCACTGTGACTCACGAAATCGTAATAATACTATTGCAAACAAATCACGGAACGAGTGGGATTGAACCCCTGGTGAATGAGTTTTAGGACTTGCTTGCCGTGGGTTCAATCCCAACCCGTTCCGTGGTTTAATTACCACTTTTTTTGTTTTAAATATTTCTTCATATAGTTGTTGTACAATACAAAATCAAAACATTGATTTCCTGTGACTCCCCAAAAAAATAAAAACAAAAATCATTGGTCAGAGATGGGTTACAGTCATTATAAAGACAGTTTGTTCATCTAGTTGATGAAAAATGTGGATACAACGTTAAGATTTCAGATATCATTAACAACTGTCGACTTAACACACAGGTTCCTATTTACTAGATGAACATGGGCAGCAGATTTAAGGAACCTTGACCGTTGTCTCCACCCGCCTTTATTTCGAACCCGGGTCTTTCGGTTGAGCCCAACGAACTACCTCTGTATCGTGAGGTTTAAAACGGTTGCGGGTTCGTTTTCCCGGCCCTGTGGAACATGCAAGTCTCCTTACACTCCTTGCTTGCCTAGCAGTCAAATTAAGCCTCGGGTGTTTTAATATACACAAAATCTTGACCCATTCTGTGGGCGGCAGTCGCCCCATTCCCATCATGTGGGCTGTAGCCAAAATATTGCAGATATATGAGTCTAGGGACTGGGTCCCAACATTGTCAGCTAAGCAAGTTAGAGTGGATGTTGTGAGGGAAGTGTTGCAACATAACCTACTGCTTGTGTTCCTGAGAGCTTCCCCTCCCGCACTCCACCACACTTACGACTAGCCAGGGTAATGTTTCACCCTTGGTCTGTCTTTATCATCCTTTTAGTCCTTGTTTATCTTTTTCTTCTACATCGACACACACACACAATACGAAGTGATAAGTAAAACATATTTGCTGTTTTATTGAGACATAACAGACCTGAAACAAATAAGACTTGAATAGAACGAAAGGGGGTAAAGTAAGCGGGACAGATGGAATAAGATATTAAAAGCAGTCGGGGGTATAATTTTGAAGTGCTGTTCCCTCAAGGGGACTCTTGATCTAGGGAATTGGATTTGTGCTCCAATTGCCAGAATTAATTAAGCCTGCTTTCCATCCCTTCCCCCACAAGCAGTGGGGGTTTAGTGCTCCCCATGATAATAATTTGGAGTGCTATTAATTGTGTTCATAAAGGAAGGGAAGGTATCTAAGGGTCGGCAGAGAGCCTGCATAGTTCCACTGTATAAGGGAAGGTATCTAAGGGTCGGCAGAGAGCCTGCATAGTTCCACTGTATAAGGGAAGGTATCTAAGGGTCGGCAGAGGGCCTGCATAGTTCCACTGTATAAGGGAAGGTATCTAAGGGTCGGCAGAGAGCCTGCATAGTTCCACTGTATAAGGGAAGAGGGAAAATGAAAAAGTGTAAAAAAATATAGGGAAACACGCCTCAAGTGTATATTATTGAAAGAGTTTGGGGGTTAGAGAGAAAATAGGCTTGCAGAGGAACAATAAGGATTTAGGAAGGACAGGGATTGTGTAAATCAAGTGTTTACATTGAAGCACATAAGTGAACAATACTTTAATAAGAGTAAATAACTGTTTGTTCTACTTAAGTAGTTAGTGAAGGCAGGGAGATTGACACCAGTCAATACACTTATCATTCTATCATGCAGGAGGAGCCACATGTCTATGGTGCATCCAACAAAATCAGCAGACTCTTGGATGTCACTACCGCCCAGCTCCGGCTGGGTTACAAGTATTTCTGGGAGGTTGCATCACTGCCTAATGTTGACACATCTAAATGTAAACTCTGCTAGATGGCCTATTGTCACACCCTGCGTCATTATGTGCTGGAATGCAATAAAATTAATAAATTCAGAGACGACTCACTCACAAATGTTCAAAAAATGTCAAAGTATTTATACACTGTAGCATGTTACCATTCATTCTCGAAAAATCCCCCGACTTTACCTTTGTAACTTGTGAGTTCATTACCTTTGTAACTTGTGAGTTCATTACCTCTGTAACTTGTGAGTTCATTACCTTTGTAACTTGTGAGTTCATTACCTTTGTAACTTGTGAGTTCATTACCTTTGTAACTTGTGAGTTCATTACCTTTGTAACTTGTGAGTTCATTACCTTTGTAACTTGCTCAGCTATCAAAACTTTGGGGCCCAGTCCCTGGAACCATTATGTACCTCTGTAATCTTTTGACTACCACCCACATTATTATTATAATCAAAAGAAGCGCTAAACCACAGGGGTTATACAGCACTACCGATCACAGGATGGGTATGGGGTGTATAATAAAGATATCAAACTAAACTAAACTTTGTTGTAAATAACTCGCAGCCTCTCAAACTTGTTTAAATTCAACCATACCAGTAATATAAATAATTAAAAAAGCTCATATAGCGTAAGCTACACTAATATTTTTGACTGAATTTGTGTCTATAAGCAACTCATCGTATCCAACTTTGGTTACGCCGTATCTCTAGCAAGCACAAAGATATTGTTTTTTGTTGGGTCCCTGGTCATGTTGACGTACAGGGCAATGAACAGGCAGACACTGCTGTGCGGTCAACAGTACATGAGCTTTCAGTTTCATATAGAGGTGTTCCATTCACGGACTATTTTGCGGTCATTGCTACCCACCTTCGCACCCGTTGGCAACAACGCTGGTCTGACCTGCTAAATAACAAAACTTCATTCTATTAAACCGGTTATAGGTTTCTGGCCTTCTTCTTGTCACCAATGTCGAGGCTGGGAGACTACACTCTCCCGTCTTCGCATCGGCCACACTCTTCTTACTCACGGGTATCTCATGGAGAGGCTCCCTGCCCCTCTCTGTGAACATTGTCAGGTTCCAGTGTCTGTTCGACATATTGTTGGACTGCCCACTCTATCAACGAGCACGCAGAATTTACCTCCAACGTCGTCTTCGCTATACGTCCCTTTCTTTACCTTCCCTTCTTGCTGATGGACCCTCCTTTAATCCTGACTCTCTCGTTGACTTTTTGACAGAAACTGACTTACTACACAAACTCTGAAGATTATACCTCTAGCACCTCCCTCAGTCCCTTCTACCTCGATCTCTTGCTACCCTCTATCCCTGCACTATCCACCGTCCTGCTGCAGTCCATACCCTACTAATCATCCATCTCCCTCTTACAACCCATTCTCCCTGCATTCTGCAGCGCTGTATAACCCCTGTGGTTTAGCGCTTCTATTTGATTATAATAATAATAATAATCTGAAGATTATACCTCTAGCACTCCCCTCAGTCCCTTCTACCTCAGTCTCTTGCTACCCTCTATCCCTGCACTATCCACTATCCTGCTGCACTCCATACCCTACTAATCATCCTTCTCCCTCTTACAATCCATTCTCCCTGCATCCTACCTTAACCTGCTGCGCTGTATGACCCCTGTGGTTTAGCGCTTCTTTTTGACTTTAAATAAAAATATAAGCAACTCATTATGACTGTAACCAGACATAACCTATCAAAATTGGGGCCGAGTCCTTGGACCTATTATTTATATCTAATCTTTTTTTAATATCGCCCACAGGATATGTATGGCGTGCATAATAGAGACATTAAACTAGAAAATACATGATAAAGCAGTGGCAGATGCTGCAAATGTATAAAATCGGTAGTAAGCTCCTAAAAAGTAGAGAGGCTCAGTGTAGGTAGGTAAGAGAGGGGCATTATTTTCCTACTGAAATGGGCCCTTAGACAGGGCAAGCGTGATGTGACCATGACGTATTGAGTATTGACGTATTGGGGAGGCTGTAAAAGAAGCTTGTTTTCTCTAGGCTGGAATACTGTTGTACACTACCTGCTCCCTTCAAAGCAGACGAAATTACTGACCTGGAGAGTGTACAAAGAACTTTCACAGCACACATAAGTACGATAAGGCACCTAAATTACTGGGAACGGTTGAAGTCCCTTGATTTGTATTCCCTGGAACGCAGACGAAAGAGATACATGATAATATACACTTGGAAAATCCTACAGGGATTAGTACCAAACTTGCATACGAAAATCGCACCCTATGAAAGCTAAAGACTCGGCAAGAAATGCAACATTCCCCCAATGAAACGCAGGGGTGCCACTAGCACACTGAGAGAGAACACAAAAAGTGTCCGGGGCCCAAGACTGTTTAACTGCCTCCCAGCATACATAAAGGGGATTACCAATAGACCCCTGGCTGTCTTCAAGAAGGCATTGGACATGCACCTAAAGTAGTACCTGACCAGCCGGGCTGTGGTTCGTACGTCAGTTTGCGTGCGGCCAACAGTAACAGCCTGGTTGATCAGACCCAGATCCACCACGAGGCCTGGTCTCAGACCAAGCCGCGGGGCGTTAACCCCCAAAACCCTCTCCAGGTATAGGATATTAACATAAAATAGTAAGGTAACAAAAATGAGTGTTACAGGGGTCAACGCCCCCGCGGCCCGGTCCATGATCAGGCCTCGTGGTGGATCAGGGCCTGATCAACCAGGCTGTTACTGCTGGCCACAAGCGAATCGTCGTAAGTCAGTAGTAAGTTTATTCAGAAATACACAAATACAGTTACATATATTATCATACATAGCATATGTGTTGAGTACCTAGGATAACCCAAAAAGTCAGTGACTTTATTTCCAGCCCGGCTGGTCAGGTACTGACTTCAGGTGCCTGTCCCAGCATGGGCGCGCAAGTTCATCTCCAGTACAAGTGCGCCCGTCCGTCCCCAGTACAAGTGCGCCCGTCCGTCCCCAGTACAAGTCGCCCGTCCGTCCCAGTCAGTGCGCCGTCCCCAGTACAAGTGCGCCCGTCCCCAGTACAAGTGCGCCCGTCCCCAGTACAAGTGGCGCCGTCCCCAGTACAAGTGCGCCCGTCCGTCCCCAGTACAAGTGCGCCCGTCCCCAGTACAAGTGCGCCCGTCCCCAGTACAAGTGCGCCCGTCCGTCCCCAGTACAAGTGCGCCCGTCCGTCCCCAGTACAAGTGCGCCCGTCCGTCCCCAGTACAAGTGCGCCCGTCCCCAGTACAAGTGCGCCCGTCCCCAGTACAAGTGCGCCCGTCCCCAGTACAAGTGCGCCCGTCCCCAGTACAAGTGCGCCCGTCCCCAGTACAAGTGCGCCGTCCCCAGTACAAGTGCGCCTGTCCTCCGTCAGTGCGCCCGTCCCCAGTACAAGTGCGCCTCGTCCCAGTACAAGTGCGCCTGTCCCCAGTAGTCAGTAAGTGCGCCGTCCCCAGTACAAGTGGCCGTCCCCAGTACAGTGCCGTCCAGTACAAGTGCGCCCGTCCCCAGTACAAGTGCGCCCGTCCCCAGTTCTAGTGCGCCGTCCCCAGTACAAGTGCGCCCGTCCCCAGTACAAGTGCGCCCGTCCCCAGTACAAGTGCGCTCCGTCCCCAGTACAAGTGCGCCGTCCGTCCCCAGTACAAGTGCGCCGTCGTCCCCAGTACAAGTGCGCCCGTCCCCAGTACAAGTGCGCTCCGTCCCCAGTACAAGTGCGCCGTCCCCCAGTACAAGTGCGCCGTCCCCAGTCAAGTGCGCCCTGTCCCCAGTACAAGTGCGCCGTCCGTCCCCAGTACAAGTGCGCGTCCGTCCCCAGTACAAGTGGCCGTCCGTCCCCAGTACAAGTGCGCCCGTCCCCCAGGTCACAAGTGGCCGTCCCCAGTCAAGTGCCGTCCCCAGTACAAGTGCGGCCCGTCCGTCCCCAGTACAAGTGCGCCGTCCCCAGTACAAGTGCGCCGTCCCCAGTACAAGTGCGCCGTCCCCCAGTACAGTGCGCCTGTCCCCAGTCAAGTGCGCCGTCCCCAGTACAAGTGCGCCCGCCGTCCCCAGTACAAGTGCGCCGTCCGTCCCCAGTACAGTGCGCCGTCCCCAGTACAAGTGCGCCTGTCCCGCAGTGGTCCCAGTAAAGTGCGCCTGTCCCCAGTACAAGTGCGCCGTCCCCAGTACAAGTGCGCCCGTCCGTACAAGTGCGCCGTCCCCAGTACAAGTGCCGTCCCAGTACAAGTGCGCCCGTCCCCAGTACAAGTGCGCCCGTCCCCAGTACAAGTGCGCCCGTCCCCAGTACAAGTGCGCCCGTCCCCAGTACAAGTGCGCCCGTCCCCAGTACAAGTGCGCCCGTCCCCAGTACAAGTGCGCCCGTCCCCAGTACAAGTGCGCCCGTCCCCAGTACAAGTGCGCCCGTCCCCAGTACAAGTGCGCCCGTCCCCAGTACAAGTGCGCCCGTCCCCAGTACAAGTGCGCCCGTCCCCAGTACAAGTGCGCTCCGTCCCCAGTACAAGTGCGCCTGTCCCCAGTACAAGTGCGCCGTCCCCAGTACAAGTGCGCCCGTCCCCAGTACAAGTGCGCCGTCCCCAGTACAAGTGCGCCGTCCCCAGTACAAGTGCGCCGTCCCCAGTACAAGTGCGCCCGTCCCCAGTACAAGTGCGCCTCGTCCCCAGTACAGTGCGCCGTCCCCAGTCAAGTGCGCCCGTCCCCAGTACAAGTGCGTCCTGTCCCTCAGTACAAGTGCGCCTCCGTCCCCAGTGGCCTCACAAGTGCGCCCGTCCCCAGTACAAGTGCGCCGTCCCCAGTACAAGTGCGCGCCGTCCCCAGTACAGTGCGCCGTCCAGTACAAGCGCGCCTCGTCCCCAGTACAAGTGCGTGCGCCTCCGTCCCCAGTACAAGTGCGCCCGTCCGTCCCAGTACAAGTGCGCCCGTCCTCCCAGTACAAGTGGGGCCTGTCCCCAGTACAAGTGCGCCCGTCCCCAGTACAAGTGCGTCCGTCCCCAGTACAAGTGCGCCCGTCCGTCCCCAGTACAAGTGCGCCCGTCCGTCCCCAGTACAAGTGCGCCCGTCCGTCCCCAGTACAAGTGCGCCGTCCGTCCCCAGTACAAGTGCGCCGTCCGTCCCCAGTACAAGTGCGCGTCCGTCCCAGTAAGTGCGCCCGTCCGTCCCAGTACAAGTGCGCCCGTCCGTCCCCAGTACAAGTGCGCCGTCCGTCCCCAGTACAAGTGCGCCCGTCCGTCCCCAGTACAAGTGCGCCCGTCCGTCCCAGTACAAGTGCGCCCGTCCGTCCCCAGTACAGGTGTCGCCCGTCCGTCCCCAGTACAAGTGCGCCGTCCCCAGTACAAGTGCCGTCGTCCCAGTACAAGTGCGCCCGTCCGTCCCCAGTACAAGTGCGCCCGTCCGTCCCAGTACAAGTGCGCCCGTCCCCAGTACAAGCTGTGCGCCCGTCCGTCCCCAGTACAAGTGCGCCCGTCCGTCCCCAGTACAGGCCAAGTGCGCCCGTCCGTCCCCAGTACAAGTGCGCCCGTCCGTCCCCAGTACAAGTGCGCCGTCCCAGACAAGTGCGCCGTCCCCAGTACAAGTGCCCGTCCGTCCCCAGTACAGTGCGCGTCCGTCCCCAGTACAAGTGCGCCCGTCCGTCCCAGTACAAGTGCGCCCGTCCGTCCCCAGTACAAGTGCGCCGTCCGTCCCCAGTACAAGTGCGCCCGTCCCAGTCAAGTGCGCCGTCCCCAGTACAAGTGCGCGTCCGTCCCCAGTACAAGTGCGCCGTCCGTCCCCAGTACAAGTGCGCCCGTCCGTCCCCAGTACAAGTGCGCCCGTCCGTCCCCAGTACAAGTGCGCCCGTCCGTCCCCAGTACAAGTGCGCCCGTCCCCAGTACAAGTGCGCCCGTCCGTCCCCAGTACAAGTGCGCCCGTCCGTCCCCAGTACAAGTGCGCCCGTCCGTCCCCAGTACAAGTGCGCCCGTCCGTCCCCAGTACAAGTGCGCCCGTCCGTCCCCAGTACAAGTGCGCCCGTCCGTCCCCAGTACAAGTGCGCCGTCCGTCCCCAGTACAAGTGCGCCCGTCCGTCCCCAGTACAAGTGCGCCCGTCCGTCCCCAGTACAAGTGCGCCCGTCCGTCCCCAGTACAAGTGCGCCCGTCCGTCCCCAGTACAAGTGCGCCCGTCCGTCCCCAGCACGGGCACACCTGATACTGTATACACTCTCCTGACAAGCGGTCGTTTACAAGAGCCCCGCACCAGCACCGACCAATGAAAACGAAGCCTGCCTTCGAGTCTGCACTAAACCCGAATCCGACTAGCCGAGGCTGTGAAGGTAGCGGCCAATAGGGAGTTAGGAGGCAGCCCGTGTTTATAAACAGCAGTCGCGGCCATTGTGTCAACCATGGAGGAGGAGGAACTCATCAAGTTTGAAATGGAGTTAGAGAGCATAGTGGACAGCGATGACTTTACCATATTTAACCAAGATGACCTCCCCGTGGGAGGCTTCCAGGTGATGGAGGACATCAGGAGGAAGGGGAAGCTGTGTGATGTGACGCTCAAGGTGAGCTAGGTGATGCCTTCTGCTGCTGCTGCCCACCTCACCTGCCCTCTCCTTCCGACCTCACCTTAACACACTATCATGGCAATTAGGTTTTGTTTATATTTTAGCTAGTATTGCACAAAATATTGGTGAATTGTTCCATTATTTGTTAATTTCGGATAATTTTTAACCTGAATTTCAGGTGAGGGCGACTCAGGTGGCCGCCTCCGTGGCCGCAATATGTTTAAATTTCGTTACCAGTTACTATACAATTTCATGTATATTCCGTATCAACAAATAGGCATATGTATAAGTTATCAGCTTCTATACAAATAGATGTATATTCTGTATCTGCAAATACACGACAGTTAATTTAGAGAAACTGTAGTAAGTAACTGACTGGTGACGGTTGTCAGTCTGACGGAAATTTTGAATTAGGATCAATGACCCTGAAGGAAGGTCACGGTGCTGCTGGAGGGCTCTTGTTCCAAGGAATATCATGTACATTCCCATGGATCAGACCTGATTACTTCCCATTAACCAGGCACTGTAGGACCCATATGAATATAACATCAATATACTTCTACTAATTAATAATCCTTGGATATTTTTTCATTAATCTAGCAAATGATGGCAGGTGTTGTAGGACCCTATGGGTTTAGTGCTTTACCTTCCATGAATATGCTACTAATAATGCTCCATGGATATTTTTCTTGTTTATCGCCTCTAGGGAGGTTCCTTCATGCTGGTGAGGGGCTCTTGATTCAAGGAATTGGACCTGCTATACCCTTTGGATCGAACCTGATTATCTCCCATTAACCAGGCACTGTAGGACCCTATGGGTTTAGTGCTTCCCCACGGATATTTTAATATTTAATTCTCCATGGATATTTTTTCCTTATTAATCTCTAGGGAGCTTTCTTGATGCTGGTAAGGGGCTCTTGATCCTAGGAATTGGACCTGCCATCCCCTTTGGATTGAACCTGATTACCTCCCACTCACCAGATAATACATGCCCCCTATGAGTTTAGTGCTTCACTGTGAATATACGTCTACTGATTAGTCTTTATTACCCCTCATACTTCTACTGATCAGTCTTTATTACCCCTCATACTTATACTGATCAGTCTTTATTACCCCTCATACTTCTACTGATCAGTCTTTATTACCCCTCATACTTCTACTGATCAGTCTTTATTACCCCTCATACTTATACTGATCAGTCTTTATTACCCCTCATACTTCTACTGATCAGTCTTTATTACCCCTCATTCTTAGCTTCTGTATAACCTTAATGCTTTCCCACGAATTATTAAATACAATGGACCCTCGCTTATCGGCCGTAATCCATTCCAGAAGGTCGGCCTAAAAGCAAAATGGCCGATAAGTGAAATAATATTTCCCATAAGAAATAATGTAAATACAATTAATTCGTACCAGACAAAAATATTCACAAAAAAATAATTTTTTTTAACAATTAAATCAGTATTACATACCTTTATTGAAAACTAATGCTGGCTTCTGGAAGATAGGGAGGAGTTATTGTTTGGAAGGGGAATCCCCCTCCATAAGGACTTCAGGCAGCAAAGCCCTCTCTGGGGTTACTTCCCTTCTGTGTCTTTTATTGCCACTAGGACCAGCTTGAGAGTCACTGGACTGCTGTCGCACAACATATCTGTCCAGAGTGCTCTGTTTCTGGCGTCTCTTTATGATTTCCCTGAAGTGGGACAAGATTTTGTCAATAAACATGTTGCAGATATGGCTTGGTCAGGGTGGTATTTCTCAACAAAACTTTGCACCTCATTCCACTTTGCACAAATGTCCTTAATCACTGAAGAAGGCACCTCCTTCACTCCCTCTTCCTCCTCCTTTTCTGAAGCAAGTTCCTCAACTGTGGTTTGATGCTGTTCCAGATGAAGCTCTTCCAGCTCTTCAGTGGTTAGCTCTTCCCTGTGGTCTTCCACCAACTCTTCCACATCCTCGCCACTCACCTCCAACCCCAGGGACTTCCCCAATGCCACAATAGAGTCTACAACAGGCAGAGGGTCGGCAGGGTCAGGGTCAGCCTCAAACCCTTCAAAATCCCTCTCTTGGACACAATCTGGCCACAATTTTCTCCAAGCAGAATTCAAAGTCCAGAACTCTCTTAGGGTCAACTGAGTGTCTTAGGGCACTTCAAAGCAATTTTGAAACACTGCTTTGGTGTAGGGTTTTTTGAAGTTAGAAATGACCTGCTGGTCCATGGGCTGGAGGAGAGGAGTGGTGTTAGGAGGCAAGAACTTCACTGATGAAACTGAAGTCCCTAAACACTTGGTCTTCCAAGTCTGGAGGATGTGCAGGAGCATTGTCCAGTACCAGGAGGCACTTGTGGCAATTTACGTTCCAGGAGATATTTTTTCACACTTGGACCAAACACATCGTTAACCCACTCTTTGAAAATTTGCCTTGTGATCCATGCCTTATTATTAGCTTTCCACATCACACAATCTATTCTTGATGACATTGTTTTTCTTGAACACACTGGGATTTTCAGAGTGATACACCAGTGAAGGCTTCACTTTAAAATCCCCACTAGCATTACCACACAACAAGAGAGTAGCCTGTCCTTCATAGGCTTGTGTCCTGGCAGTGCCTTTTCCTCCTGCGTAATGTAGGTCCTGTTTGGCATTTTCTTCCAAAACAGGCCTGTTTCATCACAATTGAACACTTGTTGGGGTTGGAATTGTTCAGCCTCTATGTACCCCTTGAATTCCTGAACATATTTTTCAGCCGCACATTTGTCAGAACTTGCAGCCTCACCATGCCTTACAACACTGTGTATGCCACTATGCTTCTTAAATCTCTCAAACCAGCCTTTGCTGGCCCTAAATTCACTACCAGCAGCACTTGTTCCAGGAGTTTTCTTTACAATATCCTCATGCAACTGCCTTGCCTTCTCACAAATAATTGACTCCATAACACTGTCTCTCACTAATTGTTTTTCCTTAATCCACAACAACAATAACTTCTCCATACCTTCCATTATTGGTGACCTTTGTTTCGTAAGCACATTTACTCCTTTGGCAACATTAGTGTCCTTGATTTGTTCTTTCTTTGCCAGGATGGATGTAATTATTGATTTTTTTTTCCCGTACATTCTGGCAAGTTCCAGCACCTGCATACCACTCTCATATTTTTCAATCACTTCTCTCTTAAATTCCATTGTGTTTCTCACTTTCTTTACCACAAGAACTTTACTAGGAACTTTCTTGGGAGCCATGGTTACTTATTTCGCAGTTGCACTGAAAAAACCTACCAAAAACAATGGAAAACAAGCGAAATGTTTGGATGAATGAGCAGAAACTTCCTCATGCACCGAGAGACACAGCCAAACTGACTCGCAAAGCGGCTGGGCCGGTGGGTTGATGCGTCCCATACGGCCGATAAGCGGAAGCCGAAAAACCGGCCTATAAGCGAGTTGGCCGATAACAGGAACGGCCGATAAGCGAGGGTCCATTGTATACATAATTTACCACCAGTGTATACATATATGTACAGTGGACCCCCGGAAATCAGACATAATTCGTTCCAGAATGCTGTTCTAGTGCCGTTTCCGAACGAATTTGTTCCCATAAGGACAAATGTAAATTAGATTAGTCCATTTCAGACCCCCAAAAATACACTTACAAAAGCATTTACAAAAATACACTTACATAATTGTTCGAGTTGGGAGCAGTATGATTTCCGGGGGTCCACTGTACACTATAACAATGTGAGTACGTATTGCATTGGTATAAATACTATATGTATCTAAACCTTTAAGGGTTGTATGGCACCTTGAGGGCTGGTGGGCAATCAGGTTTGATCTGAGGAAGAGAATGGTAGCTCAAATCCTTGGATTGAAAACTCTGCTACCATCATGCCAACTCACTGAAAGAGTATTAAAGTAAAAATAATGAGTGGCTTTAAAAATAGGTTAAATTCACAAGTGGGAATGGTTAGCTAGTATGCTCATGGCTCAGTTGGTAATAGCCTTATCTCATACACATGGGCCTAGGGAAATGTTGGGCATGCTTCCTTACACCTGCTGCATCTGGGTTTAAGCCAATTGGTGTCAGTTGCATCCTAGGGGAGAGTATCTAAGGACCCCAGTGAATATGTCAGCAAATGACATGGCTTTATTGGGTATCCTGAGTTTGGTTAATAAAAAAAACAAAATCTAAATAGAAGATTTTATTTGATTATTAACTGAGAGGATTGGGAAAAGGTTAGGCAATTAGGTGGGTGGAAATGGTTGGTTTTGAAAAAGACCTGTCTTGTATGGGTCAGTAGGCTTGCTGCAGTGTTCCTTAATTCTTATTTTCTTCTTTCTTGGGATGTGACCCACAACAGTTGGCTATCACCCAGGTACCTACTCACTGCAAAATGAACATGAGCAACAGGAGTAAGGAAACACTACCAACTTTCTGTGTGCCAGGATAGAACCCAAGTTCTTCAAAAGAAAACTTCATTATATTCTAACCATATTTTGTAAACAGTGAAAACAATCTAATCTTCTGCATCTTTTTAAAGTTCAAAATATGCTTATCTTTCGACAAATTATATCTTACAACTTATAGCAGGGGCTGTGTACCAAATTTTTAGTTTTTGTCTTGTTGCACCAGGTTCTACTTATGACTGTTTAGCATTTCTATTTGATTATAATAATAATCTACTTATGACTGGTAATTTATGGTAGTAACCAATCTTTAGAATTGTACTCATTATCTTCTAAATTTCTTAAGTGTTCTGAGGTGTTTAGTGAATTTCAATTTATTGGCTGTAGGTATAGGAGTTGATGTTTTTTCTAGACACTGAGTAACTATATATTTTTCCTTGTTAGATATGCTATTGTAATTCTTCAGTAAAAATTGCACTTAGGTGAGGAGCATTAGGATAATGTTTCGATCTGTCCTGGACCATTGGACAATACTATTTTGGTCCAGGATGGATAGAAGTGTCACCTAACAATCCTCTCCTAAGTGCGGGATTTTCGTGCAGTGTGACTAATATGACTTCTTGGGAAATAAAGTGATCATATATTTTGTTTTCAAAATATTATGTATCAGGTCTTTTCTGCCTTCAGTGAGTTTGTTGGTTGTCATCCAAGGTAATTTTTTTTTGTGTTCATTGTTTACTATGTTTGGGAGAATCTGATCTGTGTTTGAGTCAACAACTGTGGCATCATCTTCATCTTCAAACAGTACTAGTATGAGTTGCTGTCATTCATATAGTGTTGAATTCTGAGGAAATTTATTTGTGTGTGTGTGTCTTAATAAATCATTTTATTAGCTATGTACTTTTTGCTATATCTGTTCTCTTTAATAATGTTTTAATAACTTCTTCCTTAGATCTGGCCTAAAGCTGATGAAAACTGTGTTCTTATAAACATAAAAAATAACCTACACTCAGGAGACAGAAATTTATAACTAACAGTATATATACAGTGGACCCTCGGTTAACGAATACCCCGGAAATCGTGCAATTATGTAAGTATAATTTTGTAAGTTCTTGTGGAAGTGTATTTTTGGGGGTCTGAAATAGACTAACCTACGTGAAATTTTTCCTTAAGGGAGTAAATTCGTTCGGTAATGGCACTTGAGCAGACTTCAGGAGTGAAGTTTTTACGAAACTCGGGGGTCCACTGTACTGGCTTCCTTACCTTTGTGTGTTAGTGTATGATTAGTTAGTGGTCCAAGTTAGTTATTTTTGTGTTTTACTCCATTATTTTTTGAAAGGTTATGATAATTATCTGTAATTGCATATTTTCAGGTAGATGACCAGTGTTTTTCAGCTCACAGAATAGTTTTGGCTGCTGTCATACCTTACTTCAATGCCATGTTTACTCATGACATGGCTGAGAGTAAACAAAAGGAAATAACTATGCAAGGAATAGATCCTAGGTAAGTATATGTCTAGAAATAAAAAAAATCAATGTCAAATATTAAATGATTTGCATATGGCTTTGCATTTTTCTGTTGAATGGAGGATTATTATTATTATTAACACATCGGCTGTCTCCCACCAAGGCAGGGTGACCCGAAAAAGAAAAGCTTTCATCATCATTCATTCCATCACTCTTGACAGAGGTGCACTTACCCTACAGTTAGTAGTAACAGCAGCAGCAGCAGCAGCAGCAGTACCTTTGTGGATGGGCATGAATTTGATGTGTTATACAGTGGACTCTTGAATTTTGTGATTAATCCGTTCCAGAGAGTCCGCCGAAATTCAAAATTCACGATTTTTGAAACCATTTTCCCCATAAGAAATAATGTAAATCAAATTAATCCTTTCCAGACACCCAAAAGTATTAAAAAAATATTTTTTTACATTAAATGTACATTTATCTACACAGAAAACAATGAGACATGAAGAATAAAACAATAATAACTTGATACTTACCTTTATTGAAGAGTTGTTGATGTGTGGAAGACGGGAGGAGGGGAGAGGATGGAAGAGTTACTATTGTTTGGAAGGGGAATCCCCTTCCATAAAGACTTCAGGGGTTACTTTCCTTCTTTGTTTTTTAATGCCACTAGGACCAGCTTGAGAGTCACTGGGTTCCTGTCGCTCAAAAAATTGTTCCAGAAAGGTCTGTTTCTGGCATTTCTTTAAAATTTCCCTAAAATGAGACAAGACATTGTCATTGAATATGTCACATACACGGCCTGCAACAGCTTTGTCAGGGTGATGTTCCTCCACAAATCTTTCCATCCTAGTCCACATTGCACACATCTCCTTAATCTTCTTCCCTCTCTCTTCCTCCTCTGAAGCAATTTCTTGAGCTGTGGTCTGTTGCTGTTGCAGATTAAGGTCTAGCAGCTCTTCAGTGGTTAGCTCTTCATTGTGGTCCTCCACCAACTCTTCCACATCCTCGCCACTAACCTCCAACCCCATGGACTTCCCCAATGCCACAATAGATTCCACAACTGGCATAGGGTTGTCAGGACCAGCCTCAAACCCTTCAAAATCTTTGTCGAGGACACATTCTGGCCACAATTTTCTCCAAGCAGAGTTCATTGTCCTGGAAGTCACTCCCTGCCAAGCCTTATCTATGTACGTATAAGGTTTATGCAATGGAGGATATTGAAGTGATCTTTCCAGAACTCTCTTAGGGTCAATTCAGAGTCCGAGGTTATGTCAAAGCATCTTTGAAACATTGCTTTGCTGTAGAGTTTTTTGAAGTTTGAAATGATCTGCTGGTCCATGGGCTGGAGGAGAGGAGTGGTATTAGGGGCAAGAACTTCACTGTAATGAAATTAAACTCCTTCACCATATGCTCTCCCAAGTCTGGAGGATGACAGGAGCATTGTCCATTATCAGGAGGTACTTTAGTTCCAATTTATTTTCTAGGAATTATTTCTTCACACTGGGGCCAAACATTTCATTGAACCAATCAAGGAAAATGTCCCTCGTGACCTATGCCTTACTATTAGCCTTCCACATCACACACAAATTAGCCTTCGTGACACTGTTTTTCTTGAACACACTGGGATTTTCAGAGTGATACACCAGTAAAGGCTTCACTTTGAAATCCCCACTAGCATACCACACAACATGAGAGTTAGCCTGTCTTTCATAGGTTTGTGTCCTGGCAGTGCCTTTTCCTCCTGCGTGATGTAGGTTCTCTTTGGCATTTTCTTCCAAAAGAGGCCTGTTTCATCACAATTGAACACTTGTTGGGGGACGAATCCTTTAGCCTCTACATAGTCCTTGAATTCACTTATGAATTTTTCAGCCGCATGTTTGTCTGAACTGGCAGCCTCACCATGCCTTACAACATTGTGTATTCCACTTTGCTTCTTGAAATTTTTGAACCAGCCTTTGCTGGCCTTGAATTCACCTACATCAGCACTCGTTCCAGGCCTTTTCTTTACCAGATCATCATGCAGCTGCCTTGCCTTTTTTGCAAATTATCGACTGCGTAACACAATCTCCTGCTAACTCTTTTTGTTTGATCCACACCAGCAACAACTTCTCAACATCTTCGATTATTTGCGATCTCTTTTTCGTTAGCATATTCACCTCTTTCGCAACATCAGCTTCCTTGATTTTCTTTTTCTTCGCCACGATGGAAGTGATGGTTGAATGGGCCTTCCTGTACATCCTGGAGATCCAGCTCCGCCACACGCACTCCGCTTTCATATTTTTCTATGATCTCTTTCTTTACTTCAATCGTGTTTCTCACTTTCTTTACCAAAGGGCTGGCACTAGGAGCTTTCTTTGGGCCCATGGTGGCTTATTTAGCAGTTGCAAGCACTAAAATGAATGAAATATTAAGAAATGTATCATATGAACGCGTGAGGTGATCGTCACTCGCCGAGATACAATGCCAAACCGACTCTGAATGGTGTTTGTGTGCCCGCGGCGGCTGGGAGGCCGCTCGGACGCGTTTCGTACGACTGCTGATTTCTAAGCCAAATCACGAAAATCAAGCCAATATTTTGATGAAAAAAGTCGCCGATTTCCAAAATTCACGATATTCAAGGGGGACGAAATTCAAGGGTCCACTGTATTTGAGTTTTCCTTTGGGTTTAGTTATTAAGGGATATATTAAGAATTTTTGAATTACAATAGGGTCATTTACACATGCACCCTCTTTGTCTTCACTAAGAAATAAATAGAATGACAGCTGCTAAATGCCTAGGTCAGGAGTTATCAGCAGAGCCCTAAGGTTTCTCCATAAGCTTGTTAGTCGTCCATGTGATCTTTCATGAGAGACTGAGAAAGAGAGAGGCGAGATGATTTTTCTGGTCTTCATTTGATTTATTTGTTTTTTTAGTGGGAGGGACTGACAGTATAGAAAAAAGCATGGCTGAAGGTCCTTGAGACATACAGTACAGTGGTACCCCGACTTACGATGGTCCCCAAACTCACCCTTTTATGTAAGTTTATTTTTTTAAATGCTTTTGTAAGTGTAATTTTGGGGGTCTAAAAGGACTAGTCTATTTTACATCATTCCTTATGGGGATAAATTTGTTTGGTAATGGCACTTGAACAGCATTCTTGAATGAAAAAATATCGTAAGTCGGGGTACCACTGTATTTATATTTTAATGTGAATAATAATTTTTTATGTAAAAATTGAAGTGAGTACAAGTTTTGCATTTTTACAATTTGTCTTGTATCATTAATACCTTACCTCTTGGATAAGCTCTAGTATAGTAATATATTTTAAAACGAGAAGGTTCCAAAGCTTCAAAATATTTGAATGCTCCTACTCTAGGTTCAGCTATGTTGTTTGTGAAGGCAGTCAGTATTTACTTATTTTTAATGCATCAAGACCAAGTGCAGACTAATCCAGCACCTGTACTTGCACAGAATTACATATTTTGATTAAAATAAACAAATACCAAACTGTCTGTAATATACAGATTGGTACTACACATAAAAAATAATAGGTACAGTATGGGGCAATGCATATTGTAGTTGCTCTTTCAACCTCCTTGCTATTTACATAAATACATATGATGTAGAGCATTTCAAAATCATCTGGTGTTGAAGTAGAATACAGTGGTCCCTCGGTTTTCAGTCATCTCCAAACTCGAACATTTATGTAAGTGTATTTTCGAAAGTGCTTTTGCAAGTGTATTTTTGGGGGTCTGAAATAGACTAACCTACGTGACATTATTTCTTAAGGAAGTAAATTCGTTCGGTAATGGCACTTGAGCAGCATTCTGGAAAGAATTTTTGGTGAAAACCGAGGGTCCACTGTATATCTGAGTGAATGTCAATTATACAGCCATGGAAATTCAGGTATCAAGCTTGTCACCTGATGTACTACTAGTCACATTTTTCCAGGTCTCGCAGTTCCACTTACAGGTATAAACCCAGTGAAAAGCAGGAGTGTAAACCTTAGGTACAAGTAGAGAACACTATGTCAACATCTGTTGCTCAAGAGACCTCAATCTTCTACTTCTTGCAGATGCTTTAAAGTAATAGTAACAGAACAAAAGTAGAAGTTTTTAATACAATAATAATAATATTTTTATTTCATTGCAAGTTTACATCGAGATTTTGTAATTACAATCATGAACTGAAGTGCAAAGAGAGCCACTATCATGCAATGGCATTATGGGCAGATTAATCTAATGGCTTATAGACTACTTAATATTAGAAAAATTGATTGAGTTTGTTTTAGTTAAGCATTAGCTTATAACAGTTAATAAATTTACTCAAATTACAATCTGAGGATATTACATTGTGACAAGTGTTTTGTAGGATGGTTACATCAATAGTAAATATTGAAATTATATTATAGGAAAATAACACTGAGCATTGTTGAAAGCAGTTTACAGTATGAGTATTTAGTTTAGGGTGAGTAGGTGGTTTTTGAGAAGTCTTAAATTGATGTTCAGACCAAGTTATTTTAGTATTTACTGGTAATGAATTCCAGATTTTGCAGTGTCAGAGCAGTCAGGTTGTGATGGCAATGTAGGCCTGGGCTGCTGGCAAAAAAGCCTGGTTGATCAGGTTGTCAGCAGTGAATTCTTGACCTCGGGTGTATTTATTTGTGTGTTTTATTCACGCTAGTAATTTTTTATATTGTTTGTTAATTTTACCTTTGATGTTCAAATACTTGTTGTAGTTTTATTGCCAAGAACACTATGTGATTACCAGGTCAAAACACTCCTCAAATCTCAAAAATGCCTGTCTACCTACCTGTAAGTGTAGTTAAGACGTCAGACTGCAAACACCATCTGGTCATGCTTCTTATTTCAGTTACAAAGACTACCACCTCTAGGGTTGGTCTAGAGGGCCAGAACCTTTCTTACTTCATTAAAGCTACCTCAAAATGAGTGGGTTTAGACCCATGTTGTTTCTGAAGACATACACATTTGGGCAGTATTATAGGAGGGGAAGAGAATGAATACAAGATCTTTTTCATGTCATTCTTTTCTTTCTTTCAACACGTCGGCCGTTTCCCACCGAGGCAGGGTGGCCCAAAAGGAAAAACGAAAGTTTCTCCTTTTACATTTAGTAATATATTCAGGAGAAGGGGTTACTAGCCCCTTGCTCCCGGCATTTTAGTCGCCTCTTACGACACACATGGCTTACGGAGGAAGAATTCTCTTCCACTTCCCCGTGGAGATAAGAGGAAATAAGAACAAGAACTAGTAAGAAAATAGAAGAAAACCCAGAGGGGTGTGTATATATATGCTTGTACATGAATGTGTAGTGTGACCTAAGTGTAAGTAGAAGTAGCAAGATGTACCTGAAATCTTACATGTTTATGAGACAGAAAAAATACGCCAGCAATCCTACCATCATGTAAAACAATTACAGGCTTTCGCTTTACACTCACCTTTATAGGACGGTAGTACCTCCCTGGGCGGTTGCTGTCTACCAACCTACTACCTAGATTTCATGTCATTATTAATACAAAAAAAGTATGCCAATTACAGGAACACACATACCAACACTTCAGTAATAAACCCTATCAGAACAGGCAAAATATGGAGAAGGTCAGGTACTAAAGGACTACAAACAGCAGTCTAACTCTGAATCCCAGGACCACGTCTGAGCCATGAGGCCAATGAGACCATCAGCTAAGTAGGGCGAGCTACATGCTTGTGCCCCTTTATATAGACTTTGCCTCTATGTTGTCTCCACCCTAGACCTGTCACAATAACTCTCCCATACCCCACCTCTTCAAGAAGTAATGAAGGGTCCTCATTGCCTGTACATCATCAATATGACACATGATGTGACTCAACACTGGCTGTCAGGTAGGTCAGCAGGAATAAGGGACAGCTTGTGTGACCTAACCAGATTGATCTGGTTCAAAAGAAACTTTGTTTAATAACTTGGTGGATTATTAAGGAAAAAATAATGATCTAAAATTTTAAAACAGGATAAATTTTATATCCCACATTATACTTGTTGCTGTAATATTTTTTCCAATTTAGGTCTGGTCTGAGACCAGGCTTTCTGCATGCACATCTAAATGTCATTCACCTCTGTTCAAACATTGTATGCTGAAATAAAGTATCTTTTCTTATCTTAAGAGATCTGGTAGCCATCCAGAAAACTTGTGTGTTTTGTCATCCCTCAGATCATGGTGCTTAAGCTGCACTATACATAACCCCAAGAGAATGAAGAATTAGACACATGTGCAACATTTGGGTATCTTTATTTGTAGATTTTTTGCCATCCAGTGGCTTTATCAATACATTTCATGGACATTATATGGAGACTAGAACTATATACAAAAGATGAGGTAATCAGTCTCTCAGCCTTGGAGTTGGTGATGAGTATTGTAGTCTTAAAGAATCTGAAGCACAGGCAGGAAGATTGACGCTTATGTACTGGTGTAAGATAAGGGACACACAGCAGGTGAAGGCATTGTCACTGTTAGGCGGGATTTTCCAGTGGAAGTAGGTCATACCCAAGGAATGGGCCAGGAGTAGGCAAGAAGGTTGTACCAAGATTCCATGATGTTGCTGTATACCATTCATGTCCTCATCCCTGGAGAATCAAATTGAAAAAAATAAATTTACTGAACTTTAAGTTACAGTGTGGTAACAGCAGGGTCCAACTGAATATTTAATCATCTTAAAATAATTGTTTATTCTCTGACAGAATATGACTTTGTTCCCTGAAGTAGAGGAACAGTGTAATGATGACATGATGATTTATTTGAACCTCTGTTCATATATGATATTTATGCATAATATTTGTATTTACAGTGCCCTGGAATCTCTAATAAATTTTGCCTATTCTGGAAAAGTCAAGATTGATGGTGCTAATGTACAAAGTTTATTGGTAGGGGCATCATTCCTTCAGCTCTCTAAAGTACGAGAAGCATGTGCAGACTTTCTCAAACACAGGTGAGCAATGTGGATTTTTATCATTTATTTTGTAAAAGGTTGCCACTTTGTTATTCAATGAAGCTAGGTTATCAGGTCAGTTAAAGGAAATAACATAAGTTAGCTTTCACTACCCAGGAAGTTCTGTATTCTGTGGTTCTATTTTCTAGTTATGTTCACACTGCAAAATTGACCATTGACCTTCCTTATTTCCAATGCTTTTAAAATGCCATTAGAAAAAAGTTTACACTAAATCCTCAATAAATATTATCACAGCGGTAAGAACTACAAACTGAAAAACAAACTATACAATATAAAGAACATGAGTACAGGAATGACCAGCTTTCAGTAGAAGACCCAAAACTTTTGCAATAAAATTGATGGCCAAGCAGATCACTGGAAAAAAAGATAAAGATCTTGGCTCACTTAAATTTTCTAAATATCAAGGAGAGAAAGTGCAGCATTGATCAATATACAGTGGAACCCCGGTTTTCGTCTTTAATCCGTTCCAGAAGGTCGGTTGAGATCCGAAATTGACGAAAACCAAAGTAATATTTCCCATAAGAAATAATGTAAATCCAATTAATCCGTTCCAGACACATAAAAATATTAAAAAAAAAATACATTTTATAGAGAATAACTATAGTTTTACATACAGAAAACTGAGAAATAAATGACTAATTTTAATGGATAAATGAACATTTAAATCACTATTACATATCTTTATTGAAGACTCTTGTTGGCGAATGGAAGAAGGCGAGGAGGGAAGAGGGAGAGGGAGGAGAGGTTATTGTTTGGAAGGGGAATCCCCAACATGCGTATTTTGCTACAAGCTCTTTCTTGAATTCTATCGTGTTTCTCACCTTCTTTGGGCCCATGGTGGCTTATTTAGCAGTTGCAAGCACAAAAATGAATGGAATAGTATATCGTATGAATGCGTGAGGTGATGGTCACTCTCCCATAAACAATGCCACACTGACTGTGGTGTCGGAGGCAGGCTGGCTTTGTTTACAGGCTGACGCTGGGAGAAGGGCCAGACGCGTACCATACCGCCGTCGAATCACAAATAAAATCATGAACTGAGTCTATTTTTCGCCGAAAAAAGGCGCTGAAAGGCGAAATTCACGAAGCACGATACCGCTGAAACTCGGGGGTCCACTGTAACTCCACATCTCCTCCTAATTTCCACACTCCGAATTTTCTGCATAATATTCACACTACACATTGCCCTTAGACAGGACATCTCCACTGCATGCACCCGCCTCCTCGCTACAGCATTTACAACCCAAGCTTCACACCCATATAAGATTGTCGGTACCACTATACTTTCATACATTCCCTTCTTTGCCTCCATGGATAACGTTTTTTGTCTCCACAGATACCTCAATGCACCACTCACCTTTTTTTCTTCATCAATTCTATTCAAATTCAAATTCTTTATTTCATGTAATATACAAGGTGGGGTGTACTTATAATTATAAATTTAATAAAGTAGATATTACAAGATGGCCAATAATATGCCTAGGTATGCCTAGGCTTTTCAGGCAGTCTTATGATAGGTCTTACTCAATAGCTACACAATGATTATACAGATAGTAAGGTTAGGTAATTGTAGTGATTAACTAGGTTTACAAAATTTAGGTACTGGAATTTAAACATTTAAGAATTTAACAATTAGTTTAAGAAGTTAGCAATTATTTTATATGTTGATGATAAAGGTGATGTATTGGCATAATGTAGTTTCTATATTGGAGTGTCTTAGGCAACCTTATGACTAGCTTAAGAATTATGAAGCAATAGTTGTATTAGAATTTTGGTTAGTACTGTGCAAATTAAGGGGAATCACAGATATCAATAAGTGCATTTTGCTGTGGTTAGTACTGTGCAAATTAAGGGGAATCACAGATATCAATAAGTGTATTTTGCCGTGGATATGTGCAAGATAAAGTAGTTTTCATGTGGTTAGCTACCGGTTGGGTGCGTAAGTGAGATAAGATGTTTTTTAACGGTGCTTTTGAAAATGGAGGTTGTGTCTGCAGTTTTAGAGTTTTCAGGCAGGGAGTTCCAGATTTTAGGCCCTTTTATACGCATTGAATTTTTGTATAGATTTAGTCGGACACGGGGAATGTCAAAGAGATGTTTATGTCTGGTATTATGTCTATGGGTCCTGTCACAACTGTCAAGAAAGTGTTTTAGCTCAGGGTTAAAGTTGGAATTAATGGTTCTATAAATGTAGATAACAGAGTAGTAAGTATGGATGTTCTGCACAGTGAGTAGGTTTAGGTCTTTGAAGAGTGGGGGGGTGTGCTGCCTAGCGTTGGATTGCGTGATAATTCTTACTGCGGCTTTTTGTTGGGTTATTATTGGCTTTAGGTGGGTAATTGCTGTTGATCCCCATGCACAAATGGCATATGTGAGGTAGGGATAGATGAGTGAGTAGTATAGTGTGAGTAGGGCTGATTGTGGTACATAATACTGTATCTTAGAGAGGATCCCCACAGTTTTGGACACTTTCTTTGTTATGTGTTGGATATGGGTGCTGAATTTCAGGCTGCTGTCAAGGTGAAGGCCCAGGAACTTGCCCTCGTTATGTTTAGCAATAGGTGTAGTGTTGATCTTAATGTTTAATTGTGGATCATCTGTTCTGTTGCCAAACATAATATAGAAGGTCTTATCAGTGTTGAGTGTAAGTTTATTGGCTGTCATCCATGTTGATATTTTTATTAATTCGTCGTTAACAATGGTATTAAGCGTGGCAAGGTTTGTGTGGGAGATGACATAAGTTGTGTCGTCAGCAAAGAGTATTGGTTTCAGGTGTTGTGATACATTGGGAAGATCATTGATGTATAAGAGGAAGAGCAGGGGACCAAGGACACTTCCCTGCGGTACTCCGATGTCTAGTGGTAGTGTCGTGGAGGATGTGTCTTTAATAGTGACATACTGATACCTATTAGTGAGGTAGGATATGAAGTATGCTAGTGCATGACCTCTTATTCCATAGTGATCAAGTTTGTGGAGTAGGATGCTGTGGTTTACTGTGTCAAAAGCTTTCCTTAGGTCAATAAAAAGTCCTAGTGGATATTCCTTATTTTTGAGTGCTGTGTAAAGCAGGTCTATCATTTTTACTATTGCATCGTTAGTGCTTTTATTTTTCCTGAAGCCAAATTGGCAGGGGTTGAGTATGCTTTGTGTCGTTATAAACGAGTATAATCTCTTGTGCACAAGTTTCTCAAAGATTTTGGATAGCAATGGTAGATTTGATATAGGCCTATAGTTATTTACGTCTGTAGGGTCACCACCTTTGTGTATTGGTGTAACCCTTGCTGTTTTGAGTAGTGTTGGGAAAGTGCTAGTTTCTAATGATTTGTTAAAAAGTAAAGAAATAGGATATGAAAGGACATGAGTGGCTCGTTTGTATATTAAGGGTGGAACTTGAGACAGATGCCCTGATTTATTTTTAAGTGACTTGATTATCATGGAGACTTCAGTGGGTTCAGTAGGTGCAAGATATAAGGAGGATGGGAAATTCCCATCTAGGTAATCACTTGCTCGGGCATTGGTATCTGGGATTTTACTGGCAAGATTTGATCCTATGGTTGAGAAGAAGTCATTTATCTTGTTTACTGTATCAATAGGCTGTAGTGGTGTTTCGTTTGGTTTAGTTAGGACAATATCCTTCATCCTTCATAAACCCATCTGCTGACAAGTCAACTCCCAAATAGTATCTGAAAACATTCACTTCATCCATACTCCCTCTCTCCAATGTGATATCCAATTTTTCTTTATCTAAATCGTTTGATACCCTCATCACCTTACTCTTATCTATGTTCACTTTCAACTTTCTACCTTTACACACCCTCCCTAACTTGTCCACTAATCTTTGCAACTTTTCTTTAGAATCTCCCATAAGCACAGTATCATCAGCAAAAAGTAACTGTGTCAACTCCCATTTTGTACTTGATTCCCCATAATTTAATCCCACTCCTCTCCCCAACACCCTAGCATTTACTTCTTTTATAACCCCATCTATAAATATATTAAACAACCATGGTGACATTACACATCCCTGTCTAAGACCTACTTTTACTGGGAAGTAATCTTCCTCTCTCCTACATACCGTAACCTGAGCCTCACTATCCTCATAAAAACTCTTTACAGCATTTAGTAAGTTAGTACCTATTCCATGAAAATTACCGCCTCCCTTTCTTCATCGACATTTAAAAGTTCCTCAAAATATTCTTGCCATCTACCCAATACCTCCAGCTCCCCATCTACTAACTCCCCTACTCTGTTTTTAACTGACAAATCCATTCGTTCCCTAGGCTTTCTTAACTTGTTTATCTCACTCCAAAATTTTTCTTATTTTCAGCAAAATTTCTTGACTGCCTCTCCCACTCTTTCATCTGCTCTCCTTTTGCACTCTCTTACCACTCTCTTTACCTTTCTTTTGCTCTCCATATACTCTGCTCTTCTTATAACATGATTAGCAAATAATTGTACACAAAAATTCCAAACAATAAATGTAATTCATGCCAATGTGGATAAAAACCCAAAAGAGTATTAAATTATGCCATTTACAAAAATGCTAAACATAATCTGCACTAATGTAGATAAGGCTTAATATCCACTATCCATGGGCCACTAATACTGTTTTAACTGCTTACCTCAGCAACATGCACCAAAGGGTGCTGACTATAAATGACATAGTATTATCTACTTTTCCAGTAAGCACTTGCTGCCTGTAACACTACAGACTACTTGCCTCATGTTCATCTTAAACATCAGTAATCTAACAAATGTTTTCCAACACCTCAAAACATTATTTTGATGATGTCATTCTTTGTCTTTTCAAACAATGCCCTTGTCACCTTAAATGGCATAGTAAATGATGACCTCGTTGATATCTGCATATGGATGGTAACCACTAAACTAAGCTTTTATTAAGAAAAAACAAAAACCTCTCGGCTGTCTGGAAACAGACTAAGAAGATGTACCTTAGAATTAGTAACATTCAATGGAGAGTAAAATAAGCTGAAGGTAGATAGACCATAAATTTAAATTCATTACTCTTATTCAACACAAATATTAAAAAACAAACAGTAGATATGTAGTACAGTACTTTCAAAGATTCACTATTATGCTCTGTTCTACATTACTTTCTCTGTTTTACTCTCTTATCTATCAGCATCTTATCTCTCTTGTGTTATTTATACATCAGGATCAACAAAAAACTATGTTAAACCAGTTATTTCACAATGAAAGTCTACCATCAAAACTTGTCATGGAGAACTGTAGTAGAAGCCAAAGGCACCACAGCAGAAATCAGTACAGTACTCTGACATATTTGATATCACATTTAACCTGTAATTTTTTTATCATATAGTATGCTTAGTGCAATGTTGAGTAATCATTTCCTAATACAATAACATTTAAAGCTCTTTTAAAAAGTGTGTAAGTAATGAGAAAACTTGTATTCTTAATGTTCTATAATCAGAATTTTTGTGATTGTAATAAATTATCAAATCCCTGGGTTGATAAACAGCACCCATTCTGGGAGGCACTACCATCCTGTCAAATAAACATGAAGCAGAAGACTGTTCAATGTTTTGAACTCTTACAAAATTATTAGTCTTTTCTTTCTGTAATGTGGACAAGTAAGAAGTCAAGTAAATCTTGAAAATTTCCTCTTACATTCAGTGTACAGTGGACCCCCGGTTAACGAACACCCCGTAAATCGTGCAATTATGTAAGTATAATATTGTAAGTGCTTGTGGAAGTGTATTTTTGGGGGTCTGAAATAGACTAACCTACATGACATTATTTCTTAAGGAAGTAAATTCGTTCGGTAATGGCACTTGAGCAGGCTTCTGCAATGAATTTTTTTCGTTAACCGGGGGTCCACTGTATACTGTACTTAAACAAATAACCCGCACATAGGAGACTGAAACGTGACGTTTTGGTCCTTCTTAGACCAGTGACTAGTTAATGGCCCAAGCCGGACCGAAACGTTGTTGTTTCAGTCACCATATTGTTCTTATTTATTCTTTATATACTGTACTTCACTCCATGGGGAAGTGAAAAAGAATCCTTCCTCCATAAGCCATGCGTGTCATAAGAGGCGACTAAAATGCTTGGAGCAAGGGGCTAATAACCCCTTCTCCTGTATATATTACTAAATTTAAAAAGAGAAACTTTTTTCTTTTTGGGCCACCCTGCCTCGGTGGGATACGGCCAGTTAGTTGAAAGAAGAAGAAATAGATGAAACTTTGTTTCTTCTTTTTCGAGTCACTGTGCCTTGATGGGAAACGACCAGTGTGTTAAAAAATAATATCGTACTTAACTGCACTGTATGTTTCTTAACAATCGTTACTCCGGTAATATTTCTTGTGCCAGTCTTAGACTGATCCTTTTTTTTTATAAATATATACAGTATATATAACTCATTTTTTTAACATTCTTACAGTATAACAGTTCTATTTTTTCTATATACACCAGCCATCTCCCACAGAGGTTAGGGACCCCCACAGAAAATGAAACACATTTACCATCATTTATTCAAGTGCTGTTTTGCCATAAGTGTGTTAACATCACAGCTCAGATGACTTGCCAAGCTGTAAGACCTTCACCCATCCTTCAGAGTGCAGGCACTGCACTTCCCACTTCCAGAACTTGAGTCCTGCTAACCATTTTCCCTGAGTCTTAGATGTTACCTTGTTCACATTCCAACAGCACATCAACAGTTCTAATTACAGTGGTACCTCTACTTACGAGCAGCTCCCAACTCGAACAATTATGTAAGTGTATTTTTGTAGGTGCTTTTGTAAGTGTATTTTTGGGGGTCTGAAATGGATTAATCTAATTTTCATTATTTCTTGTGGGAAAAAATTCCTTCGGTATCGGCACTTGAATAGCCGTCTGGAACGAATTAAGCTCGTAACTCGAGGTACCACTGTATCTTACATAAAGAGTCGATAAACTCTTGTAAAACTATCTTAGGTTAAAATCTCATCGCTTGAATATATAACCTTTTTATATGATACTTTTATTCATTCAATATCTGTATAATGCTGTACTGTATATACTTGTGTAATGCATCTGAAATAAAATTGTTTTTTAATGTTTGTAATGTGTATCTGGTGTAGCATTGATTATTATATTAACTGCTAAAGACTGTGACATTGCTGTCTTTATGCACCATATATTTTACAGTATATTTCATTATGAATAAACTTATTGGTAGTTGTGCTTCATTTTTGCACATCAGTATTTTTTGTCAGTGAATATTGTACAGCATTGTAATCTCATTCCTTATAGTTTGTATCCCTCTTATTTCTGTGTTTTTTTACCTTTATATATAAATTTTTTATCATACTATTTAAAGTTATTTTTTTTAGTATTACAGTATGTACTTATTATTACTGGATCTCTTGGTTATTACTACTGGGTCTCTTGGTTATTATCCATCGTTATCCTATCCTCTGATCTCTTGCCTTTAAATATCAGCTCGTTCTGACCTATAGGTCATGAGTTGTGACCCAGGCTGTTTTGAGGTCACAGGATAATAAGCATTTCTTTGGAACATCATAACCTGGAATAATAGCTTTGTGAATATCCTTGTAAATCATCCTATACACTACTCTTACATAAACCAAGCACATATGGATGATTTTTGCTTCATCTCGTCTTTCCTAGATGCTACGCAATACTTTTCCTACTAATTTGTATTACATTCTTTAATTTTTCTGTTAGCTTGTCTTAGGAGAATCTGTTATAATTCATATTAGCTCTATTAGTTTTGTTACAATTTTTATTTTGTATTGTTACAGGTTACACCCACACAATGTTTTAGGAATTAGAACATTTGCTGACACGTTGGCTTGCTGGTCATTAGTGGAAGCCAGTAATCGTTATCTTCAAAAACACTTCGTTGAAGTCTCTGTATCTGAGGAGTTCCTGAATCTGTCCTTTTCAGATGTAAGAGAAATTATCTCCCGTGATGAACTTAATGTGCAAAGTGAAGAAAATGTAAGTTTCCAGTTCTTTATACTGCCAAATTAGCAGACATTTAGCTAAATTTATGATGATGTTATCCAAAAGATAAATGACGATGCATAAAAGAACTCTTTTGATGTTGGTTTTTCCTCTATTCTCTATATAATAACTCTACGTACAGTGGACCCCCGACTTTCGAACATTCTTCATTCCAGAATGCTGTTCAAGTGCTGTTTCCAAACGAATTTATTCCCATAAGGAATGATGTAAATTAGATTAAGTCTGTTTCAGACCCCCAAAAATACACACATAAAAGCACTTACAATAATAAACTTACATAAAAGGGCTAGTTTGGAGTGTTCGAATAGTGAGGGTCCACTGTACTTATAGTACTTTTTTTTAATGTGTTTCACTTTGATTGTTCCATCCTTTTCAATTCATTTAAATAATATTTTTTTGTATACCTGAACTTTTAAGGTAATCAGTATCAGCCGCTCCACATGAATACTTGCTTGAATCACATTACTAATTTTTTTTTTTCAACAAGTTGGCCGTCTCCCACCAAGGCAGGGTGACCCAAAAAGAAAGAAAATCCCCAAAAAGAAAACACTTTCATCATCATTCAACACTTTCACCTCACTCATACATAATCAAAAGAAGGAAAATGGAAATCATACAGAAATGATTAGTAATTAGAGCAGTTGTAGTTCCTGTATGTCATAGAATTGGTGTAGGTAATTTCATAAGTTCTGGAGCATATAAAAATTAATGTAGCAATTAAAATCAAAGAAGCAAACAAAATGGTTCAATAATAATAGAAAGTCATGAAACCATGGAACTAATATTGAAAGTAACCCTTGCCTTGAAAGTAATCAAAAATTATTATGTATATCAATCCATAAATAAAAAAAAAAAAACAGTTGATAAGGGCAAGTTGAAACCAGATCTCCATTTCAAATCTGTAAAGAGCTATCTAAGCCTCATGAAAAACATGAAAATTGATAAAATATAATTGAATCAGAGGAAGAAAGTTGCAATAATTTTTTTTTAACATGCTGCCCATCTCCCACTGAGGTAGGGTGACCTCAAAAAAAAAAAAACATATTCACTAGCATTCATTCAGTTGCTGTCCCTCCAGAAGCATGCTGACATCACAGTTCTGATGACCACCCTGAGCTGCACTCTTGTTACCTTTTCCCTATAGTACAGAAACTGTACTTCCCACCTCCAGGACTCAAGTTTGGCTAACTGGTTTCCCTAAATCCCTTCATAAATGTTACCTTGCTTGCACTGTAACAGCACATTACGTTATAAAAAACCACTTGTCTTCACTCATTTCAATCTAACATTCTCACATAAGCCTGTTGGATGTTCAAACCCCCAGCACTCAGCCTCCTTTACACCCTTCCTCCAACCCTTCCTGAAACAATTTCTTTTCCCCCCTTCCTTTAACCCCAGATTTATATACCATCTTAGTCACCCTGTTTTGCTTTATCTTCTCTAGATGCCAAAATCACATCAACAATCCCTTCTCAGCTCTGAATTATATTTTTGGTAGCTATACACCATATTTTAACTTCCATACTCCATCTTTCTTCTTTCAACACGTCGGCCGTTTCCCACCGAGGCAGGGTGGCCCAAAAGGAAAAACGAAAGTTTCTCCTTTTACATTTAGTTATATATTCAGGAGAAGGGGTTACTAGCCCCTTGCTCCCGGCATTTTAGTCGCCTCTTACGACACGCATGGTTCCATACTCCATATTCTCAGCATAATGTACTCACCACACATTGCTCTCAAACTTGACTGCATCACTGCCTCCAGCCTGTTTCTTGTTGTAGCATTTGAAGCCCATGCCTCATACCCATGTGAAAGTGTTCGTATCATTATTCTCTTGTATAGTCTCCTTTTTTGCCTCCATAGATAAACTTATTTCTTTCTGCAGATGCCTCAGAATTCCATCTACTGTACCTTCCCTCTTCCCCTCCCATCATCTGTTCTGTGGTTCACTGCACCTTTCATAGACTCTTCTACTGATGTTTCCACTCCCAAACACAGTATCTGAATACATTTACTTCTTTCATACTCCCTCCTTTCAGTCCGATATTCAATCTTTCCTTGCCTTGATATTTTGTTACTCTCATTGCCTTCTCTTTGATATGTTCACTTTTAATTTCCTTCTTTTACATACTCTTCCAACATCCACCAACCATTGCAACTTCTCTTCAGAATCTCCCAAAAGAACCTTGTCGTAATCAAAGAGGAACTGTGACAACTCCCAGATTTATTATCTTATAATTCCACACCACCTCAACACCCAAACATTCACTGATTTTATAACCCCATCTTCATATGTGTTAATCATGGTGATATCACCATAAGACTGATGAATATCAGTCATATCAATTGTAAAAAATCTTGTACTGCATTATTTATCGTTGAAAATGTGAATACAGTGTATATATATGATTAAAAGGATGAATGTGTGAGTAGGTGGGTACCAGGGGTTCTTAACCGGGGGTATCCATACCCCTTGGGGGTATGGGAACCAATCTCTAAACAGTTTTTAGAAAAGTTGTTGATAGATGAGAATACACTATCAGCTGTTCTGTTCCTAGCTATCCATATATAAAGTATAACCAAGCTGTTGACATCTTTTGAAGTCATGCTTGTGCATAATAAGACTGGTGGTGATGGTGAAGATGATTTCGACAGTCTGGCAAAGGGGTATGGGGACATTGGACAATCCATTGGGCGTCTATAATCATAAAAAGGTTAAGAACCTCTGGTTTAACCCTTAAACTGTCCACACGTAGCTGACCGAATATTTTGAGAAAAAAATAAATTGTTCTTTTTCTTTAAAATGAAGAGTGCATTTTGTTTGTCATTCCCACATGTTGTAATACTGCACACACTGAGTGCACAGACCCATTCTCTAATCTCTAGGCAACTCAGGCTTATCGTGGCAAGGTTAAAAGCATTTGAAAAAAAACGTAGATCTACGTTTGGAGCAGTACGCACGCGAACGTATATCTACGTGTGGACAGTTTAAGGGTTAAACTCTGGGTAGCACCTACAAGACCGAAACTTTCATTTTGTGTTCAAAAGACTAGCTGTACAAGAGGTGAAAATTCTACAGCCAATGGAAACTTTAAAAACTTTACGATAGATTAAATACTGAAGACATGACACCTTAAGCTTGACTTTCCTCCTGTAGCTAATGGGTAATCACAGCAATAGCAGACATGCAAACTAATTTTTTAAGTATTCAGGAATATTTGAAATACATACTGTACTCAGGTTCTGTCAAAACTCAGAGAAAACGTTGAATATAATTTGTATGTATAGAAGTACTGTCTGATATGTTAGTCACTTTTCAGTGCACTATGCAGCTGCCCAGCCATATGGTGGGCACTTTGAAAATTTCTGCCCTTTATCAAAACTGTGTTAATTTTTTTTTTGTGCATGCAAAAAAATACATTTGTGCAGACCAAGGTAGTACTAAATAAGGGCTTATTTAATTTCCAGTTGTAATGCTGTGGTATCCTTTATACAAAATATTTTTTTTTTTTTAACACATCGGCCATTTTCCACCAAGGCAGGGTGGCCCAAAAACAAAAAACTTTCATCATCATTTACTCCATCACTGTCTTGCCAGAGGCATGCTTTCACTACAGTTATAAAACTGCAACATTAACACCCTTCCTTCAGAGTGCCGGCACTGTACTTCCCATCTCCAGGAATCAAGTTCGGCCTGCCGGTTTCCCTGAATCCCTTCATAAATGTTACCTTGCTTACACTCCAACAGCACGTCAAGTCCTAAAAACCATTTGTCTCCATTCACTCCTATTTAACATGTTCACACATGCTTGCTGGAAGTCCAAGCCCCTTGCACACAAAACCTCTTTTACCCCCTCCCTCCAACATTTCCTAGGCCGACCCCTACCCCGCCTTCCCTCCACTACAGATTCATACACTCTCGAAGTCATTCTATTTTGTTCCATCCTCTCTACATGTCCAAACCATATCAATAACCCCTCCTCAGCCCTCTGGATAATAGTTTTGGTAATCCCACACCTCCTAATATCCAAACTACGGATTCTCTGCATTATATTCACACCACACATTGCCCTCAGACATGACATCTCGACTGCCTCCAGCCTCTCCTTGTTGCAACATTCACAACCCATGCCTCACACCCATACAAGAGCATTGGTATAACTATACTCTCATACATTCCCCTCTTTGCTTTCATGGATAAAGTTCTTTGTCTTCACAGACTCCTCAGTGCACAACTCACCTTTTCCCCCCCTCGTCAATTTTATGATTCACCTCATCCTTCATAGACCCATCTGCTGAAATGTCCACTCCCAAATATCTGAACACATTCACCTCCTCCATACTCTCTCCCTCCAATCTGATATCCAATCTTCCGTAACCTAATTTTTTTGTTATCCTCATCACCTTACTCTTTCCTATATTCACTTTTAATTTCCTTTAACATACCCTACTGAACTCATCAACCAACCTCTGCAACTTCTCTTCAGACTCTCCTAAAAGCACAGTGTCATCAGAAAAGAGCAACTGTGACAACTCCCACTTTGTGTTAGATTCTTCATTTTTTCACCCCACACCTCTTGCCAACACCCGAACATAAATATATTGAACAACCATGGTGACATCACACATCCCTGTCTAAGGCCTACTTTTACTGGGAAATAATCTCCCTCTCGCCTACATACTCTAACCTGGGCCTCACTATCCTCGTAAAAATAACCTGGTCTGAACATCAATTTAAGACTCTTCTCAAGAACCACCTACTCTCCCTAAACTAAATACTCATCTGTAAACTACTTTCAACAATGCTATAATATAATTTCAATATTTACTATTGATGTAACTATCCTACAAAACACTTGTTGTCACAATGTAATATCCCCAGATTGTAATTTGAGTAAATTTATAAACTATTATAAGCTAATGTTCAACTAAAACAAACTCAATCAATTTCTCTAGTATTAAGTAGTCTATAAGCCATTAGATTAATCTGCCCATAATGCCATGGCATGATAATGGCTCTCTTTGCACTTCAGTTCAAAATCTCGATGTAAACTTGCAATGAAATAAAAATATTATTATTATTATTATTATATTATTATAAAAACTTTTTACCGCTTTCAATAACCTACGTCCTATTTCATACATTTGTAACATCTGCCACATTGCCCCCCTATCCACCCAAATCCATAAAGGCCACAAAAACCTCTTTACCCTTATCTAAATACTGTTCACCTATGTTTCACTGCAAACACTTGGTCTACACACCCTCTACCCTTCCTAAAGCCTCCTTGTTTATCTGCTATCCTGCTCTCCATCTTACTCTTAATTCTTTCAGTAATAACTCTACCATGCCATCGGTTGCCCCGATGGCCCGGGTTCAATTCCCGGCGGGGCCGAAACATTTCGAAGTGTTTCGTACACACACACACACACACATATATATACAACAGGCCTAGTGTCTAATCGACATGTGCCTAGGACAAAATGGTAACTCAACAGACTTTTTTTTTTTTTTTTTCAACAAGTCGGCCGTCTCCCACTGAGGCAGGGTGACCCAAAAAGAAAGAAAATCCCCAAAAAGAAAATACTTTCATCATCATTCAACACTTTCACCACACTCATACATAATCACTGTCTTTGCAGAGGAGCTCAGATACGAAAGCTGCAAATTGTCCCTCCCAGCTGTCACTATCCCAGACCCCTCCTTTAAAGTGCAGGCATTGTACTTCCCATTTCCAGGACTCAAGTCCAACTAAATCAATTAACTGGTTTCCCTGAATCCCTTCACAAAATGTTACCCTGCTCACACTCCAACAGATCGTCATGTCCCAAAAACCATTCGTCTCCATTCACTCCTATCTAACACGCTCACACATGCTTGCTGGAAGTCCAAGCCCCTCGCCCACAATACCTCCTTTACCCCTTCCCTCCAACCTTTTCTAGGACAACCCCTACCCTGCCTTCCTTCCCCTACAGATTTATACGCTCTCCAAGTCATTCTACTTTGATCCATTCTCTCTAAATGACCAAACCACCTCAACAACCCCTCTTCAGCCCTCTGACAAATACTTTTAGTAACTCCACACCTTCTAATTTCCACATTCCGAATTTTCTGCATAATATTTACACCACACATTGCCCTTAGACAGGACATCTCCACTGCCTTCAGCCTCCTCCTCGCTGCAGCATTTGCAACCCATGCTTCACACCCATATAAGAGTGTTGGTACCACTATACTTTTGTACATTCCCTTCTTTGCCTCCATGGATAACGTTTTTTGTCTCCACAGATACCTCAACGCACCACTCGCCTTTTTTCTTTCATCAATTCTATGGTTAACCTCATCCTTCATAACCCCATCCGCTGACACGTCAACTCCCAAATGTCTGAAAACATTTACTTCTTCCATAATCCCTCTCTCCAATGTGATATCCAATTTTTCTTTATTTAAATCGTTTGATACCCTCATCACCTTACTCTTATCTATGTTCACTTTTAACTTTCTACCTTTACACACTCTCCCAAACTCGTCCACTAACCTTTGCAACTTTTCTTTAGAATCTCCCATAAGCACAGTATCATCAGCAAAAAGTAACTGTGTCAACTCCCATTTTGCATTTAATTCTCCATAATTTAATCCCACCCTCTCCCCAACACCCTAGCATTTACTTCTTTTACAACCCCATCTATAAATATATTAAACAACCATGGTGATATTACACATCCCTGTCTAAGACCTACTTTTACCGGAAGTAATCTCCCTCTCTCCTACACACCCTAACCTGAGCCTCACTATCCTCATAAAAACTCTTTACAGCCTTCAGTAACTTACTACCTATTCCATACACTTGCAACATTTGCCACATTGCTCCCCTATCCACTCTATCATATGCCTTTTCTAAATCCATAAATGCAATAAAAACTTCTCTACCTTTATCTAAATACTGTTCACATATATGCTTCACTGTAAACACTTGATCTACACATCCCCTACCCACTCTAAAGCCTCCTTGCTCATCTGCAATCCTACTCTCTTTCTTACCTCTAATTCTTTCAATAATAACCCTGCCATACACTTTACCTGGTATACTCAGTAAACTTTTTTTTTTTTTTTTTTTTTTTTTAACATGTCGGCCGTTTCCCACCCAAGTGGGGTGGCCCAAAATGAAAAACGAAAGTTTCCCATTTTACATTTAGTAATATATACAGGAGAAGGGGTTACTAGCCCCTTGCTCCCAGCATTTTAGTCGCCTCTTACGACACGCATGGCTTACGGAGGAAGAATTCTGTTCCACTTCCCCATGGAGACTCAGTAAACTTATTCCCCTATAATTTTTACACTCTCTTTTATCCCCCTTCCCTTTATATAAAGGAACTATACATGCTCTCTGCCAATCCCTAGGTACCTTCCCCTCTTTCATACATTTATTAAACAAAAATACCAACCACTCCAGCACTATATCCCCCCTGCTTTTAACATTTCTGTCATGATTCCGTCAATTCCAGCTGCTTTACCCCCTTTCATTCTACGTAATGCCTCACGCACCTCCCCCACACTCACATCCTGCTCTTCTTCACTCCTAAACGATGTTGTACCTCCCTGGCCAGTACATGAAATTATCGCCTCCCTTTTTTCATCGACATTTAAAAGTTCCTCAAAATATTCCCGCCATCTACCCAATACCTCCAGCTCCACATCTACTAACTTCCCTACTCTGTTTTTAACTGACAAATCCATTCGTTCCCTAGGCTTTCTTACCTTGTTTACCTTGTTTATTTTTACACTCTCTTTTGTCCCCTTTGCCTTTATACAAAGGAACTATGCATGCTCTCTGCCAATCCCTAGATATCTTACCCTCTTCCATACATTTATTAAATAAAAACACTAACCACTCCAAAACTATATCCCCACCTGCTTTTAACATTTCTGTCTTTATCCCATCAATCCCAGCTGCTTTATTCCCTTTCATTCTACTCGCTGCCCCACGCACTTTCCCCACACTCACCACTGGTTCTTCCTCACTCCTATAAGATGTTATTCCTCCTTGCCCTATACACAAAATCACAGCTTCCCTATCTTCATCAACATTTAATAATTCCTCAAAATATTCCCTCCATCTTCTCGATACCTCTAACTCTCCATTTAATAACTCTCCTCTCCTATTTTTAACTAACAAATCCATTCTTTCCTTAGTCTTTCTCAACTTATTAATCTCACTCCAAAACTTTTTCATATTTTCAACAAAATTTGTTGATAACATCTCACCCACCCTCTCATTTGCTCTATTTTTACATTGCTTCACCACTCTCTTAACCTGTCTCTTTCTCTCCATATACTCCTTCATTCTTGCATCACTTCTACTTTGTAAAAACCTCTCATATGCTAACTTTTTCTCTCTTACTACTCTCTTTACATCATCATTCCATCAATTGCTCTTCTTCCCTCCCGCACAAAATATATCATACATAATTAACCAACAAATGATGCAGGTGACTTAAGAGAGAGATTCATCAGTGTGAGAGTTCATACAGATGAGCCCTCTGTGATGTTACTACTGCCTGCCTCAGTGCTTGTAGTGGGCGTTTAAGATATGGATGTAAAATCAGAAGATACTGAATGTACAGACATCTATACTCCTGTGGTTGGAATCTCGGTGTGCTCCCTAGTTATTGGTATTTTAAAGTATGTAGTACTAATGTCTAGAGGTGTAAACAGGTGTACAAGATGTAAATAGGAAAATATTCAACATGAGAACACATTCAGCCTTTGATGATTATCCTATTTATACCATAAATTGTTATTTTTTATACTCAGAATTTGTTTGTAATACATATTTCAGAGAAGTCTTGTCCTCAATCCTGTTAGATTTTCATTGTTGAACTGAATCTCTTTTATAAACTTTCTTAAAAACACATTACAGAGAAAATAAATTTTAACAGGTATTCGAGTCTGTCATGGCATGGACGAAGCGAGACCTAGACCAACGAGGTCACAACTTGCCTGAGTTGTTAACAAAAGTCCGCATGCCATTGCTAACCCCACAGTACCTGACAGACCGTGTTGCTACTGAAAACTTAATCAGATCATCACATGAATGCAGGTTTGTAGTTATTGATTATTTTGACCTTTCACCAGAGGTGCCTTGATGCTGGCAAAGGGTCTTGTATATAAGGAATTAGAGCTATCCTCTTTTTCTTAGGATCAGATCTGATTACAAGCCATTTTCATGCACTGTATGACCCCTTAAGGTTTTGCACTTCCCTATAATAATAATACTGTACTAATTAATTATTTTGAGTATATATTGCTGGTGTGTTTAATTGGTGTATAGAGTAGCAAGGTTTATTTCTTCTCCAGAGATTTGTTAGACGAGGCTAAAGATTATCACCTAATGCCAGAAAGGCGACCCCTCCTCCAGAGCTTCCGAACAAGACCACGGTGCTGTAATGACATTGTTGGACTTATTTATGCTGTTGGTGGGCTTACAAAATCAGGTAAGAAGATTGTCGCTGTGCTGATGAGAAATACATATGATAAGAAAATGTCTAGCCTCTTTAAAATAACACAAGAGATTGAATATGATTTTAACAAAACAGATGGATGAAATTCAAGGTTGGTGCCATGAAGTAAGATCAAGAATTCTCTTGAGTGGACCTGAAACATCAAGGGGTGAAACCAGATCAAGATTAATATATGTGTCAAAAGTCAGAGAAAATCTACAATTCTGTAATCGTCAACTTCAGTTTCAGTTCACATCCTTCTCATTTGCTCTTACTAAACATTTACATATTTTACTTTAATATTTCTGCATGCTCGTGCCTTGTCTTCCAAAACACCCTTCAATATTTTGCTTTTTTGCTAACAAGTTTTGTTAATGAATATTTTTAAGTCTTAGCAGTGAATGACCCACAGGGGTTGAATGTATTTTTGTGATATATTATCATGTTATCTAGTTTTATTTATGTACAGTAGTTGCCTTTACTATTTTCTTCTCTTGCAGTTAGTGATGTGGTATTTTAGTTACATAAGGGAGGTAGCTCTTGTTCCATATTGTACCCAGAGAACTTAGTAGATAGTCTACATCTTGACACCCATGTACAGTAACTTTGATTTTTGGCAGATTGTAAAAAATGTCTTTAAATTAGAAAAAGCTGTAGTCAGTATGGATTAAATGGCTGCATGTAGTATATTCTTCTTTGTGAACATATTATTGATGAAATTTTTAGTTTATCCCTACATGAAAACTGATTACTGTATTTTATGTCATATAAGATGCATCAAGTGTTGTAGTGAGGGCTGGGGTGTAGTGGGTGGTGGCCCCACCACTCTCCTCACACCAATATTATATTAAGAAAGTGATATCACATGCAGCATACCTGTGTTAAATATTGCTGAAAACAACTGGATATAGTGGTTACATATGGCATAAAAATGCAGTAGCTACAGGAATATATATTGTTGGTTTTGTTGTTCACTGAGCAACACAGTGATCCTTTGGCCCATTGTAACTCTTAAACCAACAACTACAGTACCTGGTTACATGACCCTCTGGTTGTTGTGACTATTCCCAACAATAACCACCAACAGTTGTAAATAGCAGCAAAAGTCTTTTATGGCTTTAAATTGTAGCAACTTTTTCATTTCTTGGATCAAATTTGATTACTCCAAACCCTTCCCATTTCCCTGGCTCTGTATGGCTCTCATTGGATTAGTGCTTCTCCATGAATATAAAATGGATTCAAATGAATTTTTTTTTTTTTTTTTTTTTTGCTTTTAATATTTTTTGATATGAGTTATATGACTTCTTTTGTTTTCCTTTTTTGAGGGGGAGGACTGGTTTCAGGGGAAAAATTGACTTATATGACAAAAGATACTGTAATTAGTTTTTTTTTGCAATATTGATCTCATATAATTTTATTTTAAGAGAAGATTGCTTAAATGTATAAAGTTAGTGATCATGAGATATTTTTGCTTATCATTAATAAGTAATGCTTTAGTATGTACACTCATCAAATTTTTCTCCAAAAATGTTTATTGTTCTGTTTCCTTTTACTTGTTAATTCACATTGTACTTATTGATTGATTGATAATGTGAGTCACTCTTTGATCTATGTCAGCTTTACACTCGTGTGCTATTTACTATAGCAAGAAAGAGGTCGAGAAGATCTCGTACATAGCAGCTCACGTAAAGTTAACAGTAAATAAAAATTGTATAAATCAAAATGGGAAAACTCACTTCATTTGTATCCTCAAATCTTGTTGGGTGTTGAATGAATCTATGGCTTTCACATATTTGAAGAACTTCATATATTATTTAAATTTTGTTCCTCTTGGTGAATATGAAACTCATGCTTATTTGCCTATTATACTCTTTCATTAGTAAGTCTTTATGTTTCAAGTGTTGAGACAGTATAGCCTTGTACATTTAGTTCACCTGCTTCTTATTCTTACTTGTGCATGCTTGTTTAAATCATGGCATTCATTACAATCTGCATACCATAGCATTAAACTTTTCTTTCATTTATTTGCATGGTTGTCTAGTGCTTTATATTTCATACATATATTTTTTGCGTGTTTTCTTTGTGTATGCAACTTTCGTAAATTTGTGGAATACTGAATAGGTTGTGCATGTTTTTCTATGTAAATATTTTATACTTTTGCATTCTGGAAACCTCTAAGGATTCTGTGTGTTTGTGTGTGTGTGTGTGTGTGTGTGTGTGTGTGTGTGTTTTATACTCACCTATTTGTGGTTGCAGGGTCGAGACATAGCTCCTGGCCCTGCCTCTTTCTGTGTTTGTGTGTGTGTGTGTATATGTACTTGCCTATACTCACCTATTTGTGGTTGCAGAGGTCGAGTCATAGCTCCTGGCCCCATGTGTGTGTGTGTGTGTGTGTACTCACCTAGTTGTGGTTGCAGGGTCGAGTCATAGCTCCTGGCCCCGCCTCTTCACTTGCCGCTACTGGGTCACGCTCCCTGCTCCATGAGCTTTATCGTACCTCTCCTTAAAGCTATGTATGGAACCTGCCTTCACTACATCGTCTCCCAAGCTATTCCACTTCCCGACCACTCTATGACTGAAGAAATACTTCCTAACATCCTGTGATTCATCTGAGTCTTCAACTTCCAACTGTGTCCCCTTGTTGCTGTGTCCCATCTCTGGAACATTCTGTCTCTGTCCACCTTGTCTATTCCTCTCAGTATCTTATATGTCGTTATCATGTCCCCCTATCTCCCTGTCCTCCAGTGTCGTCAGGTCGTTTTCCCCTTAACCTCTCTTCGAGGACATACCCCTTAGCTCCGGGACTAGTCTTGTTGCAAACCCTTTTGCACTTTCTCTAGCTTCTTTACGTGCTTGGCTAGATGTGGGTTCCAAACTGGTGCTGCATCTCCAGTATGGAGCTAACGTACACAGTGTACAGAGTCCTGAACGATTCTTTATTAAGATGTCGGAATGCTGTGCTTAGGTTAGCTAGGCGCCCATATGCTGCAGCAGTTATTTGGTTGATGTGCGCCTCAGGAGATGTGCCTGGTGTTATACTCACCCCAAGATCTTTTTCCTTGATTGAGGTTTGTAGTCTCTGGCCCCTAGACTGTACTCTGTCTGCGGTCTTCTTTGCCCTTCCTCAATCTTCATGACTTTGCACTTGGTGGGGTTGAACTCAGGAGCCAATTGCTGGACCAGGCTTGCAGCCTGGTCCAGCAATTGAATTCTTCTCATCAACTTCACATCATCTGCAAACAGGGACACTGGAGTCTATTCCTTCCGTCATGTCGTTCACAGCACCGGTCCTAGGACTGACCCCAGTGGAACCCCACTCGTCACCGGCGCCCACTTGACACCTCGTTACGCCCCATGACTCGCTGCTGTCTTCCTGACAGGCATTCCCTGATCCATTGTAGTGCCTTCCCTGTTATCCCTGCCTGGTCCTCCAGCTTCTGCACTAATCTCTTGTGTGGAACTGTGTCAAACGCCTTCTTACAGTCCAGGAATATGCAATCTACCCACCCCTCTCTCTTGTCTTACTGCTGTCACTCTGTCGTAGAACTCCAGTAGGTTTGTGACACAGGTTTTCCCCTCCCTGAAACCGTGTTGGCCGTCGTTGATAAGCTCATTCCTTTCTAGGTGCTCCACCACTCTTCTCCTGATAATCTTCTCCATGTCCTTGCATACTATACATGTCAGTGACATTGGCCTGTAGTTTATGCTATGTTCCTGTCTCCTTTAACCCTTTGGGGGTCCAAGGGGGTCTCTGAACTCGTTCTCAGGGTCCACGAATTTAAAAAAAAAAAAAAATTTTTTTCTTATAGAATGATAGAGAATCTTTTCCGATCATAAGCTACAAAAAATTTTGAAATTTGATCGAAAACTAAAAGGGAAATTTTGCTTCGCGAAGTTAGTGGTAGCCATGACACTTACGCATCGGCGATTTCGCCCACTTTGAGCCCTATTTTCGGCACATTGCAATGTTTCCCGTCAACTACAATTATAGCTATTTCGCTAGAACTCCATTTGTTCTATCGATTGAGTACACGAAACTGCCTATTTTCCAATTTCAACTACCCAAAATAGTGGTCAGAAAATGGCAATTTGGCCAATTTCACACAAATTTCAAACGATGAATTTCAAAATAGGACCCATAATAAACAAGACAGACATTCCTGGCACTAAAATAACATCTTCTCTGTTCATTAGTTACGTCTCCCGGCCCCTCTTACATTACTTTTGCTTTCCATTTTGAATTTTTATTCTCACAAAAATAGAAGATTTATTGTTATGTATACAACTGCATCATTGTAAAAATGGTATAAATAATATCAGAGCACTTGGCATGAATATTAGACTCGCCAGTTGATGTGTATTGGACGCATGGTGTGATTTGTTTACTCTTTAACATCGTCAAAATCGAACATTTTCGCTACTTTGAGCTCAATTTCAAGGTACTTATTATTGTCAAACCAATCAAAATCATCTCTATTTCTGTAATATATCTTCCATTCTATCAAATAAGAACAAGAAAACGAGAATACAACAATAAATACCATACGAAAATAGACTGCAAAGTCGCTGTTTTAAACCAAAAACACGGTCAGAGTTTTTTTCCTCATTATGCACGTGTGGTGCAGGAATTTTTATCGCGCACACTGACCGCACAGACCCATTCTATCACATCTAGGCCTAACAGCCTGTTTCTGCTTGATTTGAGGGCGCTAGAATTTGAGGGTACTAGTCGTCAATAACCCCAGTGCGTAAGACGTACTAGTACGACCAAAAACCCCGAAAAGGGGTTTAAAAATTTGGGAAATACATTTGCTGTCTTCCATACCTCAGGTAGTTGCCCTGTTCCGATAGACGGTTGAAGATT
>WNWK01001563.1:0-250000 GCA_009830355.1 Cherax destructor
GCTGGCACTAGAATTTTTTTTTGGCCCCCCAGGTTTTGGGTATTTAGCAGTCGCACTCAATAAACAACCACAAAAAACAATGTTTTTTTAAAAAAAAGTTTTGGTGAACGCCCGGGTAATACTCACTAACAAAACAAAGCCAGACTGAGTAAAAACGCTGGGATTTTTTTGGGGCGGGGGGGACCACAAAAACGGGACAAATTGTCGAGAAAAAAGTCGTCGAAACCAATCCTAAAAACCGGGTTTCCCCCTGTATTTTTTATATATATATATATAAAAAATTATATATATATATTGCATTTGTGCCTTTTTTTATTAATAATTTAAATAATGTGTGTTTTTGTGCCAATATAAAACTTGTTTTTTTTGGCTTAAATAGCAACGTCTTCTTGCCAAATAAAAAAAGAAAAAATTTGTGTATACAATAATTTTAAAAAAAATCATTCTGAATCTCCCCGAAAAATATATTTCAATGTGTTTGTTTATTTTAAAATTTTATTAAAAACTTATCTAAAATATATTTATTTTTGATTAGGCTAAATTAAATTGGGCTTGTTATAAAAGGGTTTTATTAAGTTTTCAAGGGTTTTTCCCCCTTTGATAAAAATTTTTTTTACAAACATAAAAAAAAAAAATATATCTTTAAACGTATTAGAAAAATTTTTAACAATAACAGTAATCGAGTAACACAGGGTAATTTTATTTAACAGAAATTGTGTAAAACAAAGCTGAATAAAAAAAAAGTTCCCCGAAGATACATATCAATGTATTTTCCCCCAACTTAAGCGCCAGAAATAAAATTAACAATTTTCGTTTGGTAGCATGTGGGGGAACTTTGATGTCATTGCAATAACTGAAACATGGATAAAAAAAAGACCCCGGGATTTTGATTGCGAGTGTCATATTCGGGGGTTTAAGTTTTCCCCCATGTAGATAGATATAATGGGAAAGGGGGTGAGTTGCATTATATGTCAGAAAATATAAATTGCTGAAAAAAACGGTTTTACAAATAGATGGATCATTAACAGAATCTGTTTGGGGATTTCCCCTGGAATGTAAAAAAAAACTGTTCCCCAGGTGTAATACCGACCTCCGGCTTGGATCACGATAGAAGGGAGTTTTCGGGACAAAATTTTTTGGGGCTTTAGACACAATAACGTAGTGATAGTAGGGAATTTTTAATTTTGGCCTTGACTGGACTTTTTGGGGCCCGGTAATCTGGACCCCAGTGACTTTATGGAAGTAGTTCAGGACTGTTTTCTGAAGCAGCGTGTCCCCGGAGCCTACCGGGGGTAATAATTTGCTCGCCCGGGGTTTTTGTAAAAAAAAAGAATTTGTAAATAATCTGGGATCACTGAAGGGTTGGGCCCCAAGTGATCACAAATCTTTTACAATATTACGGGGAGTACAGAATAGGGATAATGCAAAAAAATTCCCCTTGATTTTCTTCCCCGCCGATTATTTGGGGATTGGGGAAAAATTGTTAATCCGAGGGGAAATCTGGCTAACGATTACGATGGAATACCCCTTTTTGATTTTTTTAAAATAATGAAAAGGGGCACAGGTATATTTATTCCCCGGGGGAAAATTTAGGTCAAATAATAACGCCCCCAAATGGATTAACAGGAGGTTAAAACATCTTTTGGGGGGAGAAAAGAAATTTAGGGGAGCATCAAAAGAGGAGATGTTAACCTTATTCCCCAATATGTTCAGTTAAAAAGGGGAAAAAAAAGGGGGTTTAAAAAAAGGGCTAAAGTGACTATGAGTTAAAAGGTTAAGGAATCAAAGACCCAAAAGGGTTCTTTCAAGTGAAGGGGGACAAGGGGTGAGGAAAAGGTAGGCCCTTTTAAAAAATTGGGGAAAGGGGACAGCTGACGGATAACGAACTGGAAATGTGTTCTCTGTTTTGAATTTTTTTTTTCGTCTTTAAAAGAAGACGTAAAAATTCCAGAAATTAAAATTATTCGGGTTTCCCGAAGAATTCTTAAACTAATATTACTGTCACGAGGGACATGGTTACCCCAAAAAGATAGATAAATTAAAAAAAATAAGTCCCCGGGGGCCCCACGAGTTGTTTTCCCCCGGGGACTTAAAGAATGCCCCAAATGGAACTTAGCCCCCCCTTTTAAGAATGTTTTTCCTCCCCCCTAACTGGTGTTGTGCCAGAGATGTGGAAGATAGCTATTTTTTCCTATATTCAAATCAGGGGGGTCAATTCCAAAATTACCCCCAATAAATTTTCTCTATAGAAAAAAATTTTAGGGGAACGGTTTAACCTTTTTTTTATTAGAAGGGGATCTTGAAGAACATAATTTGATTAATGAATCTCGGGGTGGGTTCACGAGGTTTTCCTGCCTGAAAATTTACTGACGTTTTCAATAAAACATTTGAGGCAGTAGACAGTGATAAAGAATATATAGTTTACTTGGATTTCCCCTAAGGGCCCTTCGATAGAGATCTCACAAGAGACTCTTAAGAAAGGTGGCAGCTCATGGTTGGGGGGAAAAATTTTAGCATGGGGAGAGGCATGGCACCAATAGAAAGAGAGTTTCCTTTGGGGTCAAATCTAAGGGGGGGTTTGTCACTAGTGGCGTTCTACAAAAAGGTAGGGGTTTTGGCCCATTGTTGCCCCCCAATTTTTTAAAAAACCTTGATGAAGGAATTGCAAGTGACATGAGAAACTTCTGGGGAAGGTGATATAAAAATAGGCCGTATGGGGTTTATTCTGGGGAGGATACCAGTGAACTCCCGGGGTTTTAAAATTAAGTCTTGGTCTGAAAAGTGGCAGATAAGTTAATGTGGACAAGTGTAAGTAGGTGAAGTAGAGCTTGATCATACAGAATGTGAAAAAGACTTTTAGTCATGGTAAGCGAAATTAAAGCCAAGACAACAGTGCTAAATTGGCAATAAGGTAACAGAATACAGATTTATTTAAAAGTATAAGCAACAAAGTCCAAAAGTTATTTTAAAGCTCTATACATCACTGAGACCTCATTTGGATTATGCAGCTCAGTTTGGTCTCCTTCTACGGATGGAAAATAGATTCATTGGGGGAACATACAAAGAAGAAGGACTAAAATGATTTACAGTATAAGAAACTCCCGTATGAAGATAGACTTAGGGGCGTTGGAATCTCCACTCTCTGGAGGCGAGAATGAGGGAATATCATCGGGAATAAAGTGGATGATAAACGAGGAGATATTAATAAAATTGGGATATCGAACCAAGTAAGAACCAGAAATAACGGATTTAAATTGGATTAATTAAGATTTAGAAAGGACATAGGCAAGTACTGGTTTTCAAAAGGGAGTTGTAGATGCGTGGAACAATCTTCCAGTACTGTGAAAGAAGCTAGGACCTTGGGTGGCTTTAAAGAGATTGGACAAATATATGATGGGAGGGCTGGGTTTGATTGGTGTCATTGGGAGTAACTTAGGTATGGTGGTTTTGATAAGGACGTGCCTTGTATGGGCCATAGGCCTTCTGCAGTGTTCCTCCATTTTATGTTCTTATGTTTAGAAATGACTTAATTTTAAATGAGCTCTTGCTAATTGAACAATTTTACCTATTCGGCACGACATATATATATATATATTAATCATCCAACATTAAAACCTTCTATATGGAGATTAGGTCTTATAAAATTTGGGCTACGTTCCTGGATGTACTTTATCCCCTAGTGATGTCACCCCTGGAAAAGTTTAAGCCCAGGACTTCACACGCCCCTGACGTCACGTGCCTGTGGGCGTGTCAGCATCAACTCAGTGCCAATGGAAATAAATGGTATAAAATCCACACAATGGAAAAATAAAACATAAGCAGTATAATGTATCCTTTTTACAACTTTGCCCACGCAGTAAAAATACAAAAATTTCTACCTGGAAAATGAGCAACATGGAGATAAAAGGGGGCCGTCGGTGGAAAGCTGGGTCAGGGGAAACCCGGTGAGTTTAAAGGTGGATAGTTAAAAACATGAGTGACTTAAAGGATGCAGTGTACCATTCTGAGTTTAGGTGGGGGGAAAAGTTTTTGGCAAAGGAATGTTGTAGAATTGTTCTGGTTAAAGGTGTATAACAGATGGGGGCAGGACTTAGGATTTTTTTCGGCGTTCTTTTTTGTAGTTGATTAAATGGTTGTGTAAATTTCGGTGTTGAACACAACCATTTTAATCAAACAAGCTTAACACGCCCAAAGAAAACGCCCCAATCATCCCCGTTTCCAACCCAACCGGGGCAACGGCTTACAACATGGCTGCCAGCGAAATTTCAAACCCCTGAAACTCAATGTCCTGCTCCTGCAAACTATTTTTACACAACTATCCTTTGTCAATACCCTCTCCACCTGACCTTCCCCCTGCCCGTACCTTATATATTCCATGTTGCATTTTCCAAGATTTTTCCGACTCGATAAAACACTGCGTGGGGGTGTAATCACTGTTATGTGTTTATTTTTCCTCAGTGTACCAAACATGATCGTTAACAAAAAATATACCAGAAGCAATAGGTAATTGATTTTTGAAATATATATTATTTGTTTGTGTTTGTATCTGTTTTTTTGTGAGGTGAGCAAAGACTGGTGAGGTAATGGTGCCTTGGTGTGAAGGATGTGACTACTGACCACAGTGTTGTCAGTCTGCTACCTGGTATGACAGTGTTGGCAGTCTGCTACCTGGTATGACAGTGTTGGCAGTCTGCCACCTGGTATGACAGTGTTGGCAGTCTGCCACCTGGTATGACAGTGTTGGCAGTCTGCTACCTGGTATGACAGTGTTGGCAGTCTGCTACCTGGTATGACAGTGTTGGCAGTCTGCCACCTGGTATGACAGTGTTGTCAGTCTGCTACCTGGTATGACAGTGTTGTCAGTCTGCCACCTGGTATGAGTGTTGTCAGTCTGCCACCTGGTATGACAGTGTTGTCAGTCTGCCACCTGGTATGACAGTGTTGTCAGTCTGCCACCTGGTATGACAGTGTTGTCAGTCTGCCACCTGGTATGACAGTGTTGTCAGTCTGCCACCTGGTATGACAGTGTTGTCATACCAGTGTTGTGAGAGTATCGTATGTGTTTAGTGAGGTTTGAAGACGGAGTATTGAGCCTTGATGAGTCCAGGAGCTGAAACATTCACGTCAAGGTTACAGTGTACCAGGCTGTTAGTAAGTTGTGAATGTCAAGGAGAGCAGTGTTGCTGGTATGTTGTGTACATGTATCCTGATGCACAGTGTTGCTGGTATGTTGTGTACATGTATCCTGATACGCAGTGTTGCTGGTATGTTGTGTACATGCATCCTGGTGCGCAGTGTTGCTGGTATGTTGTGTACATGCATCCTGATGCACAGTGTTGCTGGTATGTTGTGTACATGTATCCTGATGCACAGTGTTGCTGGTATGTTGTGTACATGTATCCTGATACGCAGTGTTGCTGGTATGTTGTGTACATGCATCCTGGTGCGCAGTGTTGCTGGTATGTTGTGTACATGCATCCTGATGCACAGTGTTGCTGGTATGTTGTGTACATGCATCCTGGTGCACAGTGTTGCTGGTATGTTGTGTACATGCATCCTGATGCACAGTGTTACTGGTATGTTGTGTACATGCATCCTGATACGCAGTGTTGCTGGTATGTTGTGTACATGCATCCTGATGCACAGTGTTGCTGGTATGTTGTGTACATGCATCCTGATGCACAGTGTTACTGGTATGTTGTGTACATGCATCCTGATACACAGTGTTGCTGGTATGTTGTGTACATGCATCCTGATACGCAGTGTTGCTGGTATGTTGTGTACATGCATCCTGATACGCAGTGTTGCTGGTATGTTGTGTACATGCATCCTGGTGCACAGTGTTGCTGGTATGTTGTGTACATGCATCCTGGTGCACAGTGTTGCTGGTATGTTGTGTACATGCATCCTGGTGCACAGTGTTGCTGGTATGTTGTGTACATGCATCCTGATGCACAGTGTTGCTGGTATGTTGTGTACATGCATCCTGGTGCACAGTGTTGTGGTATGTTGTGTACATGCATCCTGGGCACAGTGTTGCTGGTATGTTGTGTACATGCATCCTGGTGCACAGTGTTGCTGGTATGTTGTGTACATGCATCCTGATACACAGTGTTGCTGGTATGTTGTGTACATGCATCCTGATGCACAGTGTTGCTGGTATGTTGTGTACATGCATCCTGATACACAGTGTTGCTGGTATGTTGTGTACATGCATCCTGATACGCAGTGTTGCTGGTATGTTGTGTACATGCATCCTGATGCACAGTGTTGCTGGTATGTTGTGTACATGCATCCTGATGCACAGTGTTGCTGGTATGTTGTGTACATGCATCCTGATGCACAGTGTTGCTGGTATGTTGTGTACATGCATCCTGATGCACAGTGTTGCTGGTATGTTGTGTACATGCATCCTGATGCACAGTGTGTGTGTGCGCGCACACGCACACAGTTAAGAGGCGGAACGAGGAGCTGTGACTCGACCCCTGAAGCTACAACTAGGTGAGTACACACACACACACGATGTCAGGAAACATTTCTTCAGCCACAGAGTAGTCAGGAAGTGGAATGGACTAGAGAATGATATAGTGGAGGCAGGAACCATACATAGTTTTAAGACAAGGTATGATAAAGCTCATGGAGCAGGGAGAGCAGAGACCCAGTAGCAGACAGCGAAGAGGCGGGGCCAGGAGCTGAGTCTCGACCCCTGCAACCACAATTAGGTGAGTACAATTAGGTGAGTACACACATACGCTCTCTCTGACTAGTAATGACTCAGAGGTGTGGGTGAGCGTGGGGGAAGACACCAGGTGATTCAACTCTCCCACACTTACGTTGGGGAAGACACCAGGTGATTCAACTCTCCCACACTTACGTGGGGGAAGACACCAGGTGATTCAACTCTCCCACACTTACGTGGGGAAAGACACCAAGTGATTCAGTTCTCCCACACTCCCGTGGGGGAAGACACTAGGTGATTCAACTGTCCCACACTCCCGTGGGGGAAGACACCAGGTGATTCAGTTCTCCCACACTCCCGTGGGGGAAGACACTAGGTGATTCAACTCTCCCACACTCCCGTGGGGGAAGACACCAGGTGATTCAGTTCTCCCACACTCCCGTGGGGGAAGACACCAGGTGATTCAGCTCTCCCACACTCCCGTGGGGGAAGACACCAGGTGATTCAGTTCTCCCACACTCCCGTGGGGGAAGACACTAGGTGATTCAGCTCTCCCACACTCCCGTGGGGGAAGACACCAGGTGATTCAGCTCTCCCACACTCACGTGGTCTAGTCTGTCATAAATTAGTGTTGAATAATGCAGCTTAACTTCTCTTAGTGTTAACCCAGGTTTAGTGGGTGATAGTACACGTGTAGTAGTGTGTGTTACTCAGTACATGTGTAGTACAGTTTGTCTTGTGTGTGTGTGTGCACTCACCTAATTGTGGTTGCAGGGTTCGATTAATAGCTCCTGGCCCCGTCTCTTCACTGGTCGCTACTATGTGTGTGTACTAATGTACTATATGTACTAATTGGACTCAGCTTAGTACATATAGTGGCAGAAGTCATAGTTATCTCTGTATTAGATCTAAGAAGCTACACGTGGCGAAACGTTTCATGTGTGTCCTGAACTGTACGTGTCTTTTTCCACATCTTGTCGGCATAACCATTTCTCAGTAGGCCTTCTGCAGTGATCCTCCATTCTGATGTTTTTATTTCACAACTAAATTTACATTCTACATTTACAGGGCTGGATGCTTCACATCCATCACCAAAGCATCCACATTATCCTTCTGCTTTTCTATCCTTGACTCTCACACCTGGATAATACAAGAAAAATCAGGGAACGGGTGGGATTTGAAACCCATGGTTAGTCCTAAAACTCACAGGCCAGTGCGTTAACCACTCGCCATGGGTTCAATCCTCATCCGTTCCCTGATTTGTTTGCGATCGCGTTATTACGATTTCGTAAGTTAATACAAAATAATGATGTTGAAAATTGTATAAAATACGAACAAGTTGATTAAGACGCATGTGCAACAGTTAGGTGTCTTTATTGAAACGTTTCGCTTACACAGTAGGCTTCTTCAGTCAAATACAGAGGCAGCAAGTATAGTGGTGAAATGAAGATGTAATCAGTCCATCAACTTTGGAGAAATAGTATTTGAGGTGGTCAGTCCCACGTCTGATTACATCATTTCACTACTACACTGCTACCTCTATTTTACTGAAGAAGTGTGTAGGCGAAACGTTTCAACAAAGATACCTAACTGTTGCACATGTGTCATAATCATCAATACACGATAGTTCTTAATGTGTAATCCGTAGGTAGCCTGGGTGTGGACTTCTAAGTCCACAGCTACATGTCTTCCCCCTTCACTCTCGAGTTTTACATTTTAAGAAACTATAGTTAAAAGAGATAAACTACACTATATGAGACTGTGATAGTGAAGACTATATATGTAAGAGCCGTGAGAGATGTTTACTAAGGTTCCTCGTCAGCTGAGAACCTTACTCGTCTCCTTCAGGAGGAAAACTGTCCAGTGTGATGAAATATGACAGGGAAACATAGCAGGGTCTTCCCGCGGGGCGTACCAGCAAGGCTGGCAGAACGATACCAAAATGTACGGAATTCAGTACGAAATTACGGCACTTTATTTCTGACAGGTAATAAAAACGGGAAGAAAATACAGTACCGTACAGCCAGCTTAATGTAAGAGACTATCCCGTGTTCTTATACTTACATGGAAGCTGCCTATCCCAGGGGATAGGAGGATAGTGAGTCATACTCGTCCAGTGGTAGGCGTAGTGATGTATCCTCACTTCTCGCCACTGGAGTATATTCACCACTGGCAAGAGTAAAAAAAAATATTAATCTTAATTTTTAAGGGGAGGGACCGGTAAGCCGGCGGAAGGCCTCTGTCAGATGACCGAAAGCTCTAGTGGCTGGTCGTCACATGACTAAGATCCGCGTCAGGAAAACCTTGTCCTGTTTCCTGACAAAACTTACTTAACCTACCCACTGGTGGTGGTATCTCCACCACTGGTGATATCTCCACCACTGGCGGTATCTCCACCACTGGTGGTATCTCCACCACTGGTGATATCTCCACCACTGGTGATATCAGTGTGTGTATTGGTCTCTCCATTATCAGTAACACTGTCAGCAGTTTCAGTTTTCCTGGTACATCTATAATATAGCTGCAGCATTAAAAAAACACAGCATTATACTGCTGTCCTATTTTATACACAATAAAACAGTGGGATCAAAAGCTAGCTATGTTTTCCTGTCATATTCCGTCACACAGGATGAGTTAGACTAAAATTAGGCCATGTGTCAGCCTGAGCTGGGAGACTTCTGTAGTTCAAGGACCCCAGTGGAAATAAGTCACTTTAACCCATTATTTTTTTTTTTGGGGGGTATCGTTGTGGGTAATTTACATGTATGTTACTTATGTATGATAATTATCATACAAATTATAATTTGTGTAACTGTATTTATGTGTAGCTGTACCTTGACAAACTTACTTAGCTCGATTGGTAGCGCACTCAGCTCACAAACTGAGGTCCGGGGGTCGATCCCCGGAAACATTAGGACGTGTTTCCTTAAGATACTTGTTGTCCCTGTTCACACATCAGTAAAATAGGTACCTGGTGGTTAGTCGACTGGTGTGGGTCGTATCCTGGGGACAAAATTGACCTAATTTGCGGGAAATGTCATTGATGTCAACTAGGCCTGTATACCTTGTACATGTACCTGAATAAATAAAGATTATTATTATTATTAGTATTAGTATTAGTATTATTATTATTGTCAAGCATTCCACCCATGGGTTGGCTTGTAGTGGGTGGTGGGGAAGTTGTCTGAGACGATATGTGGGAGTCTGGGAGCGCCCCTTGCTGCCCCTTAATAGGCTCTGGTCGATGTTCCAGGGACTGACTCACCCCTTCTAGATTTTTTTTTCTGTATGGTTGCGTGTTATAGTGTCTCAGACAGCCGTTCATTGTTAGTGTGTGACGCTTGGTGTTAGTCAGGGAGCTGGACAAGTGTGACACTACTACAATATATTCGTATAGACCAGTATATCTGTATGACCTAAAATAATAATAAATTAGTAATAACAATAATAATTATAATAAGCTTTGGTCTGCTGAAGAGGACCTCAGTGGGAAGCGAAATATACATTACCTATGTGATGTTTTAGTGTCACGTTCGTATCATTACGCGCATGTACGCTCATTACGCATTCTGCATTATTCATATTACGCCTCAGCGTATTTACTCATTATTCATCGTATTCTTCATGACTCAGACGTGAGTCATGACTCTCACTCACACCCAGGTGTCCTCTGGCACCGTACTCATGGCTGGTAGGGTATTTATACCACCTGACCTCTCCAAAACTAGTACTCCACACCCATGTCCGAGCACCTATATACGCCCACACCCATATCTACGCTTGTTTGCGCCCATATCCTCGCTTGTACTCACACATATCCAGCCTTGTACGCACCCATATCCACGTTTGTAGATACCCATATCCACGCTTGTACTCACCCATATCCACGCTTGTACTCACCCATATCCACGCTTGTACTCACCCATATCCACGCTTGTACTCACCCATATCCACGCTTGTACTCACCCATATCCACGCTTGTACTCATATCCATGTGTGTGTGTAAAATTTCTTGGTATTATAACTTACTACTATTACTATTACTACTGCTGCTGCTACTAATACTATTGTACTACTACCACCACCGCCACTACTACCACTACTACTACAACTACTGCTACCAATAATGCTATTACTACTACTACAACTAATAATACTATTACTACTAATAATAATGCTACTATTACTACTACTACTATTACTACTACTACTATTACTACTACTACTATTACTACTACTACTAATGCTACTACTACTACTACTACTAATGCTACTACTACTACTACTATACTAATGCTACTACTACTACTACTACTACACTAATGCTACTACTACTACTAATGCTACTACTACTACTACTACTACTAATGCTACTACTACTACTACTACTACTAATGCTACTACTACTACTACTACTACTAACTACAGGTAAGAGGTACAGTGGTGGTCACTAACAGTAATTACGGTCACTCTCGTGGTGGGATAACGACAACTATTTACACAATGGCATTCATCCTCCTTATTTGGTGGGTAGGAACGTTGTGGGCCCAGGGCAGTCCCTGTGTAGTCCCAGGGCAGTCCCAGGATAGTCTCAGGGCAGTCCCTGTGTAGTCCCAGGGCAGTCCCAAGGCAGTCCCAGGATAGTCCTAGGGCAGTCCCTGTGTAGTCTCAGGGCAGTCCCAGGATAGTCTCAGGGCAGTCCCTGTGTAGTTCCACGGCAGTCCCAGGGCAGTCCCTGTGTAGTCCCAGGGCAGTCCCAGGATAGTCTCAGGGCAGTCCCTGTGTAGTTCCACGGCAGTTCCTGTGTAGTCCCAGGGCAGTCCCTGTGTAGTCTCAGGGCAGTCCCTGTGTAGTTCCACGGCAGTCCCAGGGCAGTCCCTGTGTAGTCCCAGGGCAGTCCCAGGATAGTCTCAGGGCAGTCCCTGTGTAGTTCCACGGCAGTTCCTGTGTAGTCCCAGGGCAGTCCCAGGATAGTCCATGTATAGTCCCAGGACAGTGAACACGTCCGTCACTTGCTTATTTTTAACCAAACTTAACCTAACCTAACTTCTCTTACAATACAGAAAATATAAGTTTGGGAAAAAATGAACGTTAGGAAATTAACGTTGATCAACACTTTAGGGGATTTACGTCGTATCTACCATTTACGTGGTATCTACCAGTCTACCTTTGGTAGATTGGTAGATAGGAATCTTGAAGGAAGGAAGGGCCTTGCGAGAGGAAACTGTCCACTATACAAGGGTCATTAAGACTGAATGTGTGAATGTCCTTAAAAGTTATGTGATGACTGACCCTATAATCTATGCAATATATGTGAAGGATCTCAAAGCCTATGTGAATGACCCTGTAATATATGTGAAGGATTTCAAAGCCTATGTGAATGACCCTGCAATATATGTGAAGGATCTCAAAGCCTATGTGAATGACCCTGTAATATATGTGAAGGATCTCAAAGCCTATGTGAATGACTCTGTAATCTATGCGAATGAACTTATAGACTATGTGAATGCTTTTATGATCCATGCGAATGATCTTATAGCCTATGCAAATGATTCTATTATCTATGTGAATGACCTTATAAGTAACGTAAATAGCGTTTTAAGTTATGTGAATGCATAAGTTATTAGCCAGGGCTTGCCACAGCTGGTAGATAACTATCTACATCTACCGTTGACGTGTGTGCATTGATGATTAGGTAGGTAAATGTAGGCTGTCATCCTGGCTATTACGCTGATGATTTATGGGAGTGCAGGTGCATTGATGATGTAGCAATGCCTGTCTCACCTGCAACTGCTCCTGCAAGCGCCCCTGTTGCACACAGCAATACACAGCATCGAGAGTAGGTATAGTAAGGCTCACAAGAGGTCAGGAGTCAGGGATGTCGATCAAAGTGGTCTAGGAGGCGGGGCCAGGAGCTGGGTATCGATCCCCCCAACACTAGGTGAGTATGGAAATAAATGGTATAAAATACCATTGTTTATTTTTCCACTAGGTGAGTATAGGTACCCCCTTAATACCTGAAGAGGATTTCGGGGATCAATGCCCCAGCGGCCCGGTCTGTGACCAGGCAACCAATTGTATAAGTTTGAAGCCAGTCAGAAGAAGCATTCTTTAGTTATTGAATAAACATGGATATCAATGAACTCAAATTGTAATAAATAACTGTCGATGAATTAACAGAAGGGTGGATGAGGGTCTCGAACCGTGGTCCTTCAATTGAGAGTCCGACGTTCTACCGTCTAGGTTAACCCAGGCTTCTAGCAGGAAGGATTCCGTCAGAGGCTACAACTGTAACTCCTTCCCAGGGCAGGAGTCCAGCTGGGTTACACTAATAATAATATAATTGAAATAATAACAATATAATTGAAATAATTATAATTGAAATATTTATAATAAAGTTGAAGTGGTAATTGCAATAGTAATTTAAGGTTGGCATTGGTTGGGTAGAGTTAAGTTCAGTTGGACTAAGTTTACCAAGGTTATTGAGCTTCCTAAGTTAGTTACAGTACAAAATAATAATCGTTAACTTTCACAAGGTTAGTTGAGCTTGTTTAGTTAGTTACTGTGCAACATTATATAGTTGTGTGTGTGTGTGTGTCTGTCTGTCTGTCTCTCTCTCTCTCTCTCTCTCTCTCTCTCTCTCTCTCTCTCTCTCTCTCTCTCCTCTCTCTCTCTCATCCTACATCCACTAGCCTCTCCCATGTTTCCTTCCCTGCCAACCCTTCACTGATTCTTCGTGATTCAATATTTACACAGAGTCACGATGTGGCCACTCTGTCAGTGTGTGTGTGTGTGTGTGTGTCTGTGTGTGTGTCTGTGTGCGTGCGTGTGTGTGTGTGTGTGTGTGTGTGTGTGCGTGCGTGCCTCTGTGTGTGTGTGTGCGCGTGCGTGCTCCCCTATTTGTACTCTCCTGTTTGTGGTGACAGGTGTCGAGTCTCAGTTCCTGCCCCCGCCTCTCCGCTGGCCACTCCTGGCTGCGTGAACCCTGTCATACCTGTTCTTAAAGCTGGAGTCTACCTGGAGGTTGTATTGGAGGTCAATCACCTCGGCTCGGTCTTTGTCCAGGCCTCCCGGTGGATAAGAGCCTGTTTAACCATTCTGTTACTGCTGGCCCCACGTAGTCCAGCGTACGAACCACAGCCCAGCTGATCGGGTACTGACTTAAGGTTCCCAGTAATTAAGGTGCTTGACTGAACTAATACGTACAATTAAGATTCTCTGTATGTTCTCTAGATCTGCGATTTCACCTGCCTTCAAGGGGGCGTTAGTGTATAGCAGTATTACAGGCTAGAGAGAACAAGTGAACAAGTGACTTAAAGAGGATCATCACTGGCAAGGCATCCCTTGTTTTGAAGCATCTCATTATCCATCCTATCATTTCCCTCGCAGTTGTGATAGTGACACTGTTGTGATCCTTGAAGGTGAGATCCTCTGACATTAACACTCCCAAGTCTTTCACATTTTTTTTTTTTTGCTCTAATGTGTGGTTAGAGTTTGTAATATATTCCTTTCTAGCAATTATTTCCTCAAGTTTTCCATAACGGAGTAACTGAAATTTGTCTTCAATGAACATCATATTGTTTTCCAAGGAACATTGGAAAACTTGGTTTATAGCTGCTTGGAGATTTACTGTGTCCTCAGTGGATGAGTCTCATGCAGATTCTAGTATCGTCTGTAAAGGATGACACAGTGTTAGGATTTACATCTCTGTTTATGTCTGATATGAAGATGAGGAACAAGATGGGGGCGAGTACTGTGCCTTGTGGAACAAAGCTTTTAACTGTGGCAGCCTCTGACTTAATTCTTAATTCTTTGTGTGTTATTAATTAGAAATTTAAAGATCCATCTGCATACTTTTCCAGCTATTCTTTTAGCACGCATTTTGTGTTATTACATCATGATCACCCATTTTCAAGGTTTTTGCAAAGTCTTTGCATTGTGTTTGTCGTCCAGTGTACCCAAGACCCTGTTATAATGCTGTCCTGGTTTGTGCAATTGTTGGGCATAAAAGTGGTTGGCGATCATGCTTCTTAGAACTCTTTGAAAGATTTTTTAACGTAGGATGTTAGAGGTATCGGTCTCTCTCTCTCTCTCTCTCTCTCTCTCTCTCTCTCTCTCTCTCTCTCTCTCTCTCTCTTACACAGGGTTTAACAAGGCTAGGGTAAGGGTTCCTAACTTTATTTACAAGCTAAGAGCTGTTACCTACATCAGCTCATTTGAAAGCCATCTTATAGTTATAGACATACAAGTAGGGAACAGGATGAAGTTGGAGCCATCTGTGGGCCAGCATTTTCATTTGATCAACTGACTTTATTTCGTTGATATCATTATGCTGTATGAACATGTCCCAGACTCATAGTCATCCTGGGAATAAATTATCTCAGATGCGAGATACGTCGAAGTTCTGTAAGCTTCTTGGCCGCCGTTTTCAAGATTTACAACGTGGTTCTTCATGGTCATCTTGTAGTCAAATTTCACTCCAAGGATATCAACTTTGTCCCTGGGTACCAACACTCTCCCATTCATACTTACTACTACTCCAGCATTACCATCATGGTGCCTGGAGACCATCATCATTTGTGTTTTCTCAGGAGCAAATGTTACCTGCCAACGGTTTCCCCAGGCTGATATAGCTCTTAGCTAGTAATTGATGTAGCTTAGAGCAGCTGGCATTTCCTCTCTTGGATAAGTAAATGTCAGAGTACAGTCGTCTGCATATGCATGGGATTCAGGGATGAGATGAAGGTCATTGAAGTAGACATTCCATAACACACACGCTTCCCCGTGGAACACTTGCCCAAATAGAATGTCTTACTGACTCTGTCCTATTGAGAACTACACTTAGAGATCTACCTTGAAGGTAATCATTGAGGAGACATAGTGTAAAGCCTGCAGTTGCCAGTGCTTGCAATTTTGCCAAGAGGCTCTGGTGCCATACTCGGTCGAAAGCACCTGCAATGTCCAGTGTTACCACACAGCTGACTTTGGATTTATCCAGTGACTGGTGTCACTTAGTGGAGAGGTTTAACAATAGATCAGCAGCAGATTAACCTTTCCTGAAGCCATATTGACGGTCACAAAGTGGTGAGTGGTAGTCAAAAAACTCTGTCGTGAGATTATTGTCTCTAGGATCTTGCTAGTGATTGCCAGGAGTGACACTGGTCTGTAATTGCCGATTTCTACTCTGCGCGCGCTCTCTCTCTCTCTCTCTCTCTCTCTCTCTCTCTCTCTCTCTCTCTCTCTCTCTCTCTCAGACTGTGTGCAACATGACAAGGTGCAGAAATTAAGTACCACCCATGATATATACTGTAAAGTATGTTTGTGAGTGGCAGCTTATGGGTACTGTGAGTGAAGTTCACAGTGGCCACTCTCCAAGACACAGTCAGCACTGTAGTTTATTATTACTATTATCATCATGGGGAGCGCTAAACCCTTAGGGATTATACAGCGCCTTTTAGGGGAAGGATGGAAGGCATTCAGGTTTCAGTCAGGGAACTGGAGCACAGATCCAGTTCCCTGGATTAAGAGCCCCTCACCAGCATCAATGAACCTCCCTTTAGGGGCTGTGCAGTTAAACACAACAGTGTTCACACTGAACATAACTCCAGTGCTCCCACAGACTAAGTTTCAAAATGAACTTAACCGACGAAACATAAATCAGGGAACGGGTGGGGTTTGAACCATGGCGAGTGAATTCTAAAGTTCATAGGCCAGTGCGTTAACCATTCGGCCAGCTGGCTCTCATAAGATTCATCCTATAAGAGCCAGCTGGCTCAGTGGTTAACGCACTGGCCTGCGAGTTTTAAGACTCACTCCTCATGGGTTCGAACACCACCCGTGCCCTGAGTTGTTTACGATCGTGTTATTACGATTTTATGAGTCATGTTGACTTATAAAATCGTATATGATGTTTAAAATAGTATAAAATACCGACAAGTTGATGATTAAGACACATGTGCAACAGTTAGGTGTCTTTATTGTTGAAACATTTCGCCTACACAGTAGGGGAAGATGTAATCAGTCCATCAACCTTGGAGAAGTAGTATTTGAGGGGGTCAGTCCCTCAGTACCCAACTGTTGCACATGTGTCTTACTCATCAACTGTATAAGATAACCAGAATCTCAGTCGACACTGACAGTGTTACTATACGTTGGGTTTAAAAAGAAACCTGAACAAACACCAGGACATTGAAAAAACGTCTTTCTAAACCATTATGTTGGTTTATACCAGACCTATATAGGTTTGTGGACGTGTAATGTATTTGATGGAGCCGCTGGAGAATATGCTGACCCGTCTCCAGTCTGGAGATGACTGACAACTGCTGGATAGTACGACCCACAACAACCAGCTTGCTCTTCTCCAGTCTTGAGATGACTGACAACTGCTGGATAGTACGACCCACAACAACCAGCATGCTCTTCTCCAGTCTTGAGATGACTGACAACTGCTGGATAGTACGACTCACAACAACCAGCATGCTCGTCTCAGTCTTGAGATGACTGACAACTGCTGGATAGTACGACCCACAACAACCAGCATGCTCGTCTCCAGTCTTGAGATGACCGACAACTGCTGGATAGTACGACCCACAACAACCAGTATGCTCGTCTCAGTCTTGAGATGACTGACAACTGCTGGATAGTACGACCCACAACAACCAGCTTGCTCGTCTCCAGTCTTGAGATGACTGACAACTGCTGGATAGTACGACCCACAACAACCAGCATGCTCGTCTCCAGTCTTGAGATGACTGACAACTGCTGGATAGTACGACCCACAACAACCAGCATGCTCGTCTCCAGTCTTGAGATGACTGACAACTGCTGGATAGTACGACCCACAACAACCAGCATGCTCGTCTCCAGTCTTGAGATGACCGACAACTGTTGGATAGTACGACCCACAACAACCAGCATGCTCGTCTCCAGTCTTGAGATGACCGACAACTGCTGGATAGTACGACCACAACAACCAGCATGCTCGTCTCCAGTCTTGAGATGACCGACAACTGTTGGATAGTACGACCCACAACAACCAGCATGCTCGTCTCCAGTCTTGAGATGACTGACAACTGCTGGATAGTACGACCCACAACAACCAGCATGCTCGTCTCCAGTCTTGAGATGACCGACAACTGTTGGATAGTACGACCCACAACAACCAGCATGCTCGTCTCCAGTCTTGAGATGACCGACAACTGCTGGATAGTACGACTCACAACAACCAGCATGCTCGTCTCCAGTCTTGAGATGACCGACAACTGCTGGATAGTACGACTCACAACAACCAGCATGCTCGTCTCCAGTCTTGAGATGACTGACAACTGCTGGATAGTATGACTCACAACAACCAGCATGCTCGTCTCCAGTCTTGAGATGACTGACAACTGCTGGATAGTACGACTCACAACAACCAGCATGCTCGTCTCCAGTCTTGAGATGACTGACAACTGCTGGATAGTACGACTCACAACAACCAGCATGCTCGTCTCCAGTCTTGAGATGACTGACAACTGCTGGATAGTACTACCCACAACAACCAGCTTGCTCGTCTCCAGTCTTGAGATGACTGACAACTGCTGGATAGTACTACCCACAACAACCAGCTTGCTCGTCTCCAGTCTTGAGATGACTGACAACTGCTGGATAGTACTACCCACAACAACCAGCTTGCTCGTCTCCAGTCTTGAGATGACCGACAACTGCTGGATAGTACGACCCACAACAACCAGCATGCTCGTCTCCAGTCTTGAGATGACCGACAACTGCTGGATAGTACGACCCACAACAACCAGCATGCTCGTCTCCAGTCTTGAGATGACCGACAACTGCTGAATAGTACGACCCACAACAACCAGCATGCTCGTCTCCAGTCTTGAGATGACCGACAACTGCTGGATAGTACGACCCACAACAACCAGCATGCTCGTCTCCAGTCTTGAGATGACCGACAACTGCTGGATAGTACGACCCACAACAACCAGCATGCTCGTCTCCAGTCTTGAGATGACCGACAACTGCTGGATAGTACGACCCACAACAACCAGCATGCTCGTCTCCAGTCTTGAGATGACCGACAACTGCTGGATAGTACGACCCACAACAACCAGCATGCTCGTCTCCAGTCTTGAGATGACCGACAACTGCTGGATAGTACGACCCACAACAACCAGCATGCTCGTCTCCAGTCTTGAGATGACCGACAACTGCTGGATAGTACGACCCACAACAACCAGCATGCTCGTCTCCAGTCTTGAGATGACTGACAACTGCTGGATAGTACGACCCACAACAACCAGCATGCTCGTCTCCAGTCTTGAGATGACCGACAACTGCTGGATAGTACGACCCACAACAACCAGCATGCTCGTCTCCAGTCTTGAGATGACCGACAACTGCTGGATAGTACGACCCACAACAACCAGCATGCTCGTCTCAGTCTTGAGATGACTGACAACTGCTGGATAGTACGACCCACAACAACCAGCATGCTCGTCTCAGTCTTGAGATGACTGACAACTGCTGGATAGTAGACCTCACAACAACCAGCATGCTCGTCTCCAGTCTTGAGATGACTGACAACTGCTGGATAGTACGACCACAACAACCAGCATGCTCGTCTCCAGTCTTGAGATGACTGACAACTGCTGGATAGTACGACCCACAACAACCAGCATGCTCGTCTCCAGTCTTGAGATGACTGACAACTGCTGGATAGTACGACCCACAACAACCAGCATGCTCGTCTCCAGTCTTGAGATGACTGACAACTGCTGGATAGTACGACCACAACAACCAGCATGCTCGTCTCCAGTCTTGAGATGACTGACAACTGCTGGATAGTACGACCCACAACAACCAGCATGCTCGTCTCCAGTCTTGAGATGACTGACAACTGCTGGATAGTAGACCCACAACAACCAGCATGCTCGTCTCAGTCTTGAGATGACTGACAACTGCTGGATAGTACACCCACAACAACCAGCTATGCTCGTCTCAGTCTTGAGATGACCGACAACTGCTGGATAGACGACCCACAACAACCAGCATGCTCGTCTCCAGTCTTGAGATGACTGACAACTGCTGGATAGTACGACCCACAACAACCAGCATGCTCGTCTCAGTCTTGAGATGACTGACAACTGCTGGATAGTACGACCCACAACAACCAGCATGCTCGTCTCAGTCTGAGATGACTGACAACTGCTGGATAGTACGACCCACAACAACCAGCATGCTCGTCTCAGTCTTGAGATGACTGACAACTGCTGGATAGTACGACCCACAACAACCAGCATGCTCGTCTCAGTCTTGAGATGACCGACAACTGCTGGATAGTACGACCCACAACAACCAGCATGCTCGTCTCCAGTCTTGAGATGACCGACAACTGCTGGATAGTACGACCCACAACAACCAGCATGCTCGTCTCCAGTCTGGAGATGACTGACAACTGCTGGATAGTACGACCCACAACAACCAGCATGCTCGTCACAGTCTTGAGATGACTGACAACTGCTGGATAGTACGACCCACAACAACCAGGTGAAGCTCGGTGGTGGAGGCTGATAATTGCCATGCAATTGTGATGATCACGATGTAATTTTGGAGGTTAAAAAATGGTTGCTATGGCCAGGTCATGTGTGCCTTCTGCCATCCCAGCGTTAATTGACTTTAATATATACAGTATATATATAGCAGATAATTATACTGTTAAGATATTGAGTTCAGCAAAACATTCTTGTTATTGTCTACACCTCACGTGTAGTAAACAGTTGTTGAACACTAGAGAGACGTGTTACTACGTTGTAGTTCACTACCAGTATTGTGTATTAGTATTGTAAATCACTAGGTTCACTACCAGTCTCTTGTGATAGTACTGTTAGTACTTCGTAAATCACGTATTCATCATGTAACTGGATTTTGTCATATTTCCATTACGTTACCTACGTTACACTCCGTCATCCATTACGTTACCTACGTTACACTCCGTCATCCATTACGTTACCTACGTTACACTCCGTCATCCATTACGTTACCTACGTTACACTCCGTCATCCATTACGTTACCTACGTTACACTCCGTCATCCATTACGTTACCTACGTTACACTCCGTCATCCATTACGTTACCTACGTTACACTTCGTCATCCATTACGTTACCTACGTTACACTCCGTCATCCATTACGTTACCTACGTTACACTCCGTCATCCATTACGTTACCTAGTTACACTCCGTCATCCATTATGTTACCTACGTTACACTCCGTCATCCATTACGTTACCTACGTTACACTCCGTCATCCATTACGTTACCTACGTTACACTCCGTCATCCATTACGTTACCTACGTTACACTCCGTCATCCATTACGTTACCTAGTTACACTCCGTCATCCATTACGTTACCTACGTTACACTCCGTCATCCATTACGTTACCTACGTTACACTCCGTCATCCATTACGTTACCTACGTTACACTCCGTCATCCATTACGTTACCTACGTTACACTCCGTCATCCATCTTTCACTCCATTTGTTCAGTTTATGCAAGTCATCCTGTAGATATTTACTGTAATTGTTCATAGTTATTTTGCACAATATGTCATCTGACCAGTCATTAACATCAGTTAAAAAACATTATCGTGGCTGGTGCTTATCCTTGAGGCACCCCGCTCGTGACACTCTCCCCTTGAGAACATCTTTCTTATTATCATTTCGCATTTTCCTCTTTAACAGAAAATCTCATCTATTGTAAAAGTTTGAATTTTATTTCTAAGATTTTCTGAATTTTCCAAAAAATTCTCTCAATTGGAACTGTCGTAAGTATTCTTAAAATCAAGATAAATACAATCTCATAATTAAAACATTTGTTTCACAATAATTTGCAGAAAGAAAAGCGAATTGTTGGCTAGAAAGCAAATTTATTTATTTATTTTATTTCTCACTCCTAGTGTGTTCAATATACATTAATCTTATTATTTTTTCAACAGTTGTGCATACAATACATGTTTGTGGGCAAGACAGGCCTATTGTTGAAAATTCTTTATTTTCTTTTTTTTAATATACTACTGGCACTGTGTGTGTCACGCCTTCCATTTGTATGCCCAGCTGGGTTCATATTTCACGCCATGCTGGTGCTGACACCCAGTGCCATAGGCTTAAAATAAGATAAGATTTCTTCGGATTTTTAACCCCGGAGGGTTAGCCACCCAGGATAACCCAAGAAAGTCAGTGCGTCATCGAGGACTGTCTGTCTTATTTCCATTGGGGTCCTTAATCTTGTCCCCCAGGATGCGACCCACACCAGTCGACTAACAACCCAGGTACCTATTTGCTGCTAGGTGAACATGACAACAGGTGTAAGGAAACACGTCGAAATATTTCCACTCGCCGGGAATCGAACCCGGGCCCTCCGTGTGTGAAGCGAGAGCTCTAGCCACCAGACCACCGGGCCACCGGGCTTACCAATCTCAGCCAGCACCACGCTTACCTGGCCTCATTCAGGCAGCCGAGTTCACTCAGTCAACAAGGTCTACTCTGTCACTCTCTCCTGGGCATGGCCCTCCGGGCCTGGGCACTTAAACACACTGCCTGTGTATCAAGAACACAAATAAAGTAAGGAGCCTCCGAAGAGTCTTATCATTCATCCTCCGCTACCAAGCACACCCAAATATATTGCGATACATTATTCTCTCTGTCCTCGTGTAGTGTCTCCACTCCTTTGCTACCTCCCTTCAGTACCTCACACGCTACCTCCCTTACTTCGGTACCTCACACGTTTCCTCCTCTTTTATTAGCTTTTATTGCTCTTATTTTGACCTCTTGTAAGTTCGTTTTACTGACTTAGTAAATGTTTAACCAACAGAATCATTCATTGAGTAAATCCATCAATATATCATTTAGTTAAAGACTGGGTAAATGAACGACGTAGTGAATGACTGAATCATGGAATGGAAAGGTGAATGAGTGAAGTAATGAGGGAGTGAGACAACTCATCTGGAACGGGGGTCAAAAGGAAAGGTCAGAGGTCACGGGGGACCCCCGCCCCCCGCTGGGAAGAATGACGGGAAGGGGTTAAAGGGGGGGGGACGGGAAAGAAGAGGAATGAAAAAAATGGGATGGGGCTGGTAGAAGTGGGTAGCAGGTGTATGGATGGTATGATAAGCTGGAAAAGTTAGTGGAATGAGGACAGAGAGACATTGCTGTGATCCTTGAATGTAACATCTTCCTACATCGTTACTCCTAAGTCTTGCACACGAGGTCTTTCGCTCTATTAAATTATTTGATATTGTCCTGTGCTCATTCTTTATTTTCTTCATTCTTCCATTGCGGGGCAACTGGACCTTGTCCTTGTTAAACATTATATTGTCTGAGGTCCCGGAGTATACATGGAGAGGGTTTCGGGGGTCAACGCCCCCGCGGCCCGGTCTGTGGCCAGGCCTCATGGTGGATCAGGGTCTGATAAACCAGGCTGTTACTGTTGGCCGCACATAAACCGACGTACGAACCACAGCCCGGCTGATCAAGTACTTACTTTAGGTGCCTGTTCAAAGCCTTCTTGAAGGCAGCCAGGGGTCTATTAGTAATCCCGCTTATGTATGCTGGGAGGCAGTTGGGTCCACTGGAAGACTTTGATTTTTATCTGCCTTTACTACAGGCCTTCAGTATCTCTGACTGACACAGTCTGCCCACAATTTCTTCCAGGCAGAGACTTCATTGTCCAGAAAGAAACTTCTGCCCAGGCTTTGTCTATTATCCTTAAACACTGTCTTCCACGGACGACACCCACTTAGATTCTGGTGTCATCATCAGCAAAGGATTTTATAGTGCTATTGTCTCAGTGTCAGCGAGAAACAGACTTGAGAAACAGAAGTGGCACTAGTACTGAGCTTTGAAGAACAGAAATTTTCATTTCCCACTGTTTGTTAAGAAGTTAATCTGCCCACTTTTTTAGATATTCCCTTTGCACGCATTTTGTGAGCTCACACACACACATACACACACATATGATAAAGCTCATGGCGCAGGGAGAGTGACCCAGTAGCGGCCAGTGAAGAGGCGGGGCCAGGAGCTATGACTCGACCCCTGCTACCACAACTAGGTGAGTACACACACACACACACACCATGGTCGGTCTCACTTGCACACTTTTGTCAAGTTAATGTACACTACATCAGCACTTACCTTGTTATCCAAGAGGAAGAGGAGGATCAGGAAGAGAATCAGGAGGAGGAAGAAAATCAGGGGTAAGAGGAGTAGGCGGAAGAGGATGAGGAGGTAAATAAGAAAGAGGAGTAACGAGAGAATGATTCTGAAAGGGTGTGAAAGAGAGAGAGAGAGAGAGAGAGAGAGAGAGAGGTTGGGTGAGAATGAGGTAGAATCAGCAAGATAGGTAGGAGACAGGTAGATGCTTTACGAGGGAGAGTGAGAGTGGCGAGAGATAATGAGAGATAGAGAGAGGTCATGATAGGCGGGGAGAAGCGTGTCTCATAACAATATAAAAGACGGCCCCAGACTCAATCTGGTCTGGTTTAGGTTAATTTAGGTTAGTTTAAGTTAGCTTACATTGGGATAACTTAGGCTAGTTGAAGTTAGCTCCGGTAAAGCTCCATGAGCTTTATCGTATCTCTTCTTAATCTTCATCGTGTGTGTGTGTGTGTGTGTGTGTGTGTGTACCTCGTAACGTGAGTAACCTCCGTGACTAAGCTTGAGGGACGGGGGGGGTGAAGGGGGCCGGGGAGTGAGATGGGGTGAGGGTTGGGGTAATGGAAGTGGGATTTAGTAGAAAGGGAAGAGAGGGAAGGTGAGGGAGAGGGTAGAGGGAGGGAGAGGGTAGAGGAAGGGAGAGGGTAGAGGGAGGGTGAGGGAAGAGGGAGGGTGAGGGAGAGGGTAGAGGAAAGGATTGCGTAAGTGATTAGAGCGATGGATAGGTAGTAGGGCGGGTGAGTCGGACCTGCCTAACATAGGCCAGAAGGCCTACTGAAGGAGCCAGCAGGCTGAATCTTTGGCGTATTTTTTGCTTACTTATCCTTGGCCTGTTTTATGACCCCCCTCAGACAGTAGAGACGGGCGACCCCCCTCAGGCAGTGGAGAGGGGCGACCCCCTCAGGCAGTAGAGAGGGGCGACCTCTCTCAGGCATTAGAGAGGGGCGACCTCTCTCAGGCATTAGAGAGGGGCAGACCCCTTCAGGCAGTAGAGGGGCGCGACCCCCTCAGGCAGTAGAGAGGGGCGACCCCCTCATGCACTAGAGAGGGGCGACCCCCTCATGCAGTAGAGAGGGGCGACCTCCCTCAGACATTAGAGAGGGGCGACCTCCCTCAGGCATTAGAGAGGGGCGACCTCCCTCAGGCATTAGAGAGGGGCGACCTCCCTCAGGCATTAGAGAGGCGACCTCCCTCAGGCATTAGAGAGGGGCGACCTCCCTCAGCCATTAGAGAGGGGCGACCTCCCTCAGGCATTAGAGAGGGGCGACCTCCCTCAGGCATTAGAGAGGGGCGACCTCCCTCAGGCATTAGAGAGGGGCGACCCCCTCAGGCATTAGAGAGGGAGACCCCCTCAGGCATTAGAGAGGGGCGACCTCCCTCAGGCATTAGAGAGGGGCGACCTCCCTCAGGCATTAGAGAGGGCGACCTCCTCAGGCATTAGAGAGGGGCGACCTCCCTCAGGCATTAGAGAGGGCGACCTTCCTCAGGCATTAGAGAGGGGCGACCTCCCTCAGGCATTAGAGAGGGCGACCTCCCTCAGGCATTAGAGAGGGGCGACCTCCCTCAGGCATTAGAGAGGGGCGACCCCCTCAGGCAGTAGAGAGGGGCAGACCCCCTCAGGCAGTAGAGAGGGGCGACCCCCCTCAGGCAGTAGAGAGGGGCAGACCCCTTCAGGCAGTAGAGATGGGCAGACCCTTCAGGCAGTAGAGAGGGGCGACCCCCTCAGGCAGTAGAGAGGGGCAGACCCCCTCAGGCAGTAGAGAGGGGCAGACCCCCTCGGGCAGTAGAGAGGGGCAGACCCCCTCAGGCAGTAGAGAGGGGCAGACCCCCCTCAGGCAGTAAAGAGGGGCAGACTCCCTCAGGCAGTAGAGAGGGGCAGACCCCGCTTAGGCAGTAGAAAGGGGCAGACCCCCTCAGGCAGTAGAGAGGGGCAGACCCTTGCAGGTGTGCTGAGAACATGTAAACAAGACCAAGGGAGTCGAGGCTGCCATCACGTGTTTCAGGAGAAATGTTGACGGACCCCACACGACCCATTGTGGCCCCCTCCACCACAGACCCCACACGACCCTCTGTTACCCTCCTGTACCACAGACCCCACACGAGTCCTCGTGACCCCCTCCACCACAGATCCCACACGACCCCTGTGACGCCCCTCCACCACAGACCCCTCACGACCCCTTGTGACCCCCCTCCACAGACCCCACACGACCCCCTGTTACCCTCCACCACAGACTCCACACGACTCGTGACTTCCCTCCACCACAGACCCCACAACACCCCCTGTGACCCTCCACAGACCCCTCACGACCCCCTGTGACCCCTCCACAGACCCCACACGACCTCATGTGACCCCCTCCACCACAGACCCCACACGACCCCCTGTGACCCCTCCACCACAGACCCCACAGGACCCCCTGTGACCCCCTCCACAGACCCCACACGACCCCCTGTGACCCTCCACCACAGATCCCCACACGACCCCTGTGACACCCACCACCACAAATAAACACCATGTGGGAGTACGCAGGTGTGGGAGGGGTGGAGGGCCTTGTGTACATAGTGTTGAAGGTTGGCCTCCCTGGAGTCTGGTTTTCAGTAGATTTATGTTCACTTTGTAATATGGAGACGAACTGCGCAGCGTAATCAAAATAAGGCCTTACCAATGATCCAGTGATATATATATAAAGTTGAAGTGGAACCTGAGGACTTCTCTGATTTATACTTCTTGATATGAAGCCAAGAATTCTATCAGCTTTACTGCGAACGCTTTATATTACTGCTAACTAGAACAACTAAATCTTTCTTGCATTCAGTTTGAGACCTACATTATTTAGTTCATAAGTACCATAGATATTTTCTTTCTCAGGATTAGATATAATGGCAGATACAGTGAACTGTATCTGCCACTTTTTCCAGCATATTTTTCCCCATTTATGTAAGCTCTCTGTTGCCTTCTGGTCTTCCATGCCTCTTAGAGACAAAGTAGTTTAATAGAGTCGTAATGCAAGATCGCACCTTTGTAAAACATTGCCGAGACTCCTTAGTCAGTTAATATCATTCAAGATGGCTTCAACTTGCCTCTACAATTATTGATTCCATCAATTCTACCATAATTGAGTTAGACTTATTGGCCTATGATTCGAAACTAAAGGTTCCGTTAAGGAAATGGTTATTACCACATATTTGGTAGGATACCCGTCTGTAGTGACCCGTATCCAGTGATGTTGATATTCATAAATAAGACACATGTGAAACAGTTTGGTATCTTTATTCCAAAACGTTTCGCCTACATAGGTTTCTTCAGTCGAGTACAGGAGAGTCAGCAGAAGCAGTAGACATGTGAAGACGATGTAATCAGTCCATCACCCTTGAAGACGTAGTTTTGAGGTGGTCAGTCCCTCAGCCTGGCTGAGGAACTGACCACCTTAGTGTCAACCTCAGATGGCAGACTTCAGTAGGTCAATAAGAATATCGCCAAGTATTCCATTAAAGGTTCAGTAGCTGCGACACCTTCAAAGGTTTGCTTCCAGCAGAGGTTATAAACAGTGACTAACACTGAAGAATGTGTAAGACAGATGTGATAAACAGGGGTGAGGGGAAAATGTGGCTGTACACTTGACTAGTCCGAATATCGAACCTGAAACCTTGTGGTTGTAAGCCGAATGGGCTCTTCGTGTTGTTGAAAAAATGGTATTTTACACCATTTTCAGCAATACTGCCAGGCACTGCAGCACAACGGTATCTTGGTACAAAGAACATCTTCCATTCTTCAACACGTATAAGTGAGAAGGGTTGGATTCCAGATGGAGCTGCCTTCTTATTTCCACTAGTGGATCCCCTCCCTACAACGTCTTGGAGATCTTCCACCTAACCTTCGACAGTATTGAAGACTCTGTTCTCATACTTCATCTTCATATCGTTCAAGACGTTGGAGCTGAACTCTTCTCTTCTCCAGGCTGAGGGACTGACAACCTCAAATACTCTTTCTCCAAGATTGATGGACTGATGTCATCATCTTTACTTCATCACTACTGATTCCTTTGTATTTAACTGAAGAAGCCGCCTGTGTATGCGAAACGTTTCATCAATAAAGATATCCAACTGCTTCACATGTGTCGGGCTCTTGGTGGTTTCCTGAGGGGTGGTTTTTAGTGGCACCCTGAGGGGTGGTTTGTAGTGGCACCCTGAAGAGAAAGAGGAAATGGTCCTAGGGAAAGGGAAGTAGTGTATGGTTGCCACCACCACTACTGTGGTTGACAACACTACCGGCGCATGTTGTCTGCCACCACCACTACTGTGGTTGACAACACTACCAGCGTGTGTCTGCTACCGCCACTACTGTGGTTAACAACACTACCGGCGTGTGTTGTCTGCCACCACCACTACTGTGGTTGACAACACTAGCAGCATGTGTTGTCTGCCACCACCACTGTGGTTGACAACACATGTGGTCTCTCACCTGTCAGGACACCAGTTTTTTTAATCACTGCTCAAGACAAATTCTTTTCCTTCAAATGAAGCAAAAAAATACCCAGTTTAAACATCAACCTCAAGACAATTTACTGAAGACTAAGAATTTTCTCCTGTACAATGCTTGTACACTGCTTGTACACTGCTTGTAATAGATATTTATCATTCTGCGCTGTGTTTGATTGTCCTCTTGTTGAGAAATATAGTGTGATGACCTATATGATATATCTTATTGATGAAAATAAGATAATTGTAGATATATATCCAGATGTACTTTTGTTAACCCCTTTTGGGGCCTAGTGCCTAGGCTTTTTGTGTATCCATATGCTCTTGCGCTATCCTCCACAGGATGATATGGGGTACACAATAACCTAGTTGCTTTAGCTTACATGGGGTATACCTTGAGTCGCTTCTGAAGGTCACAGCCCCCGCGACCCGGTCCCAGACCAGGCCTCCTGCTTGCTAGGTATAAAGAGAGGCATTTACATGCGAATCAAGAAATAAGAGGGTCACCCTCTCAGAACATAAGAATGGAGGAATACTGCAGCAGGCCTACTGGCCCATACAAGGCACGTCTTTCTCAAAACCAACCATTCCATTATGAACCAATATATTCATTTTCAGAAAGAACTCAAGAAGAAATAAGGAAAGTAAAAGAAAATTATGATGTTAAGGTTGCGAGGTAATCAAAGGCCAATCCAACACTTTCTTCTTTTTTTTTACGCAAGAAGACATAAATGAAGTGTAATAACTCAACAGTCATACAGGTAACGACAGAAATGAATTATACAGGACCAAGTTCACTAGTGACATAGTCCTTGGGTAAATACCTTAAAGGCAAACAGATCACCTTGCCCTGACGAACTGTTTTCAAGGGTTGTAATGGAGGAACTTCGTAAACTATCAGCAAGTCTCTTCAGCAAATCACAACTAACGTGTATTGCACCAAATAAGTGGAAGATGGAATCAGCAGTTGCAGAGACAACTCGAAGCCACCTTGAAAGATTTACATTAATCGTTGTAGCGGCACATTGAATAGGAGGGGAAGTTTTCTCCTGGATTGAGGCCTGGTTGACTGATAGACAACGGAATTTGTATAAATGGAGGAACTGTTACAAGTGGTGTAGGGATCATCTCTGGGTCATTTGTTGTTGACACCATACACATCGTAGATGAAGGAATAACTAGCGACGTAAGTAAGTTTGTCAGTGACACTAAAATTCTGATGAGGACTTTAGAGCGCTACAGGCAGACCTGGATAAGTTGATGTTGTGGTAAGAGAAGTGGCCTATTGTGTGGATCAAGTCATCAGCATAGTTTACGATTACGTACTGAGTGGGATAATTAGGGCATGTTGATCAGCCATGGTTAATGCCATAAATAAATAGAAATAAGACCACCTTCCTGTGGTGAACCCAGGGGCATGACTTCTGTTGCTCAGCTGAGGGGAATGACTTCTGTTGCTCAGCTGAGGGGAATGACTTCTGTTGCTCAGCTGAGGGGAATGACTTCTGTTGCTCAGCTGAGAGGAATGACTTCTGTTGCTCAGCTGAGAGGAATGACTTCTGTTACAGAATACTACAAACTCGAACCACACAGAGCTAAAAAATAGTGTAAAGGACTTGGGAGTGTTAATGTCAGAAGATCTCACCTTCAAGGATCACAACAGTGTCACTATCACAACTGCGAGGGAAATGATAGGATGGACAATGAGATCCTTCAAAACAAGGGATGCCTTGCCAATGATGATCCTATTTAAGTCACTTGTTCTGTCTAGCCTGGAATACTGCTGTACATTAACAGCTACATTCAAGGCAAGTGAAATCGCAGATCTAGAGAATGTAGAGAGAACCTTCACTGTATGTATTAGTTCAGTCAAGCACCTTAATTACTTGGAACGCTTAGAGTCCCTTGACCTGTACTTCCTGGAGTGCAGGCGAGAAAGATGTATCATAATCTACACCTGGAGAATCCTAGAGGGACTGGTACCAAATCTGTAGACAGAAATCACTCCCTATGAAAGTAAAGGACTAGGCAGGCGATGCAACATACCCCCAGTGAAGAGCAGGGTGCCATTAATATACTAAGAGAAAACAATAAGTGTCTGGGGCCCAAGACTGTTCAACAGCCTCCCACCAACCATAAGGGGAATTACCAATAGGCCCCTTGCTGCATTCAAGAGGGAGCTGGACAAATACCTAAAGTCAGTACCTGATCAGCCGTACTGTGGTTCGTACGTTGGTACTACGTGCGGATAGCAGTAACAGCCTGGTTGATCAGGCTCTGATCCACCGGGAGGCCTGGTCAAGGACTGGGTCGCGGGGGCGTTGACCCCCCAGAATACCCTCCAGGTAGGCCCAGCTGAGTGGCTTGTCACCAACACTCGCGTTAACAATCCATCATGACCATCTATCCCTGTCATGAATCCCAACTCTACTTCACCCACTAACACCAACACTTCTTCCACCTACCCCAACACCTCTCCCACTCCACCAAATACCTCTCCCACTCCACCCAACACTTCTCCCACTCCACCCAACACCTCTCCCACTCCACCCAACACCTCTCCCACTCCACCCAACACTTCTCCCACTCCACCCAACACCTCTCCCACTTCACCCAACACCTCTCCCACTTCACCCAACACCTCTCCCACTCCACCCAACACTTCTCCCACTCCACCCAACACCTCTCCCACTCCACCCAACACTTCTCCCACTCCACCCAACACCTCTCCCACTTCACCCAACACCTCTCCCACTTCACCCAACACCTCTCCCACTCCACCCAACACTTCTCCCACTCCACCCAACACTTCTCCCACTTCACCCAACACCTCTCCCACTTCACCCAACACCTCTCCCACTCCACCCAACACTTCTCCCACTCCACCCAACACCTCTCCCACTCCACCCAACACTTCTCCCACTCCACACAACACCTCTCCCACTTCACCCAACACCTCTCCCACTCCACCCAACACTTCTCCCACTCCACCCAACACCTCTCCCACTCCACCCAACACTTCTCCCACTCCACCCAACACCTCTCCCACTCCACCCAACACTTCTCCCACTCCACCCAACACCTCTCCCACTCCACCCAACACCTCTCCCACTCCACCCAACACCTTTCTACTTCGCTCTACCGCCCAATATAACACTTGTCACTTAAGGTCATGAGAGTCTTGAGAGAGGTCAACCAAGGAGGTGGCGGCTCCTCAACACCGCTTGTGTGAGAGTTGAGATCCAACTTTTGGGTCCACACTTTGTCCTTCCGTTAAGTGGTGGAGCACTTTCCCTGCCCATCTGGGCTCTGTCATTCATAAATTTAGGTCCATATATTGAGTTTACCTCCACTACATCTGAGTTTACCGGGATTCGCTTCCTGGGATCACCGCCCCCGCAGCCGGTCCCAGACCAGTCACAAAATGTAAAGGGACCACGACTCTTCAACACCCTTCCTTCATGCATAAGGGGGATTACCAACAAACCCTTAGCTGTCTTTAAAAGGCCCCTCAAGGAAGGTTCCTTGATGCTGGTGAGGGGCTCTTGATCTAGGGAATTGGATCTGTGCTCCAGTTCCCTGAATTAAGCCTGAATACCCCCACAGGCGCTATATAATCCTACGGGTTTAGCGCTTCCCCTTGATTATAATAATGTTTTTAGTAGAGTTTGTTGATAATCCCCCTTATTAATGAAGGGGGTTGTTGAAGAGTCGTGGTCCCTTTATATTATTAAGCTTATCTTTTCATTGAGGCCAGCAGCCAGGAGTAGAACACTGATAATACAGACTCGGTCTCTATACTACCTGTTTCAATTAGTATTTTCGCCACGATTTGCCTGTCAAACTGAACACTGATGTAAGTGAACACGTCTTGGTTAATGCATAGGCAGGCAGGTTGGCAGGCAGGCAGGTTGGTAGGCAGGCAGGCAGGTTGGCAGGCAGGCAGGTTGGTAGGCAGGCAGGCAGGTTGGTAGGCAGGCAGGTTGGTAATCAGGCAGGCAGGTTGGTAGGCAGGCAGGTTGGTAATCAGGCAGGCAGGCAGGCAGGCAGGCAGGTTGGTAGGCAGGCAGGCAGGCAGGCAGGCAGGCAGGCAGGCGGGCGGGCGGGCGGGCGGGCGGGCGGGCGGGCGGGCAGGCAGGCAGGCAGGCAGGCAGGCAGGCAGGCAGGCAGGCAGGCAGGCAGGCAGGCAGGCGGGCAGGCAGGCAGGCGGGCGGGCGGGCGGGCGGGCGGGCGGGCGGGCGGGCGGCGGGCGGGCGGGCGGCGAGGCGGCGGGCGGGCGGGCGGGCGGGCGGGCGGGCAGGCGGGCAGGCGGGCAGGCGGGCAGGCAGGCAGGCGGGCAGGCGGGCAGGCAGGCAGGCAGGCGGGCGGGCGGGCAGGCGGCGGGCGGGCAGGCGGGCGGGCGGGCGGCTGTGAGAGAAGAGTAGACATGTGGGGGTGAAGATGAGTAGACATGTGGGGGTGAAGATGAGTAGACATGTGGGGGTGAAGATGAGTAGACTGATGGAAAGAGAGAAGATAAGAGACACTGGGAAAGAGAGAAGATAAGAGACACTGGGAAAGAGAGAAGATAAGAGACACTGGGAAAGAGAGAAGATAAGAGACACTGGGAAAGAGAGAAGATAAGAGACACTGGGAAAGAGAGAAGATAAGAGACACTGGGAAAGAGAAGAGTGAAAAGTGAGAGGTAAAGGGGAGAGAAAGTGTCGGTGAGAATAAAGCAACCACAAACTTCCGCTCAAATGTCACCACCATTTAACACCATGATGGTAGTGACTCTGCCAACCAAACTCCCTTTTTTCTTCCTTTACTCCCTAACTCACTCACTCCCCTCCCTTTTCTACCTCACTGGCTCCTTCCATACTTCCCTCCCTTTCTCCCCCTCACTACCTTCGTCGTTTCACTCCCTCCCTCAATTCCTTTCTCACTCCTTTCACTACTTCTTTCCCTCCCTCCCTCCCTCCCTCCGTGCCTCCCACACACTCTCCCTCTGTGCATCCCTCACTCACTCCCTCCGTGCATCCCACACTTCCTCCCTCATTCTTCTGAAGTGTCCTTTCTCACCCCTCCCCCACTTCTTCCTCTTCATTCTCATTTTACTCCTCATCCTCTTGTTCATTCTACTTATCATCTCCCTCTTCCCCCCATCCTCTCCCTTCTCACAATAAATCTGAATGTCAAAGAAACATACTAGATCTGGAACTGAGTAGATCTATAACTCACTAACCTAACATCAACGTGTTAAGGAAGCAGCGTGACTGATGTTGTAGTAGCCAGGCTTAGGCTTAGTTACAGGTACTTCTGGCAGATACACTGATAATGATCAAACTAAATGCACTGCATGTGGCCAGCCTTATGGTCACTTTCTTGAGCACCATGTGCTTATATGGTTGCAGAAATGGTATACAATACCGACAAGTTGATGAATAAGACACATGTGCAACACATGTGTCTTATTCATCACAATGTTCTTGATTGTCCACTTAATGAGGAATATGGAGATAAACAGTATAATAACTTATGTGATATGTCAAGGTATCTTATTAATGAAAATAAGATACCAGACATTAAGCAAATGCCATCAATTTGGTTGCTGCGACATGGTCTTGGATACTCTTGAAGACAGACTGAATGCAAATGAAGTATGCACTGACTTCACAAAAGCTTTTGATAAGCACTACCATGGGGTAATTGCACACACAATGCGTGCTAAAGGAATAACTGGGAAGGTGGGCAGTTGGATCTTTAACTTCCTCACAAATAGAACCCAAAGAGTAATAGTAAACGGAGTGAAATCAGGGGCTGGTACAGTGAAAACTTGTCCCCCAAGGCACGGTACTCGCCCCAGTTCTCTTCCTAATTCACATTTCTGACATAGACAGAGGCATCAGGGGCATGGTTCACACTGAGTACCACCACCTGGTGTACTCTGGTCATCCATGGCTCACACTGAGTACTTACACATGGTGTACTCTAGTCAGGTAACGTGTATTTGTATAAGCCTCGTCTCACGTACACTGAAGAGGACCTCAGTGTGAGGCTAACTCTAACATTTAACGTATTCCATTGTTTTGTAAGTCAAGTCAACAAATTCTGTATAAAAAGCAGGACGTGCGTGCGTGTGTGCGCTCCCGTGTGTGTGTATATATATATATACATATATATATATATATATATATATATATATATATATATATATATATATATATATATATATATATATATGTGTGTGTGTGTGTGTGGGTGTATTTCATTTTCTTTTTTCATTGTCGTGTTTTTTCATATGTTCAATCACGCGTTTTATTGTGATTTCTTCCTATATATATATATATATATATATATATATATATATATATATATATATATTTTTTTTTTTTTTTTTTTTTTTTAATAATTTTAATATATTGGTAATATTACATGTTTGTAATATATATATATATATATATATATATATATATATATATATAGTATTTTCATTATGACTACTATTACTAGTAGTAGTAATAGTAATAATAGTTTTATTCTCTGAAAACAAATCATCTAGTCTTGCCAGTATTCCTGTTTATATATTTTTTTGTACTTGGCTAAAATTAAGGCATAGAAAAAAAAAAGAATAAACTAACCTACATGTGAGAGAGAATATTGCCAAGTTAAGAGAGAGAAAAAAATTCATGATACACGAGTGTTGTGGAGACAGATAAACTAACACTGTCGACGGAATTCCTTTCAGTGTTTGAGAAGGGTAAACAAGAAAGTGTGGGAATGTCTGTCATTTACCACAAACTTCAATCTTTTCTTGTGTATTTGCAGGGGGGAGGGGAAGGAGGGAGGGTGAGGGGTTCCCCTCCTGTGACCCCTCATGTGTAAGGAACTCCAGTACTGCTGGAAGTCATGTCTTGTGTAAGAAACTCCAGTACTGCTGATATCAAGGGTATGTCATGTCAAAGTGACTGAGTCACCCATAGATCATTGACGGTTATCCTGTATGTTGCTATGCCCTGACTGTTCATGTGCGGGACAGCTAACTTATCCTTACCCGCAGCCGCGGGGCGTATTCGGTCAAAATGTAGACACGGACCAGGGTAGAAGCGCGTCTGGTAGACTCCAAGACTCAGTCCTCAGTACAGAAAGCAGAACCGCTAAGTATCTTTCAAAAGACTCCAACTATGCAAGAACCCACACTACAACAGGGATACCTTTCTTGGATCATTGAGGTACAGGGGACTGAGGTTATGCAATACTGGGATACCTTTCTTTTATCATTGAGGTACAGGGAACTGGGGTTATGCAATACCGTATTACAGAATGGATGTAAATGCTCTGGAAAACGTACAGACTAGAATGACAAAGTTGATCCCATGTATCAGAAATCTACCCTATGAGGATAGACTGAGGGCCCTGAATCTGCACTCTCTAGAAAGGCGTAGAATTAGGGGGGATATGATTGAGGTGTATAAATGGAAAACAGGAATAAATAAAGGGGATGTGAATAGCGTGCTGAAAATATCCAGCCAAGACAGGACTCGCAGCAATGGTTTCAAGTTGGAAAAGTTCAGATTCAGGAAGGATATAGGAAAGCACTGGTTTGGTAATAGAGTTGTGGATGAGTGGAACAAACTCCCGAGTACCGTCATAGATGCTAAGACGTTGTGTAGTTTTAAAAATAGGTTAGATAAATAGATGATACATATATAGATACATATCAATGTATTTTATACTAACTGTCGAAGCGCCAGAAATAAAATTAACGAATTACGTTTGGTAGCATGTGCTGGGAACTTTGATGTCATTGCAATAACTGAAACATGGTATAATACCAAGAGTCGGGATATGATTGCTGAGTGTCATATTCAGGGGTTTAAGTTGTTCCATGTAGATAGATATAATGGGAAAGGGGGTGGAGTTGCATTGTATGTACGAGAAAATATAAATTGCTGCATAAAAACAGGCCTAAAAATAGATGGATCATTAACAGAATCTGTTTGGGTAGAGTTTCTAGAAGGTCAAGAAAAACTGATTATAGGTGTAATATACCGACCTCCAGGCTTGGATCACGATAGAGGGAGACTTCTTTGGGACGAAATTGTTAGGGCTTCTAGGCACAATAACGTAGTGATAGTAGGGGATTTTAACTTTAGTCATATTGACTGGACTTCTTTGACCGGTAATCTGGAGTCCAGGGACTTTATGGAAGTAGTTCAGGACTGTTTTCTGAAGCAGTGTGTGACGGAGCCTACCAGAGGTAATAATTTGCTCGACCTAGTCTTGTCAAATAAAGAAACTCTTGTAAATAATCTGGAGATCACTGAAGAGCTTGGAGCTAGTGATCACAAATCCATTACCTTTAATATTACATGGGAGTACGAGAATAGGGATAATACGGTAAAAGTTCCTGATTTTCGTTCTGCCGATTATATTGGACTTAGGGAACACCTGTCTAATCTCGACTGGGGTAATCTAGCTAACGATTACGATGGGATCTGCGTTTATGATTTTTTTCTTAATAATGTACAACGTGCACAGAGTATGTTTATTCCCAGAGAGAATTTAGGTCAAATAATAACGATCCCAAATGGATTAACAGGAGGCTAAAACATCTATTAGGGGAGAAAAGAGGAATTTATAGGCGCATCAAAAGAGGAGATGTTAACCTTATTGACCAATATGTTCAGTTGAAAAGAGAAGTAAAAAGGGGATTAGAAAGGCTAAACGTGACTATGAGATTAAGGTTGCTAATGAATCAAAGACTAATCCAAAAGGGTTCTTTCAAGTGTACAGGACGAAGGTGAGGGAAAAGGTAGGACCTCTGAAAATTGGGAATGGACAGCTGACGGATAACGAACTGGAAATGTGTTCTCTATTTAATGACTATTTTTGTCAGTCTTTACACAAGAAGACGTAAATGAGATTCCAGAAATTAACAATTATTCAGTTCCTGAAGAATTCAAATTAACTAATATTACTGTCACGAGGGATATGGTTATCAAACAGATAGATAAACTGAAGCAAAATAAGTCCCCAGGACCCGACGAGTTGTTTTCCAGGGTACTTAAAGAATGCAAGATGGAACTTAGTCAGCCATTAACGAATGTGTTTAACACGTCCATCCTAACTGGTGTTGTGCCAGAGATGTGGAAGATAGCTAATGTAGTTCCTATATTCAAATCAGGGGATAAGTCCAGTCCATCAAATTACCGTCCAATAAGCCTCACGTCTATAGTAGGCAAATTATTAGAATCAATTATAGCTGATATTATCAGAAGTCACCTTGAAGAACATAATTTGATTAATGAATCTCAGCATGGGTTTACGAGAGGTCGTTCCTGCCTGACAAATTTACTGACGTTTTTCAATAAAACATTTGAGGCAGTAGACAGTGATAAAGAATATGATATAGTTTACTTGGATTTCAGTAAGGCCTTCGATAGAGTACCTCACAAGAGACTCTTAAGAAAGGTGGCAGCTCATGGTATAGGAGGTAAAGTTCTAGCATGGATAGAGGCATGGCTTACCAATAGAAAGCAGAGAGTTTCCATTAATGGGGTCAAATCTGAATGGGGATTTGTCACTAGTGGCGTTCCACAAGGATCAGTTTTGGGCCCATTGTTGTTCATAATTTACATTAATGACCTTGATGAAGGAATTGCAAGTGACATGAGTAAATTTGCTGATGATACAAAAATAGGCCGTATAATTCATTCTGAGGAGGATAACAGTGAACTCCAGGAGGATTTGGATAAATTAATGTCTTGGTCTGAAAAGTGGCAGATGAAGTTCAATGTGGACAAGTGTAAGGTGCTTGTCGTTGGTAATGAAAATATCCCTCGAATTTATAAACTAGGTGAAGTTGAGCTTGATCATACAGAATGTGAAAAGACTTGGGAGTCATGGTAAGCAGAAATCTAAAGCCAAGACAACAGTGCCTAAGTGTGCGCAATAAGGCTAACAGATTACTAGGATTTATTTCAAGAAGTATAAGCAACAGAAGTCCAAAAGTTATTTTACAGCTCTATACATCACTAGTGAGACCTCATTTGGATTATGCAGCTCAGTTTTGGTCTCCTTACTACAGGATGGATATAGATTCATTGGAGAACATACAAAGAAGAATGACTTAAATGATTTACAGTATAAGAAATCTCCCGTATGAAGATAGACTTAGAGCGTTGAATCTCCACTCTCTGGAGAGACGTAGAATGAGGGGAGATATCATCGAGGTGTACAAGTGGATGATGGGCATAAACAAAGGAGATATTAATAAAATACTGAGGATATCGAACCAAGTAAGAACGAGAAATAACGGATTTAAATTGGATAAATTTAGATTTAGAAAGGACATAGGCAAGTACTGGTTTTCGAACAGAGTTGTAGATGCGTGGAACAATCTTCCGAGTACTGTGATAGAGGCTAGGACCTTGGGTGGCTTTAAAAAGAGATTGGACAAATATATGAGTGGGAGGGGCTGGGTTTGATTTGTGTCGTGAGTACGGGAATAAATTTTTAGGTAGTGGTGGTTTTGATAAGGACCTGCCTTGTATGGGCCAGTAGGCCTTCTGCAGTGTTCCTCCATTCTTATGTTCTTATGTTCTTATGAGTGGGTGTGAGTTGGACCTGACTAGCTTGTGCTACTAGGTCTTATGCTGTGTTCCTTCCTTAAGTGGAAGTGACCTGACTACGTGGAGTTTACCTGGAGAGGGTTAACTCCAGGTAGTCAGGTGTAAGCCGGGGAGTGATATGGACCTGCCTCGCATGGGTCAGTAGGCCTGCTGCAGTGTTCCTTCTTTCTTAATACTGGGATACATTTCTTGGATCATTGAGGTACAGGACTGGGATACATTTCTTGGATCATTGAGGTACAGGTGACTGGGATACATTTCTGGATCATTGGACAGGTGACTGGATACATTTCTTGGATCATTGAGGTACAGGGGACTGGGATACATTTCTTGGATCATTGAGGTACAGGGGACTGGGATACATTTCTTGGATCATTGAGGTACAGGTGACTGGGATACATTTCTTGGATCATTGAGGTACAGGTGACTGGGATACATTTCTTGGATCATTGAGGTACAGGGACTGGATACATTTCTTGGATCATTGAGGTACAGGGACTGGGATACATTTCTGGACATTGAGGTACAGGACTGGGATACATTTCTTGGATCATTGAGGTACAGGTGACTGGGATACATTTCTTGGATCATTGAGGTACAGGTGACTGGGATACATTTCTTGGATCATTGAGGTACAGGGGACTGGGATACATTTCTTGGATCATTGAGGTACAGGGGACTGGGGTCATTTAATACAGGTATACCTTTTTTTTCATTCTTGTATGCCATTAAATTATTTTCAGTTCAGACTAATATTTCCTCCAGACTGACAATAAGAAAGGTAAAACACTATAAACCCGTAAGGGAAATGCTACTTTATCTCCTCTAAGGTCGACTTGCTTGCGGTCAGGTCCGTGAAAGTGACCACCAGTGTCATGCAGGGGAAAGTCTCTCGCTGTTGGGATTGATGGTCCAGAGAATGAGCTTCCAGTGTTTAATGAGCGAAATATATGGCGTGAGACCAGTTTTTGTGGGCGCCGCCTGGAGAATGTCCCGGCGTAATTGTTGGTCTCAGCTCTGACCTTAGTTGCTCCATCAGTGAGACGAATGACACTGCCGCAGCTGTGTTCTCTACCTGCTGCTGCTGCTGCGTTCTCTACCTGCTGCTGCTGCTGTGTTCTCTACCTGGTGCTGCTGCGTTCTCTACCTGCTACTGCTGCTGCGTTCTCTACCTGCTACTGCTGCTGCGTTCTCTACCTGCTGCTGCTGCTGTGTTCTCTACCTGGTGCTGCTGCGTTCTCTACCTGGTGCTGCTGCGTTCTCTACCTGCTACTGCTGCTGCGTTCTCTACCTGCTGCTGCTGCTGCTGTTGCGTTCTCTACCTGCTACTGCTGCTGCGTTCTCTACCTGCTACTGCTGCTGCGTTCTCTACCTGCTGCTGCTGCTGTTGCGTTCTCTACCTGCTGCTGCTGCTGCTGCTGCGTTCTCTACCTGTTGCTGCTGCTGCGTTCTCTACCTGCTGCTTCTGCTGCGTTCTCTACCTGCTGTTGCTGTGCTCTCTACCTGCTACTTTTCTCTCTCTCTCTGTCATCTTCGTTAACATTAACATCCTAGAACAAGGCTTCGAGACAAAAATAATTTAATATTTTCCCGTGGTCTTCAAGCACACATGTGAAATACTACCACCATATATACTCCTCTTAGTTGCTAGTCGTAGTGTATCCACATGCTCTCTCGCTACCATCCATGTGAGAAATACACTATAAACTAGCAGCACCAGTCGTTAAAAACTGTTAAATTAGTCTGGGAGAAAGTTGAGTGTGTGTGGCCCAGGGCTGGGCTGCGGGAGTACCAAAACTGGACATCCCTCAAAGGTATGACAAAGGTATATCGCCCTAACGCACGCTATACTTCATCATTCCTTTGCACCTTTTGTATGTGTGTGTGTGTGTGTGTGTGTGTGTGTGTGTGTGTGTGTGTGTGCACCTGTTTATTTTTCTTTGCACTTGTCTCCGTTTCTCGATATTTTTTTTCATACTGAGCAAGTTGAAAGTTGTCACCCATGTTGCTTGTCTATCCTACGTTTCTTACTCTGTCCCTTCTTCCATCTGTATTGTCAGTTACCATTTTGTCCTAGGCACATGTCTATTAGACACTAGGCCTGTTGTATGTGTGTGTGTGTAAGGAAACACTTCGAAATGTTTCCGCTCCGCCGGGAATTGAACCCGGGCCCTCCGTGCTTGAAGCGAGAGCTTTAGCCACCAGACCACCGGTGTGTTAGTTGTGTGTGTGTGTGTGTGTGTGTGTTAGTTACCATTTTGTCCAAGGCACATGTCGATTATACACTAGGCCTGTTGTGTGTGTGTGTGTGTGTGTACGTACTCTTGAGTTCTCCCTAAAGTACGTATATTTTCCAGAGAGAGAATTACCTGTGTTTTCTACTCCACTGTCATCCTCACTGCCTGCAGCTGTGCCTCCTTTTTTCCCCCATAAGTGTGCACGTAATCACAACTGTTCATGTACGAGGGATGTGTTCTTGTGTTGGTAATAGCTTCTTGTTCTGTTCTTGTGTGGGTGATAGCTTCTTGTTCTGTTCTTGTGTGGGTAATAGCTTCTTGTTATGTTCTTGTGTGGGTAATAGCTTCTTGTTATGTTCTTGTGTGGGTAATAGCTTCTTGTTCTGTTATTGTGTGGGTGATATCTTATTGTTCTGTTATTGTGTGGGTGATATCTTATTGTTCTGTTTTTGTGTGGGTGATAGTGAAACTCTCGAAACTCTTCAAAGGTGTATCAAAGGTAAGGTTCTGTTCTTGTGTGACCTCAGACTTTCATGTGTTTTATTCTTCAAGACACTGACAGTGTTCAATATCTGTTATCATAATAACTTTCTCTGTTCTTCTACGTTACCTCCCGTACCTCTCACTAAGTTATTTTAGCGTGTAATGATACGAACTTCGTAGATTTTCACTGTGAATACTATGAGATCTCTTTGTAGTGTGCTGTCGACATAGTACACCCCGTGTAATTAATACAAAGGGGTGGAAGGGTAAGCCAGTGGAAGGCCTCCGTCAGATGACCAAAAGCTCCTCCAGCTGTGGGTCATCATGTAACTAAGACCCGCGTCAGGAAACACTTGTCCTGTTTCCTGACAAACCTTACCTAAGCTAACCTAACCTAACCTAACCTAACCTAGCTACACCTAACCTTACGGTAACAAATCTGGTGCAACACCTGGATATCCCTGAAGACGGTTCGCTAACCAGTGGCGAAATAAAGATTACCAGGTGTTGCTCATGCGTCTTAATTCATCATCTTGAATATCATTATTGTAACAAATTCCTGGTTTTTTTTTCCTTTGCCCAGCTGTCTCACCTGAAAGATGAGCTGAACACAGATTTTTTTTATGAACAGCAGAGAGCGAGCACCCTAAATATTACCGCCAGGTGTGTGATATTATATCTTCCACATGGTATATTTCTTTGTCTTAGATTTAAATGTGATGAAATTTGTCAATAAGGCGCAGTAGGTGGAAGGAGACTAACAACCAGATACCTGTTTACTGCTACATAAACGGGCGCAGCAGGTGTAAATAGACTAATAACCAAGTACCTGTTTACTGCTACAGAAACGGGCGCAGCAGGTGTAAGGAGACTAATCCAGGTACCTGTTTACTGCTACATAAACAGGTACAACAAGTGTAAGGAGTCTAATCCAGGTACCTATTTACTGCTACATAAACGGGCGCAGCAGGTGTAAGCAGGTAACATCATATTATCTGTTCTGTATTGGAATATTTCGTACAAAACTCAATGTTCTCCAGCTTATGTGCTGCTTAAAACACTCGTGTTCATTTTGGCATCTGCAATAGTAACACAAAATAACTATGTAAATAATATATACCCGAATATATAACATTAAGCTTTTTAGGGTCTAGCTGCTGGTCCTATTGTGTGTCCATGCGCTACGGAGTTAACGTCCACACGATGGATATGGAGCGCACAATAAACTAGCCGCATCGGCTAGTAGTGGTGGTGAAGGAATGGGCTAGAGGTCGTGGAGGAACGAGGAGAGGTCAAGTGTTAGGAGGAAGGGTGAGAGAGAGAGGTTGTAGAGGTCAACAGACAGTTACCTCCCGCTGACCGAGGCTGTTGTGGGAACATTTAGACAGGAGAAACTGACTGTACCTCCAGATGCTGTCTGTTCCTCCAGTTGTTGTCTGTTCCTCCAGCTGCTGTCTGTTCCTCCAGCTGCTGTCTGTTCCTCCAGTTGCTGTCTGTTCCTCCAGTTGCTGTCTGTACCTCCAGTTGCTGTCTGTTCCTCCAGTTGCTGTCTGTACCTCCAGTTGCTGTCTGTACCTCCAGTTGCTGTCTGTTCCTCCAGTTGCTGTCTGTTCCTCCAGTTGCTGTCTGTTCCTCCAGTTGCTGTCTGTTCCTCCAGTTGCTGTCTGTTCCTCCAGTTGCTGTCTGTTCCTCCAGTTGCTGTCTGTTCCTCCAGTTGCTGTCTGTTCCTCCAGTTGCTGTCTGTTCCTCCAGTTGCTGTCTGTACCTCCAGTTGCTGTCTGTACCTCCAGTTGCTGTCTGTTCTTCCAGCTGCTTTCTGTTAAAAAATTATGACGTGACGCACATTTAATCTAACGTTTGTAACTATTTTTTTTATTTTAGTAAAAACCTAAAAAGTCTTAGAAACGATTGAAAACCCTAAAATAAACGTAAAAAACGTGAAAATGAGGAGAGAAACGTGAAAATAAAACATAAGAAAACACGACAGAGGGATATCTTTATCTTATAACACTGTGATTGTATCTTTTTACAGCATTGTGTGATTGTACCTTCTTACAGCATTGTGTGATTATACCTTCTTACAGCACTGTGTGATTGTACCTTTTTACAATACTGTGATTGTACCTTCTCACAACACTGTGATTGTATTTTCTTACACTGTGATTGTACCTTCTTACAGAACTGTGTGATTGTACCTTCTTACAGCACTGTGTGATTGTACCTTTTTACAGCACTGTGTGATTGTACTTTCTTACAGCACTGTGTGATTGTACCTTTTTACAGCACTGTATGATTGTACCTTCTTACAACACTGTGATTGTACCTTCTCACAACACTGTGATTGTATCTTCTTACACTGTGTGATTGTACCTTCTTACAGCATTGTGTGATTATACCTTCTTACAGCACTGTGTGATTGTACCTTTTTACAATACTGTGATTGTACCTTCTCACAACACTGTGATTGTATTTTCTCACACTCTGTGATTGTACCTTCTTACAGCACTGTGATTGTACCTTCTTACAGCACTGTGTGATTGTACCTTTTTACAGCACTGTGTGATTGTACTTTCTTACAGCACTGTGTGATTGTACCTTTTTACAGCACTGTATGATTGTACCTTCTTACAACACTGTGATTGTACCTTCTCACAACACTGTGATTGTATCTTCTTACACTGTGTGATTGTACCTTCTTACAGCATTGTGTGATTGTACCTTCTTACAGCACTGTGTGATTGTACCTTTTTACAATACTGTGATTGTACCTTCTCACAACACTGTGATTGTATTTTCTTACACTGTGATTGTACCTTCTTACAGCACTGTGTGATTGTACCTTCTTACATCACTGTGTGATTGTACCTTTTTACAGCACTGTGTGATTGTACCTTCTCACAACACTGTGATTGTATTTTCTTACACTCTGTGATTGTACCTTCTTACAGCACTGTGTGATTGTATTTTCTTACAGCACTGTGTGATTGTACCTTTTTACAGCACTGTATGATTGTACCTTCTTACAACACTGTGATTGTACCTTCTCACAACACTGTGATTGTATCTTCTTACACTGTGTGATTGTACCTTCTTACAGCACTGTGATTATACCTTCTTACAGCACTGTGTGATTGTACCTTCTTACAACACTGTGATTGTATCTTCTTACACTGTGATTGTACCTTCTTACAGCACTGTGTGATTGTACCTTCTTACAGCACTGTGTGATTGTACCTTCTTACAGCACTGTTGTGATTGTATCTTAGAAGACTGTATTGCTGTAACCTAGACCACTGTGTGCTGTATTGTCCACTTATTGAGTAATATAAAGATAATATAATAACCTATGTGATATGTCTAGTTATCTTATTAATGAAAGTAGGATACCAGATATTTTCTGTGTACTCATATTCTCTTGCTCTACCCTCCACTAGATGTGTACAGGGTGCACAGTAAGCTAGCCACTACCATCCACGTGACGGATATGGGGTGTATAATACGCTAGTCGCAGCCTTCCACAGGATGGATATAGGGTACACAATAAACTAATCACTACCGTTTAAAAGACAGATATAGGGTGAATAATATACTAACCACTGCCGTGTGCAGGATGATATAGGGTGAATAATAAACTAACCACTGCCGTGTGCAGGATGATATAGGGTGCACCATAAACTAGCTATTTCAACTGGTAAATGTAATAGCTGTGAGGGGCACGAGTGACAATATACACAACACAGCATGTATCTTCCTGCTGCCTCGTGTACCGGAATGTTTGCGTGCATTTCAACGCCTCCGTCCGGCTGATGAATCACCCTGGCTGAGGTGTGTCAGTGACTGACCCGTGCTGGCCACGGAGGTGATAAACGGATTTGAAACGAGAATTAAGTGTGATGAATGGGAAATGCGTGTGTTGTATGTTGGTGTGGTGATGGATGTTTCCTCCTCCTACCCTCATGAACCTCATGATGCACACATACTGCATCAGTATTAATATGACACAGTATCCTGGATGCAGCATTTTACTGAGGGGACGTTATGTCCACCAGAATACCAACTGATAGACTTCATGATAGACAAAACGTCCACCGAAAAGACTCCTGATTGTCTTCAAGAGGGAGATGGACAGATACCTAAGTCAGTACCCGACCAGCCGGGCTGTGGCTCATATGTTGGATTGCGTGCGGCCGGTGGTAACAACCCTGATCTACCGGGAGGCCTGGTCGTGGACTGGGCCGCGGGGGCGTTGACCCCCGGAAGACCCTCCAGGTATACTCCAGGATATCCATCCTGTTGAGGGTAGTGGTTAGTTTCTTGTGCACCCTGTATCCATCCTGTGCTGGATAGTGGCTAGCTTATTGTACATCTCATATCCATTCTGTGGACGGTAGCTCAAAAGCATAGGGATACACAAAAGGCCTATGAACTAGGCCCCAAAAGGGTTAACTGAAGTATATTTGGATTTATATATACAATTATCTTATTTGTTGCAAGCAAATTTAAGACATTTGTTTAATATGTTTGATATTTTATTTTCATTAATAACATTACTTGCTGTAACACATAATTTATTATACTGTATATATATTCCTCAGTAAGTGACAAAGCGCATAGTGTTGAAGACAGTGACCATAGTGTTGAAGACAGTGACCATAGTGTTGAAGACAGTGACCATAGTGTTGAAGACAGTGACCATAGTGTTGAAGACAGTGACCATAGTGTTGAAGACAGTGACCATAGTGTTGAAGACAGTGACCATAGTGTTGAAGACAGTGACCATAGTGTTGAAGACAGTGACCATAGTGTTGAAGACAGTGACCATAGTGTTGAAGACAGTGACCATAGTGTTGAAGACAGTGACCATAGTGTTGAAGACAGTGACCATAGTGTTGAAGACAGTGACCATAGTGTTGAAGACATTGACCATAGGGTTGAAGACATTGACCATAGGGTTGAAGACAGTGACCATAGGGTTGAAGACAGTGACCATAGTGTTGACCACAATCTCGTACTTTGCATTTGGTTTGATCATCTGTGTCTGCCTAACTTCCAGAAGCACTTGTAACCAAGTCTAAGCCTACCTGGAGGGCATTCCGGGGGTCAACGCCCCCGCGGCCCGGTCCACGACCAGGCCTCCCGGTGGATCAGGGCCTGGCCACTACCAGGCCTCCCGGTGGATCAGGGCCTGGCCACTACCAGGCCTCCCGGTGGATCAGGGCCTGGCCACTACCAGGCCTCCCGGTGGATCAGGGCCTGACCACGACTAGGCCTCCCGGTGGATCAGGGCCTGGCCACTACAATATTTGTTCACTTTGCAAGTTGCTCCATAATCGTACTTACCTACGTTCATGTTATCATAGTGGGTTATATATCTACTCAGGCTTCTAACTGTAGTCCTGTAACATTTAGTTTCATAATTTACTTCTCTCCTAATATTATTCCTAATGCTAGACACATATACCAAGGTTATATTCTTCATTTTCCTTCATGGTATTTTGTTTTTGTCTGACTTATCAACTTTGTCAGGAAGGAGTAATTCAACGTGTGGTGATTTATAAAGATTGGTTTTTTTTTTTCGGCTGAAGCGACTAGTGTAATGGAATCCGTAAAAGTTGTACGGTAATTCCCATTTCTCTGATTTTTGAGTATTAGTGAACATGATTTTAGAGTCATTATATGAGTCCAAAGTCTTCAGCGATGACACAGAATCAGTAGTAATCACAGAGTCAAGCTCAGTGTCATAAGTTTACTTTAGCGCCATTATGATGGCAAACAATTAAGATTTCAGTGTAGACGCCCAGTTAATTCTTATGTCTAACTCAACATAGTTGATGGAAATGTTACGGTGATACTGACAGATTGTAGTTAAAAGGCACATATGTACTGATCAAGACATTTACCCTAATTCATTCATCAAAATACTGAATGTGCTTGTAATATGGTAGAGAATGGCTCATGGCTCATTCTAAGACCTTTTTACTCTTGCGACTTTTGCCGTATCATTGACTTCTGGCCTTTTGGACCTCTTATTTACTCTTGAAGTTGTGTATTAAGTTTACCCCCATCATTGCCTCACCCAGGTCATTCCACTTCTCAGCCACTATGTGTGTGTACTCACCTGATTGTACTTACTTAATTATGGTTGCAGGGGTGAATTCATAGCTCCTAGCCCTGCCTCTTCACTGGTCGCTATTAGGTCTATTCTCTCCCTGCTCCATGAGCCTTATCATACCTCTTCTTAAAGCTATATATGCAGGTGTGTGTGTGTGTGTGTGTTCGTTGATTGAAAAACTAAGAATGGGAAAGTTTCAATAAGACAAATCTAGTCTCAGTTTTGTTTGAATATTGGTGAATATTTATTTAAAAGCTTGCATGATTGACGAGTATGTGTGCTTGAGAGCACCAGCGGGTCAGCTTGAGAGCACCAGCGGGTCAGCTTGAGAGCACCAGCGGGTCAGCTTGAGAGCACCAGCGGGTCAGCTTGAGAGCACCAGCGGGTCAGCTTGAGAGCACCAGCGGGTCAGCTTGAGAGCACCAGCGGGTCAGCTTGAGAGCACCAGCGGGTCAGCTTGAGAGCACCAGCGGGTCAGCTTGAGAGCACCAGCGGGTCAGCTTGAGAGAACCATGCTACTGTAAAGTGATTTATGGTGCTGCTGCTGGTACCTGGTGGAGGTGTGGTTGGTGGATGTACTGGTGGTTGGTTGGGCCAACTTATGATTGGGGACGGTGCTGGTAGTGATTGGTGGTTACTGGTGGTAGTGGTGGTTGGTGGTAGGACTGGTAGTAGGTATTAGAAGACTTTCTTAAGTCTCGCCCCGCCCGGGGTTAATAATAATAATACTAATCTTTATTTATACAAGTACATGTACAAGGTATACAGTCCTAGCTGACATCAATGACATACTACTATACACAAAGCCCCTTGTTATGCAGAGCATTTCGGGAAAATTAGGTCAATTTTGACCCAGGATGCGACCCACACCAGTCGACTAACACCCAGGTACCTATTTTACTGATAGGTGAACAGGGACAGCAGGTGTCTTAAGGAAACACGTCCTAATGTTTCTACCAGTACCGGGGATCGACCCCCGGACCTCAGTGTATGAGCCGTGTGCGCTACCAACAGAGCTACGGGACAGTTGTGAACCGAACACAAACAAGTGCTTACCGTTTACCATTTCTAGTGTGTGTTTCTCTTCATATCTTTTCTATTTTTCCTCTTCATACTTTCATTTCCTTCCCCCCATTCCCTTGAAGAGTCGACCAGATGGGCGAAAGATGGAGTTGAGAGTCCAGAAGGTCACCCCGAGCTTGCTACTTGAAGCACCACTCAACATCCACAAGCCCTCTCAAAGACAAATATTTTCTTGCACTTCCCTCTCCTCCCTAGTTACCAGGATCTCAAACTATGGTCGGTAGGTACGGGGGGGAGGGTAAGTTCCGGGGGAAATGGGTCACGTAGGGGTAGGGGCAGCCCATAAATCTCTGTATGGGGGTTGTCATTGGTAAGTTTATTCAGGTACAGGTAAACATTATATACAGTTACATAAATTATCATACATAGCAGCGTGTGTGTAGGTTACCCAGGATAACCAAAAACAAGTCAGTGACTTATAACCACTCTGGAATATATAGATGGAGAGGCGAGGGAAGCGAGTCAGGTCTGCAGCGGAGTGGAAAAATCTATCCTCATTTCCAACGTCAATTTCCGAACGTTCTCTGTCTTTAAGGCAAGAGTACTTTACATAACTTTAAAAAAAATGAGATAATGGTATCTGATATGAACAAATAGTTGAAAAAGAGACAGGAGGCAAGCACTAGCACATTTCATTGACACGTTTCGATCCTGGGACCTTGGTCATGTTTGGAGTGGCCAAGGTCTCCACGTGACCTGCATGTTACCTGGAGTAGCTTCAAGTGGTCCAAAACTGTTTCAAAAACGTTTCTCATGCAGTGCTCTAGCGGTTTTTTTTTAACTATATAAAAAACACGTTTGGTAAGAAATTAGATGAGTAACGTCAGGAAACGTTCCAGTCTGCAAGCAAGAATGTTTTGAGGCGTGAAAGGCGTTAAGAGGCACGTAAGTTTCCCTGTCTTCATAACATGTTCATTTTGCCCCTAAAATCTACCTTGTCCATAATTACTATCGCATTTGCTTTGTTTCGTAAGGTGAAGTCCAGGATCTTTCCTTAATTCATGGTATAACTTAACCATTATATTATGCTTTGCACCTGAGCACAGCTTAGACCTCTCCAACACAATTGTCCTCAAAGATTTGTTAAGTTATACCATGAATTAAGGAAGGATCCTGGACTTCACTTTACGAAACAGACAAAGCAAATGTGATAGTAATTATGGACAAGGTAGATTATAGTGGAAAAATGAACATGTTATAAGGAGACAGGGGAACTTACGTGCCACATAAGTGAAGCCTGGAGCAAGTGTAATTGGTTGCAGTTTGGAGTCAAGTTCAATCTTAAGTCTTCATTTAAGTTTCGGAGACACATCATATATTTTTGTTTTGTTTACAGTGTTCCTGAGGACACAGATATGCGCACATGAACTGTACATTGTATATAATGAGCCTTGCAATGAAGTTCAACAGTGTGATTTCCATGTTAGGCACAATGACACAAGTGCAACTAATGCAACGTTTCGCTCTCCAGGAGCTTTTGTCAAGCTGTTACAAAGAATACAGGGACACAGAGGGGTTTATCTACCTGGAGTCTACCTGGAGGGTATTTCAGGGATCAACGCCCCCGCGGCCCGGCCCACGACCAGGCCGGTATAGGTACAGAGTGAGGTGCAAAGCATAATGTAATGGTTGTAGGTGGTGGTAGTAGTAGTACTTATGATAGTAGCAGTTGTTGTTTGTAACGGTTTGACGAAGTTCCTGGAGAGCGAAACGTTGCCACAGTAAAATGTCGCATTAGTTGCACTTGTGTCCTTTTACCTAACATATTGTCGGTAATTCTACCAACATTATTACAATGTGATTTCAATTGTGTTGAATAAGTAGGTTAGGGTGAAGGGTGAACACCATCAGTGACAAATAGTGAGGGTATGAATGAAGAGTTCCATTACTCTGTGATGGTTGAAGGGATTGGTCTGAGTGCACGACCAAACCCTCCACTCAGGAGTAGACTTGAGCACCAGGGCGGCAGTGGACGCACCAATCACAACTCATGGATTAAGTAAGACTTATTTGTGGCTGACTTCGCGGCTGACGGGCACAAACATTCCCCTTTCACCTTGTACCTTTCTCTTTCCGTCCCTCCTTCCCTTTCTCTTTCTTCCCCACGCAGTCTTTTCCATTTTTCCTTATTTCCTCCTCCTCCTCCGTCTTTCCCCGTTTCTCCCGCTTCCTCTTCACTGTTCAGACCATCCGTTACAATTGGCCACGCGACAAACCGCTGAAGACCTCTTGAACTCCGTGACCTGTCCTGACCTTCCAGGAGGTCAACAGATCACAAGCACCACCTATACGTCCTACTCAGTAGTTGTTTCAGATGTATTCATAGCCTCACCCACGCCTCTGTCATTCACGCCCACACCACCTACACCCACACACACACCCACATCACTCCCGCCCTACAATTAAGACACTTCCACGAGTCCATCTGCAGCTAGTTACGACATCTGGTATAGGAAGGGACGTGTAGTGCCTGACCTGTGCCGGGGGATGAGCCTCAGGGGAAGGGAGGGGATTCTCAGGGATGGAAGAGGCAAGGATAGGGAAGTGGAGGGGAAGGTATTTGTAAGAAACATTGAGTAGTGCCTATCACAGTGAGTGCGGAGACCACAATAATACCATGAAACTAATAAGAAATTCCACTGAATCACGCCTTTCCTCCTTTCAGATAAGTGTAGTTATAAATCCAGATGTTCTCCTGTAAACCCTTCTGGGGTCTAGTTCCTAGGTCTTTTGTGTATCCATATGTTGTTGCACTACCCTCCACAAGATGAATGTGGTGTGCACAATAACTCAGTTTCGAATACCTTGTGGAAGAGTGGTGAGTCAAGCAGCACGGGTGTGAGGTGTAATGAGAGGGGATTTAGAGGGAAAAATAGTGAAGGAGATAATGGAACATGTCGCCAGGAAGTGCAGTGAAGTGCAGAACTTCATGCCCACTAAACTAGACGCTTCGGCCGCAAAATCTAATCTAATCTTTCGCTCTTACTCTGTTCCTCCTGTCTTCTACTTTCCGTGTCCCAGCCCGGCCTCGTGTCACACCCCGGCCTCGTGTCACACCCCGGCCTCGTGTCCCAGCCCGACCTCGTGTCCTAGCCCGGCCTTTCACACTCCCTTTCCACTGCTCATTTTACTTCTTTTATTCAAACTGTGTTCTTTTTATATGGGCTAGGCCGTCCTGGCAGATAGTAAATCTTAGCTGGAAAGAAACGTACGAGGCTGCCGTAGCTGTTGAATCCTTAATGGAATACTTGACGATATTCTCACTGACCTACTGAAGCCTCTCCCTAACTAATGTGTGATGTCACTAGCCATTAGCTGTCACTAACCTAAAGTCAGTGCCGGATCAGCCGGGCTGTGGGTCGTACGTTGGACAACGTCCGGCCAGCAGTAACAGCCTGGTTGATCAGGCCCTGATTCACCTGGAGGCATGATCGTGGACCGGGCCGCGGGGGCGTTGATCCCAGGAATACCCTCCAGGTAAACTCCAGGTAACCACTGGATGATGTCACTGACCACTGGATAATGTCACTGACCACTGGATGATGTCACTAACCACTGGACAATGTCACTAACCACTGGACAATGTCACTAACCACTGGACAATGTCACTGACCACTGGATGATGTCACTAACTACTGGATAATATCACTGACTACTGGATGATGTCACTGACCACTGGATGATGTCACTAACCACTGGACAATGTCACTGACCATTGGATGATGTCACTAACTACTGGATAATATCACTGACCACTGGATGATGTCACTGACCACTGGATAATGTCACTAACCACTGGATGATGTCACTGACCACTGGATAATGTCACTGACCACTGGATGATGTCACTGACCACTGGATAATGTCACTGACCACTGGATAATGTCACTGACCACTGGATAATGTCACTGACCACTGGATGATGTCACTGACCACTGGATAATGTCACTGACCACTGGATGATGTCACTGACCACTGTATAATGTCACTAACCACTGGATGATGTCACTGACCACTGAATAATGTCACTAACCACTGGATGATGTCACCGACCACTGGATAATGTCACTGACCACTGGATGATGTCACTAACCACTGGATGATGTCACTAACCACTGAATTATGTCACTGACCACTGGATGATGTCACTGACCACTGGATAATGTCACTAACCACTGGATGATTTCACTGACCACTGGATAATGTCACTGACCACTGGATGATGTCACTAACCACTGGATGATGTCACTGACCACTGGAAAAGTAATGTCACTGACCACTGGATGATGTCACTGACCACTGGATGATGTCACTGACCACTGGATAATGTCACTGACCACTGGATAATGTCACTAACCACTGGATGATGTCACTAACCACTGGATGATGTCACTGACCACTGGATGATGTCACTAACCACTGAATTATGTCACTGACCACTGGATGATGTCACTGACCACTGGATAATGTCACTGATAACTGGATAATGTCACTGACCACTGGATGATGTCACTGACCACTGGATAATGTCACTAACCACTGGATGATGTCACTAACCACTGGATGATGTCACTGACCACTGGATGATGTCACTGACCACTGGATGATGTCACTGACCACTGGATAATGTCACTGACCACTGGATGATGTCACTTGAGCACTGGATGATGTCACCAACAGATTTTGCCTGGGAAACCCCAGGAAATTTTGGGAGAAAATAAATTGTCAGAAGCGGCGTAATTTGTTGTGTTTTATCAGCAACATAACTCATCAGCATGAAGACGTAACGACACCGTAACCAGACCCTCCGCCTCGGCCAGTCTCTGTGACACAATGTTTATGTGACACAACGTTACGCAGTGTTTGTGACAGTGTGACACATAATTATGTGACAACGTTACGCAGTGTTTGTGACAGTGTGACACATAATTATGTGACAACGTTACGCAGTGTTTGTGACAGTGTGACACATAATTATGTGACAACGTTACGCAGTGTTTGTGACAGTGTGACACATAATTATGTGACAACGTTTCGCAGTGTTTGTGACAGTGTGACACAATTATGTGACAACGTTACGCAGTGTTTGTGACAGTGTGACACATAATTATGTGACAACGTTACGCAGTGTTTGTGACAGTGTGACACATAATTATGTGACAACGTTACGCAATGTTTGTGACAGTGTGACACATAATTATGTGACGACGTTACGCAGTGTTTGTGACAGTGTGACACATAATTATGTGACAACGTTACGCAGTATTTGTGACAGAGTGACACAATCTTTATGACAATGTGATACAATGTTTAGTTGATACAATATTTGTGACACATGTTTGTGACATACAATGTTTGTGACACATGTTTATGTGACATACAATGTTTGTGACACATGTTTATGTGACATACAATGTTTGTGACATGTTTATGTGACATACAATGTTTGTGACACATGTTTATGTGACATACAATGTTTGTGACACATGTTTATGTGACATACAATGTTTGTGACACATGTTTATGTGACATACAATGTTTGTGACACATGTTTATGTGACATACAATGTTTGTGACACATGTTTATGTGACATACAATGTTTGTGACACATGTTTATGTGACATACAATGTTTGTGACACATGTTTATGTGACATACAATGTTTGTGACACATGTTTATGTGACATACAATGTTTGTGACACATGTTTATGTGACATACAATGTTTGTGACACATGTTTATGTGATTGCAATGTTTGTGACACATGTATATGTGACATACAATGTTTGTGACACATGTTTATGTGACATGCAATGTTTGTGACACATGTTTATGTGACATACAATGTTTGTGACACATGTTTATGTGACATACAATGTTTGTGACACATGTTTATGTGACATACAATGTTTGTGACTCATTCGCGTACACTGTGAGGCACTATCATCACGTACACTGAGGTGCTACCATCACGTACACTGAGGTGCTACCATCACGTACACTGAAGTGCTACCATCACGTACACTGAAGTGCTACCATCACGTACACTGAAGTGCTACCATCACGTACACTATGAGGTGCTACCATCACGTATACTGAGGTGCTACCATCACGTACACTGAGAGGTGCTACCATCACGTACACTGTGAGGTGCTACCATCACGTACACTGAAAGGTACTACTTATAGATGTCCCCCAGGATACCACCCACACCAATCGACTAACACCCAGGTACTTGCTTGCTAGGTGAATAGGGACAGTAGGTGTAAGGAAACACGCCCTGTTTCCACCCGGCCGGGGATCGAACCACGGACACTGTGTGTGAGGTGAGAGCGTTGCCTACAAGGAAGTATATACGTTATTATATTTATATTTTATATATATATATATATATATATATATATATATATATATATATATATATATATATATATATAGCGCAAGCCTCCTTGCCTGTTCTTCAGAATCTCCAGACCTACGGTGCTGAACACACCAACTCCAAGGTTGAGGGACTGATTACCTCATATTTTGTATATAGTTCTACTGTCTTCAAGTTATGTCCAATAATTTGTATTGATAAAGCCACTGGAGGGCGAAACGTCTACAATAAAGATACCCAGGTGTTGCACATGTGTCTAATTTTCGTCTTGTCGGTATTGTATACCATTCTGTTGGGAAGAATTATAACTTTGTTTGGAGTGGAGTTGACGCGTGGAGAATTAATGATCTGAAGATTCTTCCTAAGAGCTTACCGAATTTGTAGTCCTGAGTTTCTTGACGAGGAATGTACATACATTCACCAAACCTTCACTGATTTACATTTTCCTTCCTTTTTCATCAAAGATTGTAAGAAAAGAGCTCTTCAGATCATTAATTCTCCACGCGTCAACTCCACTCCAAACAAAGTTATAATTCTTCCCAACAGCCAGGTTGCATCCAACATTTCTAAAGTATTTGCACAAGCTAACACTAGAGTCGCCATCGCTTCCAGTACTTCTATTAAGGATCTAACCAGGACTAAATCCAAGCACCATGAACCAGTCAACGCAGGGGTCTACACTATACCCTGTGGAGGCTGCGACAGAATTTATGTAGGAGAAACAGCAAGAAACCTCGAGACACGCATCAATGAACACATGAATGCATGCAGAAACGATAACCTGAACAACGCCTGCGTACAACACCGAAATTCCAACAATCATCTCATGAAATTCAAAGACGCCCGACTAGTAATCAAAGAAACTAATTTCCGTAGACGAAAATGCCTTGAATCAGCACTTATCTCTGTTTCTAACACAATTAAACAAAACAAAGGCAGCTTCACCATCTCTGAAGTCTTAGCAAGAATCCTCCTGAAAACAGTAAACCCTACCATCACATAGTCTCTCCTGCTAATTTAGCACATCGTAGATGTGGAACACTCCTACTGGCCTTCTATATTTCAACCTCCAGCAGAAATATTTGTCTAACCTATTGTTATACTACCCAAGTATTTGTTTTATCACCCTTTTACTCATGTGCATATTGATTGTTCTACCTTATTGTATTACTTCTACTACTACTACTACTACTAATACTACTTATATCACTACTACTTCTACCACCACTAGTTTTTTTTTTTTTTTCACCTCACCTTGAGAGTATATATATGCCAACTGTGTCCATATATCGCTTGTAACGGCTTGAGAAAGCTCCTGGAGAGCGAAACGTTGCCACAATAAAATGTCACATTAGTTGCAATTGTGTCATTTTACTTAACATATAAATGAGTATTTTGCATAGAATTTAAAAAAATAAAGGTCGCGTTGCTGTGGCTGGAACAATTGACGACGTTTCGCTCTGTCCTGGATCATTGTCAACTCCACAATGTGCAGAAAGACATGTTTCAGCACTAGTGTCTTCTTTTAGTCATCAATCTTGAAAAGATTGATGGACTGATTACTCTCTCTCTCATTCACATACTGTGTGAAGGTGCGGCAGGTTCCCTGGTTAAGAGAAGCACTGGTGACCTTGACTTGGGTAAATATCTGGCCTAGGCGCTGCCTTCCAGCGTAATGTTGCCCATGACTCAGGTGTTGACCTAGCCCAAATAAGCTTGTGAATCTTTCCCCTCCTTATACGGTAGAATGTACCAGGCACCAGACAGCGTGGGTGATGCTGGCGTGGGTAATGCTGGTGTGGGTGATGCTAACGTTGGAGATGCTGTCGTGGGTGATGCTGTCGTGGGTGATGCTGGCGTGGGTAGCGAGGCTAGCGTTGAGACGTAGTGGAGTGTGGCAGACACAAGATAATGCCAACCCTGGGTAGTAGAGGATCTCACCTATGTAATAAGTCCATCAACATGAACAGATGTTGCTGCTACCTGCCCAGGTAACAAACAGAATCCTTCAGGCAATACTTTATAGGGTTTGTTTAAGTATATAAAGCATTAGAACCATTCCAAAATGATTAGCTTCGCCTCACTACACAGTACCTTAGATTGATTAAACTTACGTGCTGTGTCTCCTGTGTCGCTCTTTGTGCTGGCGATGTCTGTGGCTTGTCTTGTCTGGGTTGGTTCTGGTGACATAGTCTGTGGCTTGTCTTGTCTGGGTTGGTTCTGGTGACATAGTCTGTGGTTTGTCTTGTCTGGGTTGGTTCTGGTGACAGTCTGTGGCTTGTCTTGTCTGGGTTGGTTCTGGTGACAGTCTGTGGCTTGTCTTGTCTGGGTTGGTTCTGGTGACATAGTCTGTGGTTTGTCTTGTCTGGGTTGGTTCTGGTGGCATAGTATGTGGTTTGTCTTGTCTGGGTTGGTTCTGGTGGCATAGTCTGTGGTTTGTCTTGTCTGGGTTTGTTCTGGTGACATAGTCTGTGGCTTGTCTTGTCTGGGTTGGGAAAGAGTGATGGAGGTCATAGGTATATGGCATATACAGTCATATTATACTTCAGTAATGGAATACTTACAGATTTAAGGAGAAATATGCTCTGGGTGACTTACATGAAGTTTTTCACACACTATGATCTGTTTAGGCAAGCATCCCTCCCATGTTAGTGTGACTTTGAAATTAACATTATTTAAATAACAAAAAAGGCACAGTACCGTGTGACGTGTGACTTTGTAAATGGTCAAAGTCGGACCGAAACGTCGACGTAAGCTCCTCTCTTCTATGTGCGGGTTATTTGTGTCATGTATGTAGTGCCAGTACAGTTGTGGTCAACACCAGGAGTGTCATGTATGTAGTGCCAGTACAGTTGTGGTCAACACCAGGAGTGTCATGTATGTAGTGCCAGTACAGTTGTGGTCAACACCAGGAGTGTCATGTATGTAGTGCCAGTACAGGAGCGTCTACAATGCCTGATAAGGTACAGTAAAAGTATTTATAGTAAAACTTTAACGCTCGTAGGATTTTCAACACAATAATCATACAAGCAGATCTCTTTATTTATTTCTTGGAAGTGATTTTAGATTTGTAATTTTGAGTCACGATTATCTGACTGAAGATGATCGTCAGTCTTTGAGGCTTAGTGATGATAACATTGCAGACTCTACAAGTGTTGGAGTAATCCTGAGTGATAACACTGCAGATACTACAAGTGTTGGAGTAATTCTAAGTGATAACACTTCAGACACTACAAGTGCTGGAGTAATCCTGAGTGATAACACTGCAGACACTACAAGTGCTGGAGTAATTCTGAGACTCTACAAGTGTTGGAGTAATCCTGAGTGATAACACTGCAGACACTACAAGTGTTGGAGTAATCCTGAGTGATAACACTTCAGACACTACAAGTGCTGTAGTAATCCTGAGTGATAACACTGCAGACACTACAAGTGCTGGAGTAATTCTGAGACTCTACAAGTGTTGGAGTAATCCTGAGTGATAACACTGCAGATACTACAAGTGTTGGAGTAATCCTGAGTGATAACACTGCAGACACTACAAGTGTTGGAGTAATCCTGAGTGATAATACTGCAGACACTACAAGTGTTGGAGTAATCCTGAGTGATAACACTGCAGACACTACAAGTGTTGGAGTAATTCTGAGTGATAACACTGCAGACACTACAAGTGTTGGAGTAATTCTGAGTGATAACACTGCAGACACTACAAGTGTTGGAGTAATCCTGAGTGATAACACTGAAGACACTACAAGTGTTGGAGTAATCCTGAGTGATAACACTGCAGACACTACAAGTGTTGGAGTAATCCTGAGTGATAACACTGCAGACACTACAAGTGTTGGAGTAATCCTGAGTGATAACACTGAAGACACTACAAGTGTTGGAGTAATCCTGAGTGATAACACTGCAGACACTACAAGTGTTGGAGTAATCCTGAGTGATAACACTGAAGACACTACAAGTGTTGGAGTAATTCTGAGTGATAACACTGCAGACACTACAAGTGTTGGAGTAATCCTGAGTGATAACACTGCAGACACTACAAGTGTTGGAGTAATCCTGAGTGATAACACTGCAGACACTAAAGTGTTGGATAATCTGAGTGATAACACTGCAGACACTACAAGTGTTGGAGTAATCCTGAGTGATAACACTGCAGACACTATAAGTGTTGGAATAATCTGAGTGATAACACTGCAGACACTACAAGTGTTGGAGTAATCCTGAGTGATAACACTGCAGACACTATAAGTGTTGGAATAATTCTGAGTGATAACACTGCAGACACTACAAGTGTTGGAGTAATCCTGAGTGATAACACTGCAGACACTATAAGTGTTGGAATAATTCTGAGTGATAACACTGCAGACACTACAAGTGTTGGAGTAATCCTGAGTGATAACACTGCAGACACTACAAGTGTTGGAGTAATCCTGAGTGATAACACTGCAGACACTACAAGTGTTGGAGTAATCCTGAGTGATAACACTGCAGACACTACAAGTGTTGGAGTAATTCTGAGTGATAACACTGCAGACACTACAAGTGTTGGAGTAATTCTGAGTGATAACACTGCAGACACTACAAGTGTTGGAGTAATCCTGAGGTGATCAGTTCCTCAGACGTCTGCTGTTGCCAGTATTATACTCATCTATTTTTCGACTGAAGAATCCTGCTGCACAGGCGAAACGTTTCGCCAATAAATATTCTTAAGTGTTACAAGTGTGCGTTACTCATCAACTTTGTCGGTATTGTATACCATTTATATGATTTTGTTTTGTGTTACGTTGGTAAATTCAGTACCTCGTACCTTCTAGACAAGTGCCACTCAGATGGCTGTCACGTGAATACAGTGTCTCCTATTTATATGGAATATTTTATAATGCTGCCTTGTAGCAATAAGTGAAAAACTGATCCGAGTCCTTACCTAAGACATTCCTATGACCAATTCGAGAGTTTTTCTACCCTCGCAGGCGAGCCTGGAGCCAGGCCCTTCTGTTGGTTGCATTTTCATTCAGACTGTTGTTGCTGGCCGCCCGCTGGCCCAAATAGCCATCACAGCTTGGTTGATCTTGGCTGTGTCCCAATTTCCTCTTGAAGATATCTACATGTGACAGCAATATTTCCGATATCTGCTGGTATCAGGTTGAAGGTCTGCAACGACGAATGTTGATACAGTGTTGTCATACCCATGACGCCCTTGCTGTTCACTGGGTCTGTTTCACGCTTCCTCCCATATATCTCACTCCAGTACGTTATTATGGCAGTGTGTATATAGGAAAGGACGCCCTCATGTATCTTCCATGTATATATTATCAGCTATATATTTTTCGTTCCACAGAGTACATTCCAGGTACTGAGGCATTCCCAGTATTTAAATACTTTATTGGCTCCTTGCAAGAAGTCAACAATCTCTGTACCTCTTGCCACTTTTATATCTCCTATCTTGAACGGAGTCGTCAACACCGAGCAACATTCTAGACGCAAGAGCATAGGTGACTTCTCTTGTGTTCAAAGTTCTTATTATCCTTTTTGTGTTCTCTGTGATAGCTCATCTGTCATTGTTATTTGTTTTTATTAAGATGGTCATGATGCGTTGTGTCCAGCGCTTTTTTTGAGTTCTTCATTCTGTCCATATCTCAGCAGGTGGAACTTGTCACTATTGAACATCATGGAGTAAATGTACCAAGACCCAAACAACGAGAATGAAACCGTGGCTATGAAGACAGCCACGACTCCTGCAGGGGTATATATACTGAGAGGTATGTATCTCTGTGTATATACACCGAGAGTTATGTATCTCTGTGTATATACACAGAAAGGTATGTATCTCTGTATATATACACCCAGAGGTCCCTCAGCCTTAATAGATCGTGGTCTTTTCCCTCAAAGCTGATAGGTGTTCAGTCGCTCAGGGTTGGTAGAAGGCGTTCAGTTTCGTTATGGTGCTTTCTGAGACCACCGGTGTGGGCCAGCCAGCCTGCTGGACCACGTCAGATCCCGTAGAGCCAGATACAGGCAGAAAATATGAAGACTGCGATATATAGCGGCAGCCGGCCATGCGTTAAGAGTTATCAGCTAACTTTTACATCACGATTATATCGTAAATATAAATACCAGACCGACCCCTTTAATTACATCCAAAGTGAAACACACAAGCTTGGCGCTGCTCTGAGAGGCGAGTCCAACACTCTTACCCTGCCCACCAGGCTCTTCGTTACTGATCTAAACTGGTTAGTTAAGGTTTGTCAGGAAACAGGACAAGTGTTTCCTGACACGTTCTTAACTCGTAACCATCGTTAAAGATACCAGCTAGGTCTGTATACACTGTACACGTACTTCAAGAAATGAAGATTATTATTATTATTATTATTATTATTATAATTATTATCATCATCTTGGCCCTCCCCATTTTTTATCTATAATTGCTGAACACCATACCTGAGCACCGCACATGCGTGGTATGTGCACCTGGGAACAGGTGATTCTTGACTGAAGTCACAGACCGGGCCGCGGGGGCGTTGACCCCTGGAATTCTCTCCAGGTAGACACAGGTGATGTGCACGTTAATGGCCATCGTGTAGTCGATAGACTTTAAACCTGAGAAACAGATGCTCTGTAACACCATGCTTTGTAACACCATGTTGTGTAACACCATGTTGTGTAACACCATGCTCTGTAACACCATGCTTTGTAACACCATGCTCTGTAACACCATGCTTTGTAACACCATGCTCTGTAACACCATGTTGTGTAACACCATGTTGTGTAACACCATGCTCTGTAACACCATGCTCTGTAACACCATGCTCTGTAACACCATGCTCTGTAACACCATGTTGTGTAACACCATGCTCTGTAACACCATGTTGTGTAACACCATGCTCTGTAACACCATGTTGTGTAACACCATGCTCTGTAACACCATGTTGTGTAACACCATGCTCTGTAACACCATGTTGTGTAACACCATGCTCTGTAACACCATTTTGTGTAACACCATGCTTTGTAACACCATGCTCTGTAACACCATGCTCTGTAACACCATGCTCTGTAACACCATGCTTTGTAACACCATGCTCTGTAACACCATGTTGTGTAACACCATGCTCTGTAACACCATGCTCTGTAACACCATGTTGTGTAACACCATGCTTTGTAACACCATGCTCTGTAACACCATGCTCTGTAACACCATGCTTTGTAACACCATGCTCTGTAACACCATGTTGTGTAACACCATGTTGTGTAACACCATGCTCTGTAACACCATGCTCTGTAACACCATGTTGTGTAACACCATGCTCTGTAACACCATGCTCTGTAACACCATGCTCTGTAACACCATGCTTTGTAACACCATGCTCTGTAACACCATGCTCTGTAACACCATGTTGTGTAACACCATGCTTTGTAACACCATGCTCTGTAACACCATGCTTTGTAACACCATGCTTTGTAACACCATGCTCTGTAACAGCATGCTCTGTAACACCATGCTCTGTAACACCATGCTCTGTAACACCATGCTTGTAACACCATGTGTAACACCATGCTTTGTAACACCATGCTCTGTAACAGCATGCTCTGTAACACCATGCTCTGTAACACCATGTTGTGTAACACCATGCTGTGTAACATGTGTAACATGTGTAACCATGCTGTGTAACATGTGTAGCACCATGTTGTGTAACATGTTGTGTAACACCATGTGTAACATGTTGTGTAACACCATGTGTAACATGTTGTGTAACACCATGTGTAACATGTTTGTAACACCATGTGTAACATGTTGTGTAACACCATGTGTAACATGTTGTGTAACACCATGTTGTGTAACACCATGTTAAATGTGTAACACCATGTGTAACACCATGTGTAACATGTTGTAACACATGCTTGTAACATGTTGTAACACCATGTTGTGTAACCATGCTGTGTAACTGTAACATGTGTAACATGTGTAACACCATGTGTAACATGTTGTGTAACACCATGTGTAACATGTTGTGTAACACCATGTGTAACATGTTGTGTAACACTCATGTAACATGTTTTTGGTAACCATGTCATGTTGTGTAACATTGTAACATTTTTAAAATGTGTAACATGTTGTGTACACATCATGTTGTGTAGCACCATGTTGTGTAACATCATGTTGTGTAACATGTGTAACACCATGTTGTGTAACATGTTGTGTAGCACCATGTGTAACATCATGTTGTGTAACACCATGTTGTGTAACATGTTGTGTAACATCATGTTGTGTAGCACCATGTTGTGTAACATGTTGTGTAACATGTGTAACACCATGTTGTGTAACATCATGTTGTGTAACACCATGTTGTGTAACATGTTGTGTAACATCATGTTGTGTAACACCATATCGTTACTTTGTTTACCTTGCCCATCATTATGGTTTAGTAACAGAGAAATTGGTTGATGATGAGGGTAGGATGACTGTCAGGTGGCTACGTAAACACCAACACACACACCTTACTCATTAACAAGTCAATCCTTTCTTGTGTTGTCTTGTTCACACCCTGTGTTGTCTTGTTCACATCCTGTGTTGTCTTGTTCACACCCTGTGTTGTTTTGTTCACACCCTGTGTTGTCTTGTTCACACCCTGTGTTGTCTTGTTCACATCCTGTGTTGTCTTGTTCACATCCTGTGTTGTCTTGTTCACATCCTGTGTTCTCTTGTTCACACCCTGTGTTGTCTTGTTCACACCCTGTGTTGTCTTGTTCGCACCCTGTGTTGTCTTGTTCGCACCCTGTGTTCTCTTGTTTGCACCCTGTGTTTTCTTGTTCGCACCCTGTGTTTTCTTGTTCGCACCCTGTGTTCTCTTGTTCGCACCCTGTGTTCTCTTGCTCAGTCATTCACACCAGTGGTACTTTGTTCACACCAGTGTTGTAACGTTGACTTGTTCACAAATACTCAGATCTGTCTCAACTTTGGTAGTCTCTGTGAGAGCTATGGTATCAGGTTTATTTATTCCGTCCTTTCTTTCACTCCTTCCCTATTACCTTTCTCTAGAATGTCAGCCTTTCACTGTCTCCATCTCAGAAACTTTTTACAATGTTTATAAATGCGCCTCTCATTATGTAGTGAAAGCTTTACTTAGCTTCTAACAAGCTAACCCGGTGGCTTAACTCTGTTCTAAGCTCTGCTTTCATTGCTTTACCTTTGATTGGTTACGAGAGTTTTCCTTTCCCCTGGGCCAGGCTTGTTTGGTGCTGGCCTGGTCAACCAGGAATTTTTTAATGCTCTCTCTCTCATATTTTTGGCGTTATTTACGCCTGATGTTGCTTCTCTGGCGTCATTTGCGTCTAGTGCTGTTTCACTGATGTCTGTGTCTAGTAGCTAAGTACTGTGACATCGTGGTGACGTTACACCATCTCAGTGACGTGGTGACGTCACACTCACCATCTCAGTGACGTGGTGACGTCACGCTCACATCTCAGTGACATCATGGTGACGTCACGCTCACCACCTGAGTGACATCATAGTGGTGACGTCACATTGCTACATCCCACAACACATCTTACTTGCCTTGAACAAGCAAGTTGTTTGTATACGCCGGAGTCGAGATGTCTGCAGCCATTATGTCTGTATAAGGCTGAGTGGGGGGGGGTATAAAGAGGGGAGGTGGAGGATGGAGAAAGAATGGGAGGTGGGGGAGCAGAGGGGATGGGATGAGGAGGGGATTGTGACTCCCATTCAACTGCCAATCCTCCCAAGAAGACTCGTCGCGTGTGTTTACTTACTGAATTGTGATTGCAGGGGTCAAGTCACAGCTCCTGGCCCCGCCTCTTCACTGGTCGCTACTAGGTCACTGCTTTATCATACCTCTTCTTAAAGTTATGTATGGATCCTGCCTCCACTACCTCACTTTCCAGACTTCCACATCCTGACAACTTTGTGACTGAAGAAATACTTCCTAACATCCCTGTGGCTCATCTGAGTCTTCAACTTCCAATTGTCACCCCTTGTTGCTGTGTCTCATCTCTGGAACATCCTGTCTCTGTCCACCTTGTCGATTCCTCTCAATATTTTTTATGTTGTTATGTTATCATGTCCCCCCTATCTGTCCTGTCCTCCAGTGTCGTCAGGTCGATTTCCCTTAACCTCTCCTCGTAGGACATACCCCTTAGCTCCGGGACTAGTCTTGTTGCAAACCTTTGCACCTCTAATTTCCTTACGTGGTACTGCATACTCCAGTATGGTGCTAACGTACTGTGTGTGTGTGTGTGTGTGTGTGTGTGTGTGTGTGTTTGTGCTATGATGAACAAATAAGTGGACACGGATGCAACTAATGTGACATTTTACTGTGGCAACGTTTCGCTCTCCAGAAGCTTTGTCAAGCCGTAACAGCTCGTGAAGAGCGAAACGTTGCGACAATAAAATGTCAAATTATTGCATCAGTGTACATTTACCTAACATTTTGTGGTTAATTCTACCGCTATTATTGTGACGAACAAGAAGGATGTATCCTCGCATGGTAATAATAATAATTATTTGTACAAGCACATAATACAACTTATACAGACCATAGCTGACATTAATGACATACTATATAGAAAGCCCTGGTTATGCAGAGCATTTCGGGCAAATTAGGTTAATTTTGTCCCCAGGATGCGACCCACACCAGTCGACTAACACCCAGGTACTTATTTTACTGATAGGTGAACAGGGACAGCAGGTGTCTTTAGGAAACACGTCCTAATGTTTCCACCCGCACCGGGGATCGAACCACAGACCTAAGTGTGAGTTGAGTGCGCTACCAACCGAGCTACAGGACTCTCTTCTGAATAGAGGAATATATGACCCATTCATGTAAAGAAAGTGGTATAAATTGTGAGAAATTAGAATGGGGATCCGTTATAGGTGGTGTTTCCCAGGGTCAGTGTTGGGTCCCTTGTTCTTCGCAATATTCATGACAGATGAGGAGATAAAGGGGATTTACCAGTGAGAGAAAAGTAGGCCACTGAATAATTCCCAGTAATGCTCGGATACTACACAAGTATTTAGTTAGGTTGATGTGGTCAAGAAAGCGGCAGATGCAGTTCAGTGTGGACAAATGCAAGGTTCTGACCAACGGGAGAGAATATAACCTGGGCGCCTACAAGCTCAATAACGTTGATCTTAATCCAACGGAAAGCTAGAGTCTTAGGTGTTTTGGTTAGCTAAAACGTAAACACAACAGTGCGTAAGTGTTCTAAATAAAGTCGATAGTTTCTTGGCTTCATACCAAGAAATATAAATAGAGGTCATAAGGTTAATACTTCAAGTCTCTTCTCCCAAAGAGAGCACCACTTAACTTGAAACTTACTGGCTTTCCTCACTACCACCCTTAACACATCTGGGGGAAGAATAAAACACTTGTGCTACATTTAGGAATCTACAGTTCTACACCACCACCCTGGTCACACCACCCTGGTCACACCACCACTCTGGTCACACCACCACCCTGGTCACACCACCACCCTGGTCCCCACCACCCTGGTCACACCACCCTGGTCGCACCACCCTGGTCGCACCACCCTGGTCACACCATCACCCTGGTCACACCACCCTGGTCGCACCACCACCCTGGTCACGCCACCCTGGTCACACCACCACCCTGGTCACACCATCACCCTGGTCACACCACCCTGGTCGCACCACCACCCTGGTCACACCACCCTGGTCACACCACCCTGGTCACACCATCACCCTGGTCACACCACCCTGGTCGCACCACCACCCTGGTCACACCACCCTGGTCACACCACCACCCTGGTCACACTACCCTGGTTACACCTCCACCCTGGTTACACCTCCACCCTGGTTACAGCTCCACCCTGGTCACAACACCACCCTAGTCACACCACCACCCTGGTCACACTACTCTGGTCACACTACCCTGGTTACACCACCCTGGTCACACTACCCTGGTTACACCTCCACCCTGGTCACACCACCCTGGTTACACCACCCTGGTCACACTACCCTGGTTACACCACCCTGGTTACACCACCCTACCTTTGTAGTGACTCGCCTACCTTTGGTAGGGACTCGCCTACCTTTGTAGTGACTCGCCTACCTTTGTAGTGACTCACCTATTTTTGTAGTGGCTCTCATACCTTTGTAGTGACTCATACCTCTGTAGTGACTCTCATACCTCTGTAGTGACTCTCATACCTCTGTAGTGACTCATACCTCTGTAGTGACTCATACCTCTTTAGTGACTCACCTACTTTTGTAGTGACTCTCATACCTTTGTAGTGACTCATACCACTGTAGTGACTCACCTACCTTTGTGGTGACTCACCTACCTCTGTAGTGAATCATACCTTTGTAGTGACCTACGGAAATCGGTTAGTCACTGGTAGTTATAGTGGTGGTAGTTGTGGGGGTGGTAGTAGTGGTGGTGATGATAGAGGTGGTGGGGGTTGTGGTGGTGGTAGTAGTAGTAGTGGTGGTAGTTGTGGGGGTGTTTGTGGTGGTGGTAGTTGGGGTGGTAGTAGTGGTGGTGGTAGTTGAGGGTGGTAGTAGTGGTGGTGGTAGTAGTAGTGGTGGTAGTTGTGGGGGTGGTAGTAGTGGTGGTGGTAGTTGTGGGGGTGGTAGTAGTGGTGGTACTGGTGGTGGTAGTTGTGGGGGTGGTAGTAGTGGTGGTGGTACTGATGGTAGTTGTGGGGGTGGTAGTAGTGGTGGTACTGATGGTGGTAGTTGTGGGGGTGGTAGTAGTGGTGGTGGTAGTTTTGGGGGTGGTAGTAGTAGTGGTGGTGGTAGTTGTGGGGGATGGTAGTAGTGGTGGTAGCAGCAGGGAGTCTGGAACATTTAATCTGAGACAGACAGATGTCTTTCCGGTATACACCTGCGTTCCCACGCTCTCTACCAATACCCCCTTCCTCCCCTCCCTCTTACATCACCCCATTTCCCCTCCTTACCTGACTGGGGCTAATACGTACTACCCATCACCCTAGCCCATCACCCTAGCTCATCTCCCCAACCCATCACGCCAGCCCATCACCCTGGCTCATCACCCTAGATCATCACCCCAGCTCATCACTCCAGCTCATCTCCCTAGCTCATCATCCCACCTTAACCCATATATACTACATCTATTGTTTCTGTTGACCTGGGTGGTAGTGTTCTAACATCTGTTGTTTCTGTTGACCTGGGTGGTAGTGTTCTAACATCTGTTGTTTCTGTTGACCTGGGTGGTAGTGTTCTAACATCTGTTGTTTCTGTTGACCTGGGTGGTAGTGTTCTAACATCTGTTGTTTCTGTTGACCTGGGTGGTAGTGTTCTAACATCTGTTGTTTCTGTTGACCTGGGTGGTAGTGTTCTAACATCTGTTGTTCCTGTCTACCTGGGTGATGTTCTAACATCTGTTGTTTTTGTCGACCTGGGTGATCTAACATCTGTTGTTTCTGTCGACCTGGGTGATGTTCTAACATCTGTTGTTTTTGTCGACCTGGTTGATCTAACATCTGTTGTTTCTGTCGACCTGGGTGATGATGTTCTAACATCTGTTGTTTCTGTCGACCTGGGTGATGTTCTAACATCTGTTGTTTCTGTTGACCTGGTTGGTAGTGTTATAACATCTTTTGTTCCTGTTGACCTGGGTGATGTTCTAACATCTGTTGTTTCTGTTAACCTGGGTGATAATGTTCTAACATCTGTTGTTTTTGTCGACCTGGGTGATGTTCTAATATACGTTGTTTCTGTCAACCTGGGTGATAATATTCTAACATCTGTTGTTTCTGTCAACCTGTGTGATAATGTTCTAACATCTGTTGTTTTTGTCGACCTGGGTGATGTTCTAATATCTGTTATTTTTGTCAACCTGGGTGATAATGTACTAACATCTGTTGTTTCTGTCAACCTGGGTGATGTTCTAATATCTGTTGTTTCTGTCAACCTGGGTGATAATGTACTAACATCTGTTGTTTCTGTCAACCTGGGTGATAATGTACTAACATATGTTGTTTCTGTCAACCTGGGTGATAATGTACTAACATCTGTTGTTTCTGTCAACCTGGGTGATAATGTTCTAACATCTGTTGTTTTTGTCGACCTGGGTGGTAGTGTTATAACATCTGTTGTTAGTCTTGACCTGGGTGGTAGTGTTATAACATCTGTTGTTAGTCTTGACCTGGGTAATGTTCTAACATCTGCTGTTCCTGTCGACCTGGGTGGTGGTGTTCTAACATATGTTGTTCCTGTTCATCTAGACATCAATAGGTACCTGGGTGATAATCGACTGATGTGGGTTGCATCCTGGGTGGGAGGGTAGTATACCCTAGATAGGCGGAGTTCTGAAATGAGCTGAAATAGGATTACAGCTGAGGTAGGATAACAGCTCTTGGCTTTTTAATGAACGATGTACAACAACAACAACAACAACGATGTGCAGCAGCAGGAGAGGTGCATCAGTTGTAGGAGGTGTCACATTTGTCTAATGTGGAAGTAGGTCGTGCCCAAGGAATAGGCAAGCGAAGAAATCCCTGTATTAAGATACCAAGATGTTGCTGTGTCAGACAGGATGTAAATGAATGATTCAGAGAACCGACGAGTTGGGCACGACCTACTTCCACATTAGACAAATGTGACACCTACTACAACTGCTGCACCTCTCCTGTCTACAGTATATAAGCTTCCTCTACGCACATATGCTGTATTCTATTCAAGATTGATGGAGTGACAACATCGACTCAAGATTGAGGGACTGACCACCTCAAACTACTCCTGTTCTTCACGATTCTCCTTTCTATTGGACTGATGAAGCCACTGTGTGGCGAAACGTTTCCTCAATAAAGATACCCAAGTGTTGCATATGTGTCTAATTTACCATACCCAGTGTTGTGCAAGTCGTGCTTACGTAGCCTCTCAGTGACTTGTTCCAGAAGGTAAGATAGACAGATAGTTTAGTTTAGTATTTTGGAAGAGTAAGTCTGATTTAGCCTTTTATGCGTCTGTCATAGGACTATCATAGAAGCCTGAGGAGACCTAACACTCTGGTAACGTGAACGTAGGTAAGCGCATTGATGGAGCAACTTGCAATGTAAACAGACTGACTGCTGCGTCTTCAAGATCTTCCACCTCATCGTCGACTGTTTTAAGACTCCGTTTTCATGCTTCAGCTCATATCATTCCAGACCATGGAGCTGAACTCTTCTCCAGGCTGAGGGACTGACCACCTCAAATACCTTTTCTCCAAGGTTGATGGACTGATCATTATTTCACTACTACTGCTCCCTTTGTATTTGACTGAAGAAGCCTACTGTGTAGGCGAAACGTTTAATTAGTAATAATACCCAACTGATGCACATGTGTCTTAATCTTCAGACTGACTGATGTTGTAGTAGCCAGGCTAAGGCTTGGCTACAATTACTTCTGCCAGTTTGGTGGACACATAGATGGTGATTAAACTAAATGTAAAGTGTGTGGTCAGTCCTATGATCACTGTTTTGAAGACTGTGTGCGTCATTGTCCACTTATTGAGGAATGTAAATAACCCTGGCACTCTTGAACTAAATAATAGAGAGTTTGACCATACAGAATGCTGACAGCACTTAGGAGTGATGAAAGCAAGACAGCAGCGTCCTGGGTGTGCGTAATAAGCCTAGCAGATTACTAAGATTCATATCTAGAAGTGGAAAAAGAGGCACAAAGGCAGCATAATTCGATCCTTTATTGATTACATTTTGCCCAGATAGTGTGGGCTTTATCAAGGACGAGGCCTGGTCATGGACGGGGCCGCGGGGGCGTTGACCCCCCTCCCCCGGAACACCCTCTGCGTAAGTAACAGATCTACCTGAGCAGAGAGTAGGTCTTTTTGTGACTTGATAAAGGACACACTGTGAGCGAAACGTAGTCAATAAAGGATCGCATTATACTGCATTTGTGTTTATTTTTTCATCGTGTCGTTGTTTTGTACCATTTATCACCATATCATGAAGTATAAACCACGAGTCCAGAGGTTGTACTGCAGCTCTACACGTCATTAGTAAGGATTACTTTGATTAATTGGTCTCCATACTACAGAATGCGTCGCTCCATACTACAGAATGTGTAGAAATTCAAGAGGGAGCTGGACAGATATTTAAAGTCGGTGCCGGATCAGCTGGGCTGTGGTTCGTATGTTGGACTACGTACGGCCAGCAGTAACAGCCTGGCTGATCAGGCCATGATCCACCGGGAGGCCTGGTCGTGGTCCGAGCCGCGGGGGCGCTGACCCCCGGAACACCCTCCAGGTAGATCATACAGAGTAGGATGACAAAATTAATCCAGTGTGTAAGAAATTTTCCATGCAACGATGAAGTGAGATCACTGAACCATTATTGTCTTGTAAGACGTAGAATGAGGGAGGACATGACTCAAGTGTACAAGTGGAAGATAGAATGAGGGAGGACATGACTCAAGTGTACAAGTGGAAGATAGAATGAGGGAGGACATGACTCAAGTGTACAAGTGGAAGATAGGTATAAGGGAGATATAAATAAGGTAATGAGGATATCAAGGCTGAGGGACGGATTACCCCGTCTTCTACTGTCTCAGTTTCAACGCCTTCAAATAACCTGTTTCAAACCATACCACGTGTGGGGATACAACCCGCGATCAGAGAGTCATAAAACTGCAGACCGACGCGCTAGCCACTGGGCCAGCTGGCTACAATAAGATTCATCCAACTAGGTATATTTGTTTCCAGTCGTGTCATTACGATTTTTTTTTCGTGAGTCATGACAACCTCTGTTTCGCCAGCCACTGGCTGGCGAAACGTCTTCAAATAAAGATACCCAGGTGTTGTATGAGTGTGTATAAAAGGTTTATAAAGCCGTTAAGTTGATAAATGAGACACTTCTGGAAAGGTTTCGCCAGCCAGTGGCTTCTTCAGTCCAATACAGAGAAAGGTGGAAGATGAGTTTGAGGTAATCAGTCCCTCAGCCTAAAGTCGACTCCAGGCTGAGGGACTGATTACCTCATCTTCCACTATCTGCTGTCTATATCTATCTATCCTATATATATATATATATATATATATATATATATATATATATATATATATATATATATATATATATGTACCAGAGGTGGACCCCATCTATATATATATATATATATATATATATATATATATATAGAGAGAAGAGAGAGAGAGAACGAGAGAGAGATCGCAGTCAGCAGGACTCGATACTGCTACTGGGGTGGACAAGATTCCCAGGCAGCGCTCTTAACCACTCGGTTAATTAAGGCGCTTCCTGGGAATCTTGTCCACCCCAGTAGCAGTATCGAGTCCTGCTGACTGCGATCTTTCTCTGTATATACCCGCTTGTTTCTGCGTGGTGTATTGATATATATATTTCTACAATTATATCCATGTATGTATTAGATAAAGCCACGGGTTGGCGAAACATCTACAAGTAAAGATACCCAGATGTTGTACAAGTGTCTTATTTTTCATCTTGCAGGTATCCTACGATAATCTTACGAGTACACTAAGACGATGACTCTCTTACGGGTGAGTCTGGCTGTATGGTAAGACTCGTAGTAGCTTTTCTTATCTTCATTGAATCGATTGGTTGGGGGTTGGTGGGTGGTGAGGAGGTCACCCACACTACCCGCTTGGTATGTATCCACGCAAGAGGTCAAGGGTCGCCCAAAGGTCAGACAGCAACTGAGGTCAACCGTTAGGAAGGTCACAAGGTCAGTGGGGAACCAGGAGTTGTCTAGCGCACTGCGATGCTCGCTTGTTTCCCGTGCGGAAATTTGTTGCTGAAGCAACACTGTCACAGTTGCAGCAGCAACATCGTCATAGTTGCAGCAGCAACACCGTCATAGTTGCAGCAGCAACACCTTCACAGTTTCAGCAGTAACACCTTCACAGTTGCAGCAGCAACACCGTCACAGTTGCAGCAGCAACACCGTCACAGTTGCAGCAGCAACACCGTCACAGTTGCAGCAGCAACACCGTCATAGTTGCAGAAGCAACACCGTCACAGTTTCAGCAGTAACACCGTCACAGTTGCAGCAGCAACACCGTCACAGTTGAAGCAGTAGCACCGTCACAGTTGCAGCAGTAGCACCGTCACAGTTGCAGCAGCAACACCGTCACTGTTACAACAGCAGCACCGTCACAGTTGCAGGTGCAACACCACATTTGTAACAGCAACACTCACGGTTGCAGCAACAACACCGTCACAGTTGCAGCAGCAACATCGTCACAGTTGCAGTAATAACAACGTCACAGTTGCAGCAGCAACACTGTCACGGTTGTAGCAACAATACTGTCACAGTTTCAGCAGCAACTCCGTCACAGTTGCAGCAGCAACACCGTCACAGTTGCATATCAAAATATTTTTATTCCTATGCAGAATCCAAGCTAAGAACTACCTGTAGAATTGGTCCATTAAGTGAAAGGAGACTCGTATACTGACGATGAACAAGAACCCACTAAATGACAACAAGGTAGAGAATGCAGAAACATTTTTCACTTCAACGAAAGGCCGCGCAGACCAGCTGATTGACATTAGTGCTAATCGAACAAGAAAAAGAAATTGAAATCATGCCCACTCAGCACTTGGACCAAATTCATGGACTTCCCTATTTACAAAAAAAGTGCAAAGTGCCACTAGCACGAGCCCTCAGTATTCTTTCAGTTCACGTCATAGCTTCAAAATATATAGATAATGTAACTCAAATATGGTTGAATAGCGGGTGACTTGTGTGGTTGTCTGGTGAGAGATGCCGTCATCCACCTCACCCACCTCTTCCTAGAGATGTGTTCGTAAAGGTACAGTCAGTACTGGCCCCACTACTGTGTATCTGGGGGGAAAATAGTGAGGGGAGGTTGTTGAGGGGGTGAAGGGTAGTGGTGGGGGGTGTGACCTACTAGTACCAGCAACAGGTAAGGACACCCTCGTGGGAAACACACACTCGTTACCCCAATTCTGCGGTTACCTGTTCGGGTGACAGGTGGGGGTTGTGGTGGGGGGGGAAGGAAAGTAGTAGCTTGAGAGGGGAAGGGTTGTTCAGGGGCAGATTACGACCCTTACAGGTGACAGCGTCTGGGGGGCATATGAGGTGGTAGTGTTGGAGGGAGGGTAGCTCCACTTCTTTGGATCAAGAGCCCTTGGCCAGCATCAAGGTCTTGAAGGGCGCCAGTGGTGATTGCAGGATGACACACTATTGCAGGATGACACACTGCAGGATGACACTACTGCAGGATGACTCACTATGCAGGATGACACACTATTGCAGGATGACACACTATTGCAGGATGACACACTATTGCAGGATGACTCACTATGCAGGAGGACACACTATTGCAGGATGACACACTATTGCAGGATGACACACTATTGCAGGATGACACACTATTGCAGGATGATACACTATTGCAGGATGACACACTATTGCAGGATGATACACTATTGCAGGATGACACACTATTGCAGGATGATACACTATTGCAGGATGATACAATATTGCAGGATGACACACTATTGCAGGATGACACACTATTGAAGGATGACACACTATTGCAGGATGATACACTATTGCAGGATGACACACTATTGCAGGATGACACACTATTGCAGGATGACACACTATTGCAGGATGATACACTATTGCAGGATGATACACTATTGCAGGATGATACACTATTGCAGGATGACACACTATTGCAGGATGACACACTATTGCAGGATGACACACTATTGAAGGATGACACACTATTGCAGGATGATACACTATTGCAGGATGACACACTATTGCAGGATGATACACTATTGCAGGATGATACACTATTGCAGGATGACACACTATTGCAGGATGACACACTATTGAAGGATGACACACTATTGCAGGATGACACACTATTGCAGGATGATACACTATTGAAGGATGACACACTATTGCAGGATGATACACTATTGCAGGATGACACACTATTGCAGGATGATACACTATTGCAGGATGATACACTATTGCAGGATGACACACTATTGCAGGATGACACACTATTGAAGGATGACACACTATTGCAGGATGACACACTATTGCAGGATGACACACTATTGCAGGGATGACACACTATTGCAGGGTGACACACTACTGAAGGATTCTTCGTTAATGGTAACGTTATAACGCAACTCTTTATTGGTAAGCGTATGTCATGTGCGTTATCTGTTCGTTCAAGTCTTGATCGACCGCGAAGCCTGGTAATGACAGGGCCGCGGGGGCGTTGACCCCCGAAACAACCTCCAGGTATAATCCATGTATGTGTTTGGATTTTTTAACCCCCCGAGGTTAGCCACCCAGGATAACCCAAGAAAGTCAATGCGTCATCGAGGGACTGTCTGTCTTATTTCCATTGTGGTTCTTCAGTCTTGTTTCCCAGGTTGCGACCCACACCAGTCCACTAACACCCAGGTACCTACTTACTGCTAGGTGAACAGGGACAACAAGTGTAAGGAAACATGCCTAATGTTTCCACCCGTGGCTCGGTCTCCTTTAGAGACCGAGTCACAGACTCGGTCTCTAAAGGAAAGCGAAATATTAAACGACTAAATACTATGAAAAAGGACAGGAAAATCGTGGCCCGGTAGTGTCAGGTCAAGTGAAGTGGTCAGTTCTGAACCTACTGTGGAGGACTGTGTTGTCCTGGTCTCTGACAACCCATGAGGCCACTGTTTCCCCTTAATTTATTGTAGTCTCTAGCCAATCTCTCTCTCTCTGTCCATCTATCTATTTATCTATATATATCTATCTCTGTGTCTATCTTTGACACAGGCACAGAGTACAGTGACTCAGACCTAGACAGTACAGTGAGGCAACAGCAAGGAGTACTGTGATGCAGGCACGCACAGTAAAGCACAGAGCAGAATAGGAAACACAGCCAAGTGTAACCAGGGGATGGTCTGCTGGTATTTCCTGGTAGTGGTCTGGGGATGGTCTGCTGGTATTTTCTGGTAGTGGTCTGGGGATGGTCTGCTGGTATAAGCAACAGAAGTCCAAAAGTTATTTTACAGCTCTATACATCACTAGTGAGACCTCATTTGGATTATGCAGCTCAGTTTTGGTCTCCTTACTACAGGATGGATATAGATTCATTGGAGAACATACAAAGAAGAATGACTAAAATGATTTACAGTATAAGAAATCTCCCGTATGAAGATAGACTTAGAGCATTGAATCTCCACTCTCTGGAGAGACGTAGAATGAGGGGAGATATCATCGAGGTGTACAAGTGGATGATGGGCATAAACAAAGGAGATATTAATAAAATACTGAGGATATCGAACCAAGTAAGAACCAGAAATAACGGATTTAAATTGGATAAATTTAGATTTAGAAAGGACATAGGCAAGTACTGGTTTTCGAACAGAGTTGTAGATGCGTGGAACAATCTTCCGAGTAGGGTGATAGAGGCTAGGACCTTGGGTGGCTTTAAAAAGAGATTGGACAAATATATGAGTGGGAGGGGCTGGGTTTGATTAGTGTCGTGAGTACAGGAGTAAATTCTTAGGTAGTGGTGGTTTTGATAAGGACCTGCCTTGTATGGGCCAGTAGGCCTTCTGCAGTGTTCCTCCATTCTTATGTTCTTATGTTCTTATGTAAACACAACCAAGAACAAGCACGCACAAAATGATGAGTGGGTAGGTGACTGACCCCACCTGCACACCCACTGCAGGTGAGGTGTGCTGTTAGGCAAGCAGATAGGTGCAAGAGGGAAGAAATGTGTTCGAAGGAGAGTCTGGGGAAGGTTTGTTGGTGGGTCATTGTAGTGGTCTGGTATTGCGAACACTGGTAAAGAATGGCTTGTGAGACCTGGTCGTAATGGGAATTGAAGCAAACTCAGCAGTAGACTATAATGTATATTTTTTGCCTTCACCCACTATATACAGATATGTACACTATGTACAATATGTACAGATAGAATAATAAGTGTACACCACGGTGACAGATTTCAAAGCAGAAGTCAGAGAGAGTGCACCGTATTCAACCAGCAGGTAGGCAAGTCTGCCAATGCTTACCGCAAGTGAACCACGTTGCTTCAGCTTTGGCGGACTTACCTGTGATTGGGTAATGAACCAAGGTACTGATTTAACGACGGGTACCCTATTGATCGTTAAACCCTTAGCACCCGGTTCGCTGGTTGGGAGGCAGCCTATATGGGAGTGTGACATACGCTGAATAAATTGTAACATACTCTTTGCATACCACATCTGTGGAAGGTATGTTGGTGGGTCATTGTAGTGGTCTGGAGGTGTCTTGGTGGGTTCTGGTAGTGGTCTGTTGGTCTTTCCTTGTAGTGGTCTAGAGATGGTCTGCTGGTATTTCCTGGTAGTGGTCTGGGGATGGTCTGCTGGTATTTCCTGGTAGTGGTCTGGGGATGGTCTGCTGGTATTTCCTGGTAGTGGTCTGGGGATGGTCTGCTGGTATTTCCTGGTAGTGGTCTGGAGATGGTCAGCTGGTATTTCCTGGTAGTGGTCTGGGGATGGTTTGCTGGTATTTCCTTGTAGTGGTCTAGAGATGGTCTGCTGGTATTTCCTGGTAGTGGTCTGGGGATGGTCTGTTGGTCTTTCCTTGTAGTGGTCTGGGGATGGTCTGCTGGTATTTCCTGGTAGTGGTCTGGGGATGGTCTGCTGGTATTTCCTGGTAGTGGTCTGGGGATGGTCTGCTGGTATTTCCTGGTAGTGGTCTGGGGATGGTCTGGTATTTCCTGGTAATGGTCTGCTGGTATTTTCTGGTAGTGGTCTGGGGATGGTCTGCTGGTATTTCCTGGTAGTGGTCTGGGGATGGTCTGCTGGTATTTCCTGGTAGTGGTCTGGGGATGGTCTGCTGGTATTTCCTGGTAATGGTCTGCTGGTATTTTCTGGTAGTGGTCTGGGGATGGTCTGCTGGTATTTCCTGGTAGTGGTCTGGGGATGGTCTGCTGGTATTTCCTGGTAGTAGTCTGGGGATGGTCTGCTGGTATTTCCTGGTAGTGGTCTGGGGATGGTGTGCTGGTATTTCCTGGTAGTGGTCTGGGGATGGTCTGCTGGTATTTCCTGGTAGTGGTCTGGGGATGGTCTGCTGGTATTTCCTGGTAGTGGTCTGGGGATGGTCTGCTGGTATTTCCTGGTAGGGGTCTAGAGATGGTCTGCTGGTATTTCCTGGTAGTGGTCTGGGGATGGTCTGCTGGTATTTCCTGGTAGTGGTCTGGGGATGGTCTGCTGGTATTTCCTGGTAGTGGTCTGGGGATGGTCTGCTGGTATTTCCTGGTAGTGGTCTGGGGATGGTCTGCTGGTATTTCCTGGTAGTGGTCTGGGGATGGTCTGCTGGTATTTCCTGGTAGTGGTCTGGGGATGGTCTGCTGGTATTTCCTGGTAATGGTCTGGGGATGGTCTGCTGGTAGACCTCTCCACGTACTTTAAGTACTGTTCTCTCTGCATTTTAAAAATACTGTCCTAATATTGTTCATTGTCAGTTCATCTTTCTGTGTTTCTTCTCTACGTGAAAGTTAAGAGAACTTCAGAGTAGATAACTGAAGGTTTCAGAGAGGATAACTGAAGGTTTCAGAGAGGATAACTGAAGGTTTCAGAGAGGATAACTGAAGGTTTCAGAGGATAACTGAAGGTTTCAGAGGATAACAAGGTTTCAGAGGATAATTGAAGGTTTCAGAGGATAACTGAAGGTTTCCGAGAGGATAACTGAAGGTTTCCGAGAGGATAACTGAAGGTTTCCGAGAGGATAACTGAAGGTTTCCGAGAGGATAACTGAAGGTTTCCGAGAGGATAACTGAAGGTTTCCGAGAGGATAACTGAAGGTTTCCGAGAGGATAACTGAAGGTTTCCGAGAGGATAACTGAAGGTTTCCGAGAGGATAACTGAAGGTTTCAGAGAGGATAACTGAAGGTTTCTTAACTTTATTTTCAGACACAGGGAAATGTCTTCTCAGGTCATTCTGCCTTAGTTTATTATTTTTATTATTAAGTTTTATGTTTAATCTAAACTCGGATTATTTTGATGTGCAGAAAATTATTTCTTAGTCGATTTTTTTTATTTTTGTACTCTTTTTATAAACACTCTTTGTACTCATGTAAATACACTTTTTTTTGTATTCTTGTAAAAACGCTTTTTTGTATTCTTGTAAATACACTCTTTTGTACTCTTGTAAACACTTTTATTGTACTCTTTTGTAAACACACGTTTTTGTACTCTTGTAAACACACGTTTTTGTACTCTTGTAAACACACGTTTTTGTACTCTTGTAAATACACTTTTTTGTACTCTTGTAAACACACTTTTTGTTCTTTTTTGTAAAGCCACTTTGTAACTCCTTCAATATCTCTCACATTTCTTCCTCTGACTCAGCAATTTCGTTGTAAAGTTTGAGTATTTTTATATTAAAGAAGTACTTTTTTACTCTTTTTAACTGTTCTTTTTTTCGTTTAGTTTTGTTTTTCGTTGTAAATTCGTTTAAAGTTTGTATACTTGTCTGGTGGAGCAGCGGGACGTGTTGATCTCTCTGTGTTGCTTCACGGAGGTTTCCTGTACTTAAATTACCATCATCTTTTAGCGAAACAGTCTAGTTTTGTTTGTTCAATAATGTGTTTACCCACCTAGGTGTGTGTGTGTGTGTACTCACCTATTTGTGGTTGCAGGGGTCGAGTCATAGCTCCTGGACCCGCCTCTTCACTGATTGCTACTAGGTCCTCTCTCTCCCTGCTCCATGTATGTGTGTGTGTGTGTATGTATGTGTTTGTTTTAGTATGTGTGTGTGTGTATTTGTATGTGTTGTGTGTGCGTGTGTGTTAGTGTGTGTGTGTATTAGAATGTGTATTTTAGTGTGTGTGTGTTAGAATGCGCATGTTAGTATATGTATGTTAGTGTGTGTGTGTGTGTGTGAAGGCTGGGCCACACTGAGGTCACTTGGGGAGGCAGTTGTTAGGTTTAAGCAGTGTTTTATATTCAGGTGTTGTGTGGAAGTGTGCAGTGAGTGCTTGAGCCAAGCACTCACTGCCTCCCAGTGCATGACACGCCAGCAGCACCGGGCAAGCCGGCCTAGGACGCTGAACTGTGGTGAAGGTGGTGAGGGAGATAGTTGTGGTGGTTGTGATGATGGTAGTGATGGTGGTGATGACGGGTGTAGTGGTGGTTGTGATGTTGATAGTGATGGTGGTGGTGAGGGAGATTGTTGTGGTGGTTGTGACGTTGGTAGTGATGGTGGTGATGAGGGAGGTAGTTGTGGTGGTTGTGGCATTGGTAGTAGTGATGGTGGTGGTGGTGAGGCAGGTAGTTGTGTGGTGGATAGAGAGGTAGTGGTTGTGGCGTTGGTAGTTGCGGTGACTGTGGCTTTGGTAGTGGAGGTGGTAATTGCAGCACAGTTAGTGATGGAGATGATGGAGGTAGTTGTGGTGACTGTGGCGTTAGTAATGATAGTGGTAGTGGTGGTGGTTGTGGGATGTTTGTTGTAGCACAGTTAATGGTAGTGAACAAAAAAAACACTCATTTGTATTTTAAAAGTTTAGTGTTGAAATAATTGTATTCCTAAGTGCCTGGGACAGTGCCTGGGACAGTGCCACACTACTGACTCCCTCCAGGCCCAGGATGAACGTTTTTACCCCAGGATGAACGTCTTTTTTTCGACCTTCAGCCAGGCTTGGACCCTGGCTTATCTGCTGTTGATAAATTACACACATGTGCAGAACTTGGGTATCTTTATTGAGGAAACGTTTCGCCACACCGTGGCTTCATCAGTCCATACAAAGAAGAATGGTGAAGATCAGAATGAGTTTGAGGTAATCAGTCCCTCAGCCTGGATAAGAGTTCAGTTCAAGGTTAATGGACTGATTACATCACCTTTATTTCATTACTACTGCTGCCTTTGTATTTGACTGAAGAAGCCTACCGTGTAGGTGAAAAGTTTCAACAATAAAGACACTCAACTGTTGCGCATGTTTCTTAATCTCCGACTTGTCGGTATTTTATAACATTTCCAACCATATCTTAAGCCGTTTTTCCGTGTCTTTTTCCTGGGTGAATTTCATGCTTATTTGGGTATCGTCCGCAAAGGATCGTACTAAGCTGTGTCGAGTGTTTTTGTTTTATCTATATCTGCTATGAGGATAAGAAACATTGAAGGAGCCACGACTGTGCCTTGCGGAACTTAACTTTCTACTTTGCTAAGGGTATATTTTGTTTTGTTAGAAAATTTAGTGTCTATATTCCTATTATCATTGTTATGCCCATTGGGCATGAATTCTTGGGAGTAGATTCTTGGGCAACTTTGGGAAAAGGTTAGACAAATATATGGGTGGTTTTGATAAGGACCTGCCTTGGATGGGTCACTAGACCTGTTGCAGTATAGATAAATGGCTCGTCAATAAAAATATCTAAGTGTTGCACTTGTGTCTAATTTATCCTCCATTCTTATGTTCTTATGACCCAGTTTTATGGACTGACAACTGGCACTGGCAACTGCTGGGGGCACTGGCAACTGCAGTGGAGGGAGCTGTTAGGGCTTTAAACTAGAAAAAGTTAGTGGTATGGGTTATGGGGGGAAAACAGTGAAGTCCCAGTGTAGTAATGTTATAAATTCTAGGGGAACTAGTAATAGGCAGAATAAGGTGGATATTGGAAAGCCAGTGGCCCTAGGTGACAAGGACAGTAATAGGTATAAGGGAAAAACAGAAATGAGCAGGAAGGGTAAAGAGAAAGGAGGGTCTTTAAGTGTATATTACACCAATAGTCGTAGTGCTAGGAATAAGATGGACGAGTTGAGAGTAGTTGCAAGTACAGGTAATATTGATGTTTTTGCAATAACTGAAACATGGTTTAATATGAAAATCGGGACTTGCCTGCCGAATGTCACATTCAGGGTTTTAAATTGTTCCAAGTAGACAGAAGTATCGGGAAGGGGGTGGGGTGGCACTCTATGTCCGTGATCATTTAAATTGTTGTATAAAAATGGGTATAAAGTCTGAATTAACACATACAGAGTCTGTCTGGATAGAATTTTCAGAGGGCATGAAAAATTGATTTTAGGTGTGATATACCGTCCCCAAACTTAGATAGGGACCAAGGGAGATTACTATGGGAGGAAATTGTTAAGGCCACAATGCACGATAACGTAGTTATTCTGGGTGACTTCAACTTTAGTCAAATTGATTGGAATTTTTGACTGGGAATTTAGAATCTAACGATTTCTTAGAAGTAGTTCAAGATTGTTTTTTGAAGCAGTTTGTGACAGAACCTACAAGGGGAAATAATCTGCTTGACTTAGTTCTGGCAAACAAGGAAACCCTTGTTAATAATTTAGAAATTACAGAGGAACTCGGCGCAAGCGACCACAAATCAATTACCTTTGGCATTGAATGGAAGTTTCATAGTAGGAATAACTCAGTAACGGTCCCAGATTTTCGCTTAGCAGATTACAATGGACTTAGAGAACACTTATCATCTGTGGACTGGGGTAATGAAGAGAGCTATCAATATGACAGTTTTCTGAACACTATACATGCTGCCCAAAGAACATTTATCCCATATAAAGAAATTAGATCGAATAGAAATGACCCAAAATGGATGAATAATAGGCTCAAATATCTTTTAGGGCAGAAGAAAGGAATTTATAGGCGTATCAAAAGAGGTGAGGGTCATCTTACGAATCAGTATATTGACATTAAGAGGGACGTTAAAAAGGGGATAAGATAGACAGAAGTTTCGGGAAGGGGGGTGGAGTGGCACTGTATGTCCGAGATCGCTTGAACTGTTGCATAAAAAGGGGAATAAAGTCTGAAATAACACATACAGAGTCTGTCTGGATAGAATTTTCAGAGGGGCATGAAAAATTGATTTTAGGTGTGATATACCGTCCCCCAAACTTAGATAGGGACCAAGGGAGACTACTATGGGAGGAAATTGTTAAGGCCACAATGCACGATAACGTAGTTATTCTGGGTGACTTCAACTTTAGTCAAATTGATTGGAATTTTTTGACTGGGAATTTAGAATCTAACGACTTCTTAGATGTAGTTCAAGATTGTTTTTTGAAGCAGTTTGTGACAGAACCTACAAGGGGAAATAACCTGCTTGACTTAGTTCTGGCAAACAAGGAAACCCTTGTTAATAATTTAGAAATTACAGAGGAACTCGGCGCAAGCGACCACAAATCAATTACCTTTGGCATTGAATGGAAGTTTCATAGTACGAATAACTCAGTAACGGTCCCAGATTTTCGCTTAGCAGATTACAATGGACTTAGAGAACACTTATCATCTGTGGACTGGGGTAATGAAGATAGCTATCAATATGACAGTTTTCTGAACACTATACATGCTGCCCAAATAACATTTATCCCATATAAAGAAATTAGATCGAATAGAAATGACCCAAAATGGATGAATAATAGGCTCAAATATCTTTTAGGGCAAAGAAAGGAGTTTATAGGCGTATCAAAAGAGGTGAGGGTCATCTTATGAGTCAGTATATTGACATTAAGAGGGACGTTAAAAGGGGATAAGAAAAGCTAAACGGGACTACGAAATTAAAGTTGCTAGGGATTCGAAAACTAACCCAAAAGTTTTTTTCAGGTGTATAGAACAAAAGTTAGAGATAAGATAGGTCCCCTTAAAAATAATTATGGGTATCTTACTGACAAAGAGAATGAAATGTGCTCTATTTTTAATAATTATTTTCTCTCGGTTTTCACTCAGGAAGACATTAATAATATCCCAAGAATTAGGTATTTTAGTGGGCCTGAAGAAGATAAATTATGTAGTATCACAGTCACTAGCGAAAAGGTTATCAAACAGATAGACCTTTGAAGCAAAATAAATCGCCAGGCCCCGATGAGCTTTTTTCAAGGGTTCTTAAGGAATGCAAAATAGAACTCTGTGAACCCTTAACTAACATTTTTAACCTATCTCTTCAAACAGGTGTAGTGCCGGATACGTGGAAGATGGCTAATGTAATTCCTATTTTTAAAGCAGGGGACAAGTCGTTACCATCAAATTACCGCAATGCTAACATCAATTGAGGCAATTAAGAGTCGATTATAGCTGATAACATACCATCTGATAGGCATAATTTGATTAATGATACTCAGCATGGATTCACCAGGGCCGTTCCTGCCTAACTAATTTGTTAACTTTTTCAGTGGGGCTTTTGAGGCAGTTGATAATGATAAAGAATTCGATATCGTTTATTTGGATTTTAGTAAGGCTTTTGATAGAGTACCACATCAGAGACTGTTAAAGAAAGTGGCTGCTCATGGCATTGGGGGAAAAGTGTTGTCATGGATCGAGTCATGGCTCACCAATAGGAAGCAGAGGGTGTGCATAAATGGGGTTAAATCGGAGTGGGGATCTGTAACAAGTGGCGTTCCTCAGGGATCGGTTTTGGGCCCGTTGTTGTTTATAATATAGATAAATGACCTTGACGAGGGAATTTCTAGTGATATGAGCAAATTCGCTGATGACACGAAGATAGGTAGGATAATCGATTCAGACGTAGATGTCAGTGAACTACAGGAGGATTTAGACAAACTCAATTCCTGGTCAGAAAAATGGCAGATGCAGTTCAATGTAGATAAATGCAAAGTTCTAAAGCTCGGGAGTGTCCATAACCCAAGCACTTATAAGTTAAATAACGTAGAACTTAGCCATACAGATTGCGAGAAGGACTTGGGGGTGATGGTAAGCAGCAACCTTAAACCAAGACAGCAATGCCTAAGCGTACGTAATAAGGCAAATAGATTACTGGGATTTATATCAAGAAGTGTTAGCAACAGAAGTCCAGACGTTATATTACAGCTTTATACATCATTAGTAAGGCCTCACCTAGATTACGCAGCTCAGTTCTGGTCTCCATATTACAGAATGGACATAAATTCGTTAGAAAACATTCAGCGTAGAATGACTAAATTAATACATAGCATTAGAAATCTTCCTTACGAAGAAAGATTGAAGACCCTTAAATTACATTCACTTGTAAGACGTAGAATGAGGGAGACATGATCGAGGTATACAAGTGGAAAATGGGTATTAACAAAGGGGATATAAATAAGGTCTTGAGGGTATCTCTCCAAGAGAGAACCCGCAATAATGGATTCAAGTTAGATAAGTTTAGATTTAGAAAGGATATAGGAAAGTATTGGTTTGGAAATAGGGTAGTTGATGAATGGAACAGTCTGCCTAGTAGGGTTATTGAAGCAAGGACCTTGGGTAGTTTTAAATTTAGGTTGGATAAATTCATGAGTGAAAGGGGTTGGATTTGAGTGGGAATTGCACATGAGTAAATAAAATTATCAAAGCTTATTTTTTTGGGTAGCATTGAAAATTAGGTTGAACAAATATTCTGTTGGTGGGATGGAATGTGAAGGACCTGCCTAGAATGGGCCAACAGGCCTGCTGCAGTGTTCCTCCTTTCTTATGTTCTTATGTTCTTAAGTGACCGCATCTGTCAAATGACTTAGGGAGGTCTATGTAGACCACATCTGTGTTTTGATATTCTGTCAAAGCCTCCGTGATTTTATCGTTGAATAGTTGCAAAAAGAGTGCTAGTCTTGGATGAGTATGGGGACACCTGATGATGGAAATAAATGGAATAAAATACCGACACAATGGAAAAATAAACACATAAGCAGTATGTGATCCTTTATTGACAACGTTTCGCCCACGCAGTGGGCTTTATCGAGTCACAAACAGATCTGATTTGTTTGTGACTTGATAAAGCCCACTGTGTGGGTGAAACGTTGTCAATAAAGGATCACATTATACTGCTTATGTGTTTATTTTCCCATTGTGTCGGTATTTTATACCATTTATTTCCATCAGGTTAATGCTACAAGCTCGATCCTCCGTCTGGTCAAGAAGGCTCGCTATTACATCCCTCAGGCTGTATGGTAGAATAATTTTGAGTATTATTCAATTGATCCAAATGATCTCAACCAGCATGGAACGCCTGAACCATCTGTCCTTAATTACCACTCTTAAAGATTACTTATCTGTTGAAATTGAGATGTATGGTTGTAAGTTTAATGTGGGCTGTTAAGGATCCTTCAATTGAGTACAAGTTGATCACTTCCTGTATGTAAATGAGGCTATTTTTCTTACATGTTTTAGTGTGTGGTTAAGTGTTGATAGTGATAACCCTTGTATGTTGTGGTATGTTGCTTGTTTGTTGAGCCTATAAACATAATGTTGTGTTACTGCACTTATGTCCCTAGTAGTTCAGTGATAGTATTAGTAGCATATAACCGTTAGTTGAACACGAGCCCTGCACGTGGTCACTGCCGTTACTAGCCTTTCTGCTGATATACCACCCACGACACTTATGTATGGATGAGTAGGTGTACGTATGTATATGTGTGGGTGTACGTATGTATATCTGTGGGTGTACGTATGTATATGTGGGTGTACGTATGTATATGTGTGGGTGTACGTATGTATGTGTGGGTGTACGTATGTATATGTGTGGGTGTACGTATGTATATGTGTGGGTGTACGTATGTATATGTGTGGGTGTACGTATGTATATGTGTGGGTGTACGTATGTATATGTGTGGGTGTACGTATGTATATGTGTGGGTGTACGTATGTATATGTGTGGGTGTGTGTATGTACGTACATATATGTATATGTATGTATGTTTTTGTGTATGTATGTCTTATACGCCGGCCAGTCACCCTGACAGGATTATATTATATTCCTGGAAGAAAAGTCGACTGTTGTGGGACTGTACTTGTACAGACCCACACTTGATCAGGGTGGCGGTGCTGCTGATCACAGGGAAATCACAAGCTCAATATAGTGACTTAGCCCCCAGTAACACTTCGTTCTTATAGGGCCAGAGACCCTTGGCCCCTAGGAAAGGCATGTCATAGGTTTCCTGAGAGAGCTGGGCTCCAGGCTCATCGAAACCACCGAGGGCTTCCACCTTTCTCTTCAAGCGACTCAGTGTGGCAATCCAGAGAGGGAACGTCTGTTTCATCTTGTGTTCCCTACCGGTGTCTGAGAAGCTCCACAACTTAATCTAAGAATGTCCTTATTCTTTACAATCCTGCAGGCACGTAAGTTCTTATGTAACCATATGTAAAACAACCACGAGAGAGTCGTATGATAGCTCTAGGCCTTTCATGTTGCAATCATCACATCAGGAGCTTGCAGTTTTGCAGAAGAGAGGATGAAGTCCAAGCAAACGCGTTCTGAGGAAGCTTTTTCTGCAAAATTGCAAGCTCCTGATGTGTTGATTGGAACACGATAGGCCTAGAGCTATCATTCAACACCCCACGTGGTTTTGTATCTTGTATCGCTTGTTCGCGATTTTTGCTTAATATATATATATATATATATATATATATATATATATATATATATATATATATATATATATGCAAGAAAACACTATGAAAAATAGAAGAATTCCAAGCCTTTTGACAACTCACATTATCAAGGAACTATATCATAGTTCCTTGATAATGTGAGTTGTCAACAAAGCACTTGAATTCTTCTATTTTTCATAGTGTTTCTTGCATATTTGATATTACCTGTTTACTATCTTTATATTATATATATATATATATATATATTATATATATATATATATATATATATATATATATATATATATATATATATATAAAACGATCTTACATATCGAAACTTACATATCGAAACTTCGTTCAGCAACGATACGCTGTAAACCTTGTAAGCAATTTCACCATGGAACCGAGTTAAAAGATTCTCTCTCTCTCTCTCTCTCTCTCTCTCTCTCTCTCTCAGTACACTTTTTGGTGTCAATAATTTGATGATTGTGATTTACGATGTGGTTTTTGTAGCGTCACTAACACTGGTGAGTATTCTGGCTGGCTGCTTCACACTCCCTGTTATTAGTATTATTACGACGGTATACAATACCGAGCAGCGGGTCAGTAACACATGGTGTCTTATAAATGTTTTAGAAAGAACAAGTTGAATGAAACACTTGTGCAACATTTGGGAATCTTTATTGAGGAAACATTTCGCCAGCCAGTGACTTCTTCAGTTCAATACAGAGAGGAGCGGTGGGAGAGGAGGAGGAGTTTGAGGTAATCAGTCCCTCAGCCTGGAGTCAAATGTGCTCGGTCCATCTTGATGGACTGAACACATTGCTCAGTAGAGCACCGAAAGATGTATATCTTTGTGAATATATAAATGTATGTATGAAAATAGGTTGGATAATTGAAAATGGGTTAGGCAGATATTTTTATTAGTGTGTTTGGGATTGAGAAGGACTTGCATAGTATGGGCCAGTAAGCCTCCTGCAGTATTCTTCCTTATGACACAGATTTAAAATATGCTTGACTGGTGTAGAGGTGAAATGCAAATTTGATGGCCCTTGTATTAACTCAGGCCTATAGACCCATGGCGCCTAGCAACATGCAGGGCAGATAGATACCAATACACCCAGATGTTGGCTTATCAAAGGACCTAATGCGTTCTTCTGAGTCCTAGCAATTGTTGGTTTACACTTTCCAAGGCCTACCACAATTTGTAAAATCTGCCTTCCATACCAGGCACAGCAGCCTCTGAAACAGCAGCTGTGTCAACAGCTTCTTTTAAAAACCTTACAACAGGAAACCTTTCTTTAAGTCTGTGGCAAGAGACTCTCTTAAAGCCTTTTAAAAGATGTGGCAAGAGACGTCTCCTAAAGACTATCTCAAAAGATGCTTCCTAAGGTCTATTGCAAGAGTCTGTCACAGGAGACTTGTATAGCCTATGACAACAAACCGTTTCAAAATGCCAACACACATTCGTCTCAAAAAAGTCCTCTACAGTCACTACAAAACACCAAGACAACATGCTCAGGAGGTCGACGACATGCTCAGGAGGTCGACGACATACTCAGGAGGTCGACGACATACTCAGTAGAGCACCAACTCATCGCCTGATACACACACTCACGTAAATACTTGCGTACATCCGCATTGGCAATTCATGGTGAAGGTCAGGGTGTGTGTTTACATTCGTGCCCCAGCTGGTCACTTGATACTGTGGGCACGCGGGGATACCCCTCTGTCGCCCTCTAGGACCCTGCTGGAGGAGGAGGAGGAGGAGGAGGAGGTGCAAGAGAAGAGGGTTGAAAGCGTACATATGGGAAAGGAAAAGTGGAATTGGAGAGGGAATAATAAACAGGGGAAAATAAATAAAGAAAATCAAAGGAGGGGGAAGGAGAGAAGAAGAAAAAAATCGTATCATACCTGTTCAAGGTCATGTCTTTGATGGCCCGGTCGTGTGTGGGTGTGTGTAATATAAAACATTTTGTCAAACAAGTCACAAACCAACATTTTGAAAACAGACAAAACACAATGAAATATATTTTTTTTCGTTAGATTCAGAATGATTTTTGCGAAATTATTACATACACAAATTTTCGCTTGCCCTATTCGGCAAGAAATGCGTTGCTATTTAATCCAAAATAGCAAGTTTTTACCTAATCGGCACGTAAAAAATATATATATATATATATATATATATATATATATATATATATATATATATATAATATAATAATACTGGTGTGTTCTACTTAAACAAGACTGAGTGTTATTTGCCAATTTTACATGTAAAACCAAGTTCGGTACTTTAATACACCTATATTTTGAACGGTTTAATCTTTAATGGCAGATGCATGTTATGGACAGGATAATATCCAACAAGTTTTGTCAGTGTGGTTGTAAATTTGACAATTTATAAACAGTAAAAAATAGAAACACTGGGGAAAAAATACCATACATTTGGCATCACCGTGGGAACATTGTACTCAACATTGTGCCCTTTAATACACCAGACTTTGTATTGTACTCAACATTGTGCCCTTCATTACACCAGACTTTGTATTGTACTCAACATTGTGTCCTACATTACACCAGACTTTGTACCCCAGATTTATACTTAACAGCATGGAAACGACACTACACACTTAGCACAGCCAAACACAAGTACTGTCAAAGTCGTGTTGTACCTGGTCGTGCAAGACGCCAGCTCAGGTACAGTCAGTAAAGCAATGAGCAAAATGAGGTATAAAATATACACCAGATGTTAGCTTTTGATTTAACATATATTCCCACCACCAGAATGTATATACAGATACATACAAATAGTTACACTATATGCAGTAGGTATTTCACAATACCATATTGTGAATGAATGGGTTTGTTCAAACCTCCGCACATAGGCTGTCCCTCGCAGGCCTCTGCCTCAGATACGACCAGGTAGGCAGACGCGATACATAGGGCTCATCTATGAATTCCAGTATAATGCCTCATAGCAGTCTACTGTTGTTTCCTTTGCTACCATCATTCCAAAGAATCCTCCTAACAGAACAGAGAGAATGTCTCACTGCCAAAGCTTCAAATTCTCAAAGTAAAGATTCTAGTAATGTATTAACGATCTCAAGGCTCGTGAGGGTCTGAGGGCACAGTGCTGCTCCTACACGTGAGGTAACTTACCCTGGAGCTCCTTCCTTCTTTCACCCTGAATAAGCAGAACTTCCAGCAGAGTAGTGCACTAATTTGAGAGTAGTTATTGTACTACCGCATCTTACAGCTTGTTCACGGTGACGTGCAGGAATGCGATGCACGTCAATTGCAATGTTTGCACTCTGCACATGTCACAGCAACGCAGTGGCAACAACAATGTACATTTAGCACTGTGCTGTGGGAACAACACTGTACACAGCACTGTGCTGTGGGAACAACAGTGTACACTTAGCACCGTGCTATGGGAACACCACATACTTGACAAAATCATACACTGACAACACCGTGGGAACAACACCACACACTTGACAACACCGTGGGAACAACAACACACACTTGACAACACCGTGGGAACAACACCACACACTTGACAACACCGTGGGAACAACAACACACACTTGACAACACCGTGGGAACAACACCACACACTTAACACCGTGGGAACAACAACACACACTTGACAACACCGTGGGAGCAATACCACACTTGACAACACCGTGGGAACAACATCACACACTTGATAACACCGTGGGAACAACATCACACGTGACAACACCGTGGGAACAACATCACACACTTGATAACACCGTGGGAACAACATCACACGTGACAACACCGTGGGAACAACATCACACACTTGACAACACCGTGGGAACAACAACAACAACACTTGACAACACCTTGGGAACAACACCACACACTTGACAACACCGTGGGAACAACACCACACACTTGACAACACCGTGGGAACAACACCGTGGGAACAACACCACACACTTGACAACACCGTGGGAACAACACCACAGCCACCTGGACAACACCAGGTGGGAACAACACCACACACTTGACAACACCGTGGGAACAACACCACACACTTGACAACACCGTGGGAACAACACCACACACTTGACAACACCGTGGGAACAACACCACACTTGACAACTAGCCGTGGGAACAACACCACACACTTGACAACACCTGGGAACAACACACACACTTGACAACACCGTGGGAACAACATACAACAACCTTGACAACTCCTTGGGAACAACAACACTTGACAACACCGTGGGAACAACACTACACACTCAACACCGTGGGAACACTACACACTTGACAACACCGTGGGAACAACACCACACACTTGACAACACCGTGGGAACACCACCACACACTTGACAACACCGTGGGAACACCACCACACATTTGACAACACCGTGGGAACAACATCACACGTGACAACACCGCGGGAACAACATCACACACTTGACAACACCGTGGGAACAACACTACACACTTGACAACACCGTGGGAACACTACACACTTGACAACACCGTGGGAACAACACCACACACTTGACAATACCGTGGGAACAACACCACACACGTGACAACACCGTGGGAACAACACCACACACTTGACAACACCGTGGGAACAACACCACACACTTGACAACACCGTGGGAACAACACCACACACTTGACAACACCGTGGGAACAACACCACACACTTGACAACACCACACACTTGACAACACCGTTGGAACAACACCACACACTTGACAACACCGTGGGAACAACACCACACACTTGACAACACCGTGGGAACAACACCACACACTTGACAACACCGTGGGAACAACAACACACACTTGACAACACCGTGGGAACAACACCACACACTTGACAACACCGTGGGAACAACACCACACACTTGACAACACCGTGGGAACAACACCACACACTTGACAACACCGTGGGAACAACACCACACACTTGACAACACCGTGGGAACAACACCACACACTTGACAACACACTGAGTGTCTTGACATCTCAAACTTTAACATCAAAATTGGACCAACAGACACAGAGGTCAACACTGGTAAGAGGAGCAACAAGGGCCTAAGTAACCTCAACACACCAGTGTTTTTGATCTCTGTTGTCTACTGCCTCAAGGATAATATTAGCGTGGTACTCCGTCCCACACCCACCAGCTCCCTAACAGTGCACATACTTCTTCATTAAGTGTGTGCACTTATAAGTTGTCTAACCTCAGGCTGTGAGTTGTGTGTGCGTGAGCAGGGCTTCTCTGACGCTCATGAGCTGATTTATGTACACGTGTAGGATCCACGTACATAGGTAACTTACACACGTAGGAGCTACATACACTGGTGCTACATGCACAAGTGACTTATGTACACATGTAGGAGCTACATACAAGAGTGATTTAGGCTCACACGAGTGGCACACACACACACACAGCACACAGGAACAATGTACACGATCTCTTTACGTGCACGCGCAAGTGTTTCACACGGGTGACTTACACACAGGAGCCATGTACACAGTCACTGGCACACGTTTATGTAATCTAATGGAACAGCGTACACGACTTGACGTGCAGTAATTCTCTCTCTCTCTCTCTCTCTCTCTCTCTCTCTCTCTCTCTCTCTCTCTCTCTCTCTCTCTCTTTCTCTCTCTCTCCTCTCTCTCTCTCTCTCTCTCTCTCTCTCTCTCTCTCTCTCTCTGTCTCTCTCTCTCTCTCTCTCTCTCTCTCTCTCTCTCTCTCTCTCTCTCTCTCTCTCTCTCTCTCTCTCTCTCTCTCAGTAACTTAAAGTAGGGACTAGAAATATACAAGAATATGCAAAACAACCTTAGGGGGACTTGAATGATAGCTCTAGGCCTTTCGTGTTGCAATCACATCAGGAGCTTGCAGTGTTGCAGAAATGAGTAGGAAATCCAAGCAGATTCGTTCAGGGCATCGTTGTTTTGCTAGAGCAAAAAACGGTGCCCTGAACGAATCCATGAACTTTGTCAAGCCGTTTCAAACACTACAGGTTTGATTAATTCTTCAGTAACTGCATCCTGACACGGGTCTTAATCCTAAGATGATCCGTCTGAGCATCTCTAAGGAGATGTCAATCTAATTGAGTGTTATGTGGCCGCGATCAGGGTCTTGCTGTAGTCCCCGTACGTTCCACTGCCATCATTGTCTCTGGGCCCTGTGTAGGGTGCTCGGGTAAATTTGAAAAACGCATGGACTCTGTTTTGTCCATCATGCATATATTCACAAAGGTCTTCACAATAGTTCTGAATGTGTCTTTGTTTTCATCGGAGTCTTTTAGGTCGCCTATGATAGCGGTGAAGCACGTGATTATCGACATCATTTGATGGCTCAGGGGTAATACGGGATGTCCTGGTCTGCTCTCTTGGACTTCAGTGCTCCTCACTGGTGACTGTTGTGGTGCTAGGGTTGACGCATTGACTGTAGTCTGTTCCTGCCTCATGAGGCCCGTTGGCTGCGGTTGTCAGGTTCCAGCTTGAGCAAAAGTACTGGAAGCTGGCTGACCAAGGAAGCCACCCCTTCCATTATGTTTCCTCGACTTCTTTAGTCGCCGGGTTACTGTAGCCTCTGGATGAGGCTGCTGCTCAGTGGAGAGGACTCTATTTGATACTGGAGGCTGGACAACCGTGGTTTTCCATGTTGCCTTGAGGCGGTAGAGCCCCTCTGGGCAGTGCAGGCTCCAAGCATGATGCTTCTTGCCGCAGTTCGGACATCGAGGTTCCGTAGCTTCGCTTCTCTCTTCAGTTTACCCAAGCAGTCCTTGGTCGGGTGAGACCCGCTACAGATGCTGCATATTTCCTTAAACTGACATCGGGCGCTGAGGTGGTTGTACGTCTGGCACCTGAAACACCGAGATCCAATTGAGCTGGAAGAGGTCCTCTGTGTTGGATGAAAACTTGCCTCGTAGGTACGTTGCCGTCCCTCTTGGCTTGGAGAGGCTCAGCTTTGTTACTGTGGATCGCATCGAGAAGCATGTCTAGCAGATAACGCATTAATACGCCATCTATCACCTGCTCTATGGATTTGAGTTCTGTGAGAACGAGTGGGATTCGAGGTCTTTCACCTTCTGCAGTGCCTCATGGGACTCTTATGTTTCCGGGAGTGAGAATAAACTCTCCTTTCAGATTTGGGGATGCTGATATTTTCAGACCGTATTTTCTCTCCAGGTGAATTATAGCAGCATACGGGATGTCATGGTGTTTTTTGTTGATGAGTCTGAATTTGTTGCCTAAGGATGTTTTATCTTGACTGATCTGCAAGGAAACACTGTGCCTTCCCTTCGACTTTGAAGATCGTACTTCCTGCCAACCTTTGTCATACGGTATTTATCTGGTAGGGATGGGCATTTCTTCAGCCATACCTGTCTCACTGGCCAGGCTGATTTCACTTGTATCGCTGTCCCAAGAGTAGGAATTCCAGTGAGTGATCTAGCAGCTTCTTCGCCAGAACTGCGCCCCACATTTCTAAATCGGAGTCCTCGGTTGTGTCCTTGGAACATCGTGTTACTTTTCTTTCGGAAGAAGCCATGTGCTTCTGTGTGTGTCTGTCTCGTGACTCTCCCTCAGGTCTAATCCTAGATTAAAGGACCAAACGAACACAGGATGTGCATAAGAATCCACCTACTACTGGGACACATAAGGTATATATTGGTATAAGAGTGAGTTGTAAAAGCATAAAAATAATCACTGTAGTAGGCTAATTGGCCCACGCTGTAGTTAGTAGTAGTAGTGGTTGTAGTAGTAATAATAGCAGAAGTAGTGGTTGTAATAGTAGTAGCATGTGTGTGTAGCGGGTTTATTGTTAATACTTCAGAGATGATGAAAGGTCCATTATTGTGTTTAAATGTATCTGTAGTGTACATGAGACTGGAACTAAAACTTGAGGTGCAGGCAGGAATAACAGGGCAAATACTCCAGTGGATCACTAAGTAACTTAAGAGAAAGAAGCGAAGAGGGATTGTTCTGGAAGAGATGTCAGAATGGGGAAGAGTAACAAGCGGGGTGCCGCAAGGATCGGTGTTAGTGCCAGTACTGTTTTTGGTTTATGTGAATACTTCAGAACGGGACTGAATCACGTGTATCCCGATATGTTGATGTAAAACTGATGACAATAAAATCAGACGAGGACGGTGAAAGGTTGCAAATGGATCTGGACAAATTGCAAGATTGATCAGGTAAGTGGTTGCCAGAAGACCGGATACTGAGTATATATTCGTGGCATAGACCCTGCAACCTCACTTAAAGAGAAGGATCCAGGGGTGAGCACAGTGCCTAGCAGGTCGCCAGAGGCTCACATCAACCGAATAACCTCTTCAGCCAATGCTCGTCTGGCCAATCTTAGAGTGGCCTTCAGGAATCTCATCAAGGAGTCATTCTGGGCACTTTATACAACCTGTGTTAGGTCCACCTTGGAGTGCGCAGCACCAGTATGGAACCCGCACCTGCGGAAGCTTGTTAAGAAATTAGAGAAAGTGCGGAAGCGTACAACAAGGCTTCTTCCTGAGTTAAGTGGCTTTGAGCTATGAGGAGAGGCTGATGGAATCTAACGATATTGTCGGACAGAAGAACCAAGAGAGACATGATAACAACATACAAAATACTCAGGGAAATTGATAGGATAGAGAGGAAGAGGCTGTTTGAGAGGAGAGAAACGGGAACTCGGGGACACACCTGGAAGTTAATGATACAGATAAGACACAGAGATGTCAAGAAGTATTTCTCCACCCTGTGTGTGTGTGTGTGTGTGCGCGCGCGCGCGCGCACACACACACACACTAACTAACTAACACATCTGATCCCAGTGTGCACATTACTGATCCCAGTGTGCACATTACTGATCCCAGTGTGCTCATTACTGATCCCAGTGTGCTCATTACTGATCCCAGTGTGCTCATTTCTTGCCCTTCTACTACTTTCTCTGTTTTTCAGGTTCTTTGTTCATTCTTTCTTGTTCTTTGTCTGGTTATGTTTGCTTTGCCTGTTGAACCATGAGTTATCTTTGTGTTTCTTTGTTTCTCTTTGACAGCCCATCTGTGTGTGTGTGTGTGTGTGTGTATTGTGTGACCTGATTAACTATGGGTTAGAATGGGCTTGTCTCACCCACACTCCCATCTTCCTCGTCCCATTCTTGTCTCTCCCCTTTCTCCCTCTCTTATATCATCTTGTATGGAATAGGTCATGGAATGGTAGTTGCCAAGTGATAGTAACTGCAGAGCTCTGCTGGAAGGACACCTTTCAAGTTGTTCTAGCTGATGAACCTTTAATGGAATACCTTGCAACAAAAGACACAATACCGTGACTGGAACAATACACAAATAACCCGGACAGGAGAGAGAACCTCACCACGACGTTTCGGTCCGTCTTGGCCCACTGACTAGCTAATGAATAGTCCAAGTCGGTCAGAAACGTGATCATAAGCTCCTTTCTCCCATATCCGGGTTATATGTGTATTGTAGAATGATATACAGGAGACGTTTTATGTTATACTTCGTTATATGTTACACTTATATGTTATACTTCTTGCCGAGACACATAACAGTCACATCTTGGGGTAGACACACGTATGCACCATGTAAGAGGCCCCAAGTTAGTACTCCCGTAGGTGTAACCGTCTTATTAAGTATGTAGTAAACGATAGCTCACCTAGATTACGCAGCTCAGTTCTGGTCTCCATATTACAGAATGGACATAAATTCGTTAGAAAACATTCAGCGTAGAATGACTAAATTAATACATAGCATTAGAAATCTTCCTTACGAAGAAAGATTGAAGACCCTTAAATTACATTCACTTGTAAGACGTAGAATGAGGGGAGACATGATCGAGGTATACAGCTGGACCGACTGAAACAAAATAAATCGCCGGGTCCTGATGAGCTTTTTGCAAGGGTTCTTAAGGAATGCAAAATGGAACTCTGTGAACCAATATCTAACATTTTTAATTTATCTCTTCAAACAGGTGTAGTGTCTGATATGTGGAAGATAGCTAATGTAATTCCTATTTTTAAAGCAGGGGACAAGTCACTACCGTCAAACTACCGCCCAATAAGCCTGACCTCAATTGTAGGCAAATTACTAGAGTCAATTATAGCTGATATTATTAGAAGCCATCTAGATAACCATAATTTGATTAATGATACCCAGCATGGATTCACGAGGGGCCGTTCCTGCCTATCTAATTTATTAACCTTCTTCAGTAAAGCTTTTGAGGCTGTTGATCACGATAAAGAATTCGATATTGTATATTTAGACTTTAGTAAGGCTTTTGATAGAGTACCGCACCAGAGACTGTTAAAGAAAGTGGCAGCTCATGGCATTGGGGAAAAGTGCTGTCATGGATCGAGTCATGGCTCACCAATAGGAAGCAGAGAGTGTGCATAAATGGGGTTAAATCCGAATGGGGACTTGTAACAAGTGGTGTTCCACAGGGATCAGTCTTAGGCCCATTGTTATTTATAATATATATCAATGACCTTGATGAGGGAATTACTAGTGATATGAGCAAATTCGCCGACGACACGAAGATAGGCCGTATAATTCATTCTGAGGAGGATACCAGTGAACTCCAGGAGGATTTGGATAAATTAATGTCTTGGTCTGAAAAGTGGCAGATGAAGTTCAATGTGACAAGTGTAAGGTGCTAGTCGTTGGTAATGAAAATACCCCTCGAATTTATAAACTAGGTGAAGTTGAGCTTGATCATACAGAATGTGAAAAGACTTGGGAGTCATGGTAAGCAGAAATCTAAAGCCAAGACAACAGTGCCTAAGTGTGCGCAATAAGGCTAACAGATTACTAGGATTTATTTCAAGAAGTATAAGCAACAGAATTCCAAAAGTTATTTTACAGCTCTATACATCACTAGTGAGACCTCATTTGGACTATGCAGCTCAGTTTTGGTCTCCTTACTACAGGATGGATATAGATTCTTTGGGAGAACATACAAAGAAGAATGACTAAAATGATTTACAGTATAAGAAATCTCCCGTATGAAGATAGACTTAGAGCATTGAATCTCCACTTCTGGAGAGACGTAGAATGAGGGAAGATATCATCGAGGTGTACAAGTGGATGATGGGCATAAACAAAGGAGATATTAATAAAATACTGAGGATATCGAACCAAGTAAGAACGAGAAATAACGGATTTAAATTGGATAAATTTAGATTTAGAAAGGACATAGGCAAGTACTGGTTTTCGAACAGAGTTGTAGATGCGTGGAACAATCTTCCGATTAGGGTGATAGAGGCTAGGACCTTGGGTGGCTTTAAAAAGAGATTGGACAAATATATGAGTGGGGGGGCTGGGTTTGATTAGTGTCGTGAGTACAGGAGTAAATTCTTAGGTAGTGGTGGTTTTGATAAGGACCTGCCTTGTATGGGCCAGTAGGCCTTCTGCAGTGTTCCTCCATTCTTATGTTCTTATGGGCCAACAGGCCTGCTGCAGTGTTCCTCCTTTCTTATGTTATTTTACAGAATGGATATAAATTCGTTAGAAAACATTCAGCGACGAATGACAAAGTTAATTCATAGCATTAGAAATCTTCCGTATGAAGAAAGATTGAAGACCCTTAAATTACATTCACTTGTAAGACGAAGAATGAGGGGAGACATGATCGAGGTATATAAGTGGAAGATGGGTATTAAAAAAGGGGATATAAATAAGGTCTTGAGGATATCTCTCCAAGAGAGAACCCGCAATAATGGATTCAAATTGATAAGTTTAGATTTAGAAAGGATATAGGAAAATATTGGTTTGGAAATAGGGTAGTTGATGAGTGGAACAGTCTGCCTAGTAGGGTATTGAAGCTAGACCTTGGGTAGTTTCAAATTTAGGTTGGATAAATTCATGAGTGAGAGGGTTGGATTTGAGTGGGACTCGCCTGAGTAATAGAATTTCAAAGCTTATTTCTTGGGTAGATTGAAAATTGGTTGGCAAATATTCTGTTAGTGGGATGGATTGTGAAGGACCTGCCTGTATGGGCCAACAGGCCTGCTGCAGTGTTCCTCCTTTCTTATGTTCTTATGTGAATCTTAATGGATGAGGTAGGATTGGGTTCTTGATTGGTAGGGGCGTGGTAAATTTTGTAGTGGTGGTTTATAGGACCTGCCTTGTATGGGCCAGTAGGCCTTCTGCAGTGTTCCTCCATTCTTATGTTCTTATGTTCTTAACACCTAGCTGCCTACTTACTGTTAGACCAACAGGGGCAACAGGAGTAAGAAAACATCCTAAGTATTTCCAGTCTTGCCGGGATCGAATCCTATTCCTTTTATCGTAAGTCACTTGAGCCTCGAGCCACCATAAGTTAAACGAATAAGCATGTTATCAACGGTCAACATACGTCTGGCAATGAGGTGGCCGATCGCTACCAGGAAGCATTCAGATCTATACGATTACCTTTCATGTTTTTCGCCATCAGAACATAGGTTCTGTTTAAACCACGGTACGGGTAGGATTTGAACCCATGGTGAGTGAGTCGTAAAACTCCAGGCCAGCCAGCTGGTCGAGTGGCTTACGCATTGGCCTGAAAATTTACGAGTCACTCAGCATCAGTTCAAACCCCATCCGTTCCGTGGTTTGTTTGCAATAGTGTTATTACGATTTCGTGAGTCATGAGAGGTTCTATTTACAGTGCTCGTAATGCTTCATGAGAGAGAGGTTTCCACAATGTTTCAGTAGCATTAGAAATGCATAAGAGTAATTATTAGATGTTAGTCCACTCTGCACAATAGTTTTTATTCCTGAGAAGAATAAACAAGGAGTCGCCATCTTACTGATACCAGGCTCCCTCTCTTATGAGTGTCAAAAGAAAGCCAGTTAATTAAATGCTCTAAGATAAGATTTTGTTCGGATTTTTAACCCGGAGAGTTAATCACTCAAGATAAGCCAGTAAAGTCAGTGCGTCACCGGAAACTGTCTGTCTTTCTTCCATTATGATGCTTTAATCGTCTCCCCAGGTACCTACTGACTTCTAAGTGAACAGGTAAGCAGGTGTAAGGAAACAGGTCCAACGTTTCACTCGTGCCGGAATCGATCTCTATACCCCAGTGTGTAAGCTCAGGACACAACCAACGAAGCCAAAGGCATCCAGAAAGACTATGGCAAGCCAGGTGAACTTTTTTTTCTGTCTTATAAACATATAAGATGACAGATAAATCTCACAAACATATTTACTTTCATTATATCATTATATATTTCTTAATTGTTCCAACAAATTTTCTTTCTAATAGACGAGGCCTGAGACAAGACCGCGAGAACAATAATCTCTGAAATTATTAAGAGGTAAAATAGGTTCATTAGTAAGCACTTAGAGAATTTTTATTCTGTTTTAAGCTGGATCTCACCAAGTTTCATAGTTGTCCTTAAATAAAGTTGTCGCAGCTGCAGCAAGGAAGCTAATATACACAGCCCACTGATGTTCTGGAGAATTTTTGCTTTTTTTTTTATTTATGAAGTAGGAGATTTTTGGAGTTGACACTTCACTTCCAGGTGCTATAAGGAAGTGGAGAGAGAAATAAGGAGAAGGAGGGGAAAGGAAGGAGCAAGGGGGAATTAGGAGGGGAAAGAAGACGCAGAATTTTTAACACGTTCACTTTATCGGGTCATTTCCTCTGCGTTAGTGTCATTATTGGAGACGTGGACCAGCCCTCAATATCCGATGTGGGACCCAGAACCACCCGTCCCTTACCCCCTTGCCTTCTCTTGTCATGACCGGTCTTTTCCCCTCCGTCGCTCTCTCTAGCCCTCCCCTTGTACCCATGTCCTCTCCACCTTCCCTGTCTTCTCCCGCTTTCCCTTGCCCTGACAACATCTCTGTCCTCCCATGCCCTGCCACACCTCCATCTCCCTCACCACTCCTTCCCTATCTTTTCCTCCTCTCTAGCCTTGCCCCCTCTCCTCTGCCCTCTCTCGCCATCTAATGCCCTTCCCCTCCATCTCCTGACCTTCCCTGACCCACCACACCCTACCCAACCCTAATGCAGAATGGAATCAGTTTCGTTGGCTGGAACACGCGACAGGAATAAGGACAGCACACAGTTGCCGTCCTGTCAAAAGCGACCATGTTACTACCACCGCAAAATGTGGCAGCATCGCTTCCCCATATAATCAAAACATGGGCGCGTTGAACTAACTGTGGCACTGCTATGCGGTGATATTCAAAGTAATCCAGGAGCACAAAAGGATGTGAAGATGAAAAAAGGCAAATTAAATGTTCTGGAGTTCATTCTGGCAAAATGGTTGTCAGTTACAGTTGTGTAGTTACTTGTGATATATGTGATGAATGGGTGTATGTGAGGTGTACACAGTGTTAGTGATAGTGTGTATAATGAACTAGAAGCCAGAGTAGTGATAAATTTAACTTTGTATGTAATGAAAGCTGAATACAACATGAGGTCACAGAGACGATATTGTCTCCAGGACTAACAACATTCAACGTAACTCCAAACGAAGTAGTGTGTCTACATTGTATTTATAGTCTAAGAATGGTAAATACAGTGCATGTGAATTTTGTATGAAATGGGTCTACAACAGATATATTTTTTATCATGTTAACAGTGTTTCTTATCAGCTTGTATGCAACAAATATACCTTAACTCCATCAAATTCCAGTAGTGCTGATCATGATGTGTCACTCATTTCTACAACAAGTAAATCCTTACAATATATTGATGACTGTGGCTGCTTCATAAAAGATCTTCACTTCGTTTATGTCAATGCAAGATCACATTTACCCAAAATGACAGAAGGTAATATTCTAGCAATTAAATTAAGGCTGCAGTATTATCCATTTCTGAATCCTGGTCAGGTAACAGTGACTGCCCATGAAGTTAAAATAGAAGTCTACAACATAAAACATTTGTATAGAAATAAACAAGATAATGGAGTATGTGCTTATCTAAGAATTACTTACATTTCAACCCCAGACCCGACTTACATGCCAATAATTTGGAAATTTTATGGTTCGAAGTGTTGCTGCCCAAGATCAAACCCATACTAGAAATTATGCTACGCCCTCCCACCCATGAATAGTTCTTAGAACACTTAGTCTTGTCTAGTATTGAGCACTGTAGTGAGGCAGTAACACTGGGTGACTTCAACATCGTTTTCAGCACCAAAACAACGGGCTGTATAACAGGTATAAACAAATTCTAGGATTAAATAATTACACTCAATTGATACACCAACCTGAATTGCACAATTCGCAGCCACCAAACTTGACCACATAGTTTGTAACTGATCTGAAAACATGAGTCAATGAAGCATCATACCCACAGGTCTTAGTGATCACTTCAGTTACTGTACCAGAAAGTTTACTAGGGAAGGGATGGGTCTGCACGAGACAACAAGGATGAGATCAACTAGAAAGTGCACCAAAAAAACACTGATAACTAAGTTACAAAACTGTAATTAAACTGCAATAACAAATTGCACAGAGGTAACTTATGCCTGGGAAAAATCTAGAACAATATTCATCGCCATCCATGATGTTACTTCACCAGGTAAGATGTTAGGATTAAACGAAGAATAGAACCCTGGATAACTGTTAAGTAATTAGATATGAAATTCAGGGACAGTTCCTGAAAAAATGAGGGTAACTAAGCAGGATGCTGCAGTGGTTAATGAATTTCACGTGGTAAGTAGCAAAGTGCAGAGGCTTATAAGAGGAGCATAAAGCAAGGCACTATTGCTCAAAAATCGAGGAATGCAGGAAGAGTGCTTGAAAGAGTTGGAAACAACTAAAAGCACTCGGGTATAGCCATAAACCTGTGGATCGATCTAACATAGTGCTGAATATTGATAACGAGGTAAGCCACGAAACAACTGAAGTGGCAAGTTGCTTCAATTCATTCTTCACAACTGTTGCAATAATATTACTCAATAAACTGCCAGTTGCATCAATTACCTTCAACACATGCTTCAATAATTTTAAAACTTACTGCAGAACTAAAGGCATCACCCCAAGCAGTTTCCATTTATTAGGTATTTCTTATGAATTAGTGAGGAAAGATCTAAGTAAATTAAACACAACTTAGAGCACAGCACTATAACATTCCAGCCAGATTTCTTAGAGATGGTATCTCCGAATTACCTGTCCACGTTGCACACAAATTTATCCACCACCACATATACCGCACCTGAAGGGTTCAAGGAAACCAGAGTCACCCCATCTTCCCCCCCCAAAAAAAAAACGGGGCTGATGTCAGCAATTATAAGCCAGTTAGGAAATTTCATAGGTATGGCGACCCTAGACCTGCAAGCAGCATCAGCATAGGATCTATAGACTGGTGAAAATTGTACCTGAACCGTAGGAGTGTCTGTGAGTGTGTGTGTACTATGGTTGAAGGGAAAGGAACGAGGGTTTGGTGTTTATTGAGAGAGGAAAGGATAGAAAGCGTGCACTTGAGTAAGAAGAGAAGGGATCAAGGATGTGACTCTGGGTGGTAGGGCAAAGGATCGAGGGTGTGGCTCTGGGTGGTAGGGCAAAGGATCGAGGGTGTGGCTCTGAATGGGAAGGGAAACTGATGGAGAGAGTTTTCTAGTTATTGCGTTTATATAAAGGGAGTGGACCTTGAGGGAAAATGGGGAGGTTCCGAGGGTTGTGTTAAGTGGAGTGTTGTGAAGGTTGTCGCCAATCTTCTCAGGAAAAGTATAATAGAAAAAGACTAATAACAAGAAAAATAAACACTTTATTTTAATAGAATGAAATTTTAAATAATAAATAAATACGTAAATATGATTATAATAATCCTATATTAAAGAAAAATGAAAAATGAAAAACAAAAATATATATCATTCAAAGCTAAATATTTACAGCTGTGGTCGTATAACTGAAGCAATGAATCCTAAGAGAGAACTCCGTGGTGGTGGTGGCGGTGGTAGTAGTAGTGTTGTTGTTGCCTCTAGTTTTACCACAAATCCAACAGTCTTCCAAAACTGTTACAATGTCACAGATGATGTCAGGGACTCAGTTGAAAGTTGTCCCCTAGTGACGTCCCGTTGCCTGATGTTTATTACGTGTGTACTACAGGTGAAGTGCAGAAATAATGGTGGTGTCACTCTGTTTCTCAATTGTTGAGTACACCGGCCACCCACTCAGCCTTGAATCCGATGATCCGAGCGGACACAGAGGAAGTGGGATCGAGCGTGGCCAGTCAAGTGATCTCAACCGGCCGCCGAAACCTAGCATTACACCTCTCACCGGGTGAAAAAGGGGGGGGTATAGCAGCAGCGAGACACTCACCCCACCTTAACCAGCAAACTACCACTCAACCATCACTCTACATACCTTCACACTTTCATCACTCCTATCTATGGACTTTTCCCTCACAAGTGTATATCATAGGGGATATTTCTGGGTCAAGTCTTGCCTGTGATACTTCATGTCTTGTGTTTCCTCTCTATTAGCGCAAGTTTATTATTTAGGCCTCATATGCAGTTTTAAACAATTATAATCGTTTTATATAGTAAATTATGCAAATTAAACCAAAGTTAATGTAATAGTCAAGCAATTTCCCTTATTTCCATTGGGGGTCCATTTGTTATGTTTTCTCATAGTTTTTTCATTGTCTCTAAAATTAAAATACAATAATAGAGGATATTACAAGAATAAGAACTATAAATATACACAGAGGAAGGTAAACGTATGTATATGCTCAGTGTAAGACGCTTGTAAAACGTTTGTTCATAAGACGGACAGAAAAGACCAGAAATCCCTACAGTGGCAAAGGTTTAACAGGTTTCATTTTCAAGTGAGAAATAAACAGTTCTTCCTTGGGTGGATGCTGTTTGGCAACCTTCTACCTAGTTCCTCCAACCCTTTCCTATCCATTCTAATCCTTTCATATCCAGCCACACTCCTCCCTGTTCATGTCTTCCACTTCGTATCCATTACTGTTGCTCACTATCCATTCCTGACGCTCATTATCTATTCCTGCTAATTACTATCCATTCCCCACTGTATGTTTATCCCTTTGTCTCATTATGGGTAATACAAAGACACTTAGGGAAGAGAAAGTCTTGATCAAAACAACGTTTATCTCAAGGAGGCTTTCATTAAGAGATGATAAGGCTCTTATGCGAAATACAATTTTAATAAAATCTTGCTCTAATCCAAATATCTTTGTATTAATTATAAATGTGGGCACTCTACCTTCCAACCATTCCTCTCCCTAACAATCCCTGCTTCTCAATATAAAAACACAAGAACATTAAAAGTGAGGGAAACATTTTATAGTCTGGAAAGGGTGAGGGAGACCACGTGAGACTTTATTGGAAAATTTAAATTATCTAATTTCTAGCATTAAATTTAATAGTAGAGCTGGAGAAAGACGAGATGTTCCTTCCTAGATGTACTCTACTTATCACAGTTAAGAAAGCGCAAGAATTCACTATTTGTCGTAAGCCTACAAATCTGCCTAATTATTTATACTTTTCTGGCACTATGGTCTCGGAATTATTTCTATGTTCACTTAGACTGTGCAGTCATCAACACTCTGAATGAGATGGTTGCTATGCGCACTTGGGTTTCTGTGTGCATGCAGATGTGCAGTTCACAACACTCAGAACGAAAAAAACATCGTTATTACTACATAGTTCATAACTCCTTAATTCAGAATAGTTTACACTAACGGATCAAGCAAAAGCCAATACTACTTAGTAAAATAACATCAAAAATAATAGAAACATATGGGCATCTAAAACTATTTTATTTCCATACTACTAAAAACGTGCTAGTGGTTGGAAAATGTAAAATTTAGCAATCAAACAGTATAGCAGCTTTGTGGACGACCATTGTTGATGCTTATCACTCAGTGTTGCAGTCTGCTGTGCTGAGATGACTTTCATTCAGGCATCTTAAGACTGTAGCAGTTTGCTTTGTTGGAACACCTTCAATCAGGCAGTCATAAGACAGTGTTACAGTTAACTGTGTTGAGACGACCTTCTTTTAGACGTCATAAGAAAGAATAGAAGTGTGAACTGTGTGTACCCCCCTTCCCCTCCTCCAGTCTGTTCCGCAAAATTCACTGGTATTTCTAGCTGTTGAAGGAGCAGCAGCAGCAGTCTGTAACAGACTACGACAACGCACTGGAGGTTCTGTGGGGCGTGTGTTAGCATCTGATGTGATGAATCTGAAAGCTGTTGCATGATTTTGGAAGAGAGAGACGGCGGCCTGACTGCCTCATCCATTAACGTTGCTACCTTCTCATTTATCATGGACCCAGTGACAGCTACAAGCTGCAGAATGTCTCGCCTAGCGATGTATGCGATCGTTATACTTGACAGAGTTAGAAGTATCGATATTACTGAAGGTTTAGGAGTGGTGGATAAATTATCTTTCCTTCTGACTAAACTACGAGAAATTTGCTCTACATCTTATTTTGCAAATATAGCGGCCCTTTTCGAGCACATTACAATTCGGTGATTTCGGCCCAAGTGTGAACAGCAAAATTCATTAAATAGATATCGTGTCTGAGGGCTGAAGAGGGGTTGTTGAGGTGATTCGGACATTTAGAAAGGATGGAACGAAATAGATTGACTAGGAAAGGGTAAAAATGTGTAGTGGAAGGAAGGTGGATGAAGGGTCATCCTAGGAAAGGTTGGAGGGAGGGTGTAAAAGAGGTTTTGTGTGTGAGGGGCTTAGACTTCCAGCAAGCATGGGTGAACTTGTTAAGTAGGAGCTTGTGGAGGCATATTTTTTTTATGACTTGACGTGCAGTTGGGGTGTGACCAAAGTGACATTTATGTAGGGATTCAGGGAAACTGGTTAGCCGGACTTGAGTCCTGGAGGCAGGAAGTACTGTGCCTGCTGCTTTTTAACTGAAGTGTAGGAACGCCTCTGGCAAGACTGATGAAGTGAGTGATGAAAGTGTTTCCTCTTTTTGAGGTCACGCTGCCTCGGTGGGAAAGTACCGATGTGTTTACACACACACACACACATATATATATATATATATATATATATATATATATATATATATATATATATATATATATATATATATATATATATATATATATATATAAAACTTAGTTAAAGCATAACTAAAATATTCATATAGCCTCAAGGAGAAATCTCAATATTTTTCCTTGACGCCATTTTATTTGCTTCACCAAATATTATCCTAACAGAGTTTGATCTCCTAACTTTAACGTGGAAAGCAAATTATAACAGCATCGTATCAGAAATATTATCTGGTAGCACAGTTGGCTAACACGCACATCAGAGAAGTCCAAAAGATTTTGATACGTATTCGCGTTGGGTCAGAAGAGGACGGAACCAACAGGAGTTAGGAATACACTAGAGCAATGATGCACTAATCAGCAACATTATGATCGTATGTGCAATTTACTTAAATCTCCTCTAATCTGATGTGCATTAAGCATAAATGTCGAACGTGAAGGGATAATTACAATACATAATTTCAGTAATTGGATTGTCGAATGGAAGTAATATAAACATAAATTCTTACATACCGGGAAACTGTCCCGAGGACTCCAACCCCAAAACAATGTTTGGAAAGCTGAATACAGGAAGAGACACAGTCTGCATAATACATGTTTCCCTGAGGAAGACTAAAGTTAAGATCAAAGGCAAAACGAGAATGAATAAGACTGTGCAAAATATGATGATTCTCTGAATTACACTATAGACCTCAGATCCTAAGATGAAAATAAAGTACATAATAAAGAAGATAGAGAGGAAAATATAATATACAAAAACGAAGGAATTCACAAGAAACATAATGCTACTCATGAAACAAAAACTAAATACATTTTTTTCGTATGAAAATTCCGAAAAAAGTAATTCTTATAGCCCTGCTTCAGCACTTAGAGAATGTACATACACGGAGGACGATAAAAATATAAGTAACATTTTAAAGAATATGAATGCACGTTGAGTAGTGAATAGACAACACGAGAGCTAAACATTTAGATTCCTTCATTGTAATTCCTGTCCCCTCTCACAAATCTCTTACTGATACTAACACAAATCACACTTCGATAGAGAAAATGATTTAAATATGGCTCAGCACTGACGCTTCGAATGCCACATCCACAACAACAAACAAGAAAATAACAGTAACTTGTGCCACAGATCTTACCCACAGAGAAATAAACAAGCATTCCAGGTTCTAGAATTGAAGATATAAAAAAAAATTTGTTGTGGAAAGAAGAATTAATCTTATAACTTTTACTTTTATATGGCCCATGAGCTACTTCTCGACAGTGAAAGACCAACCAAGTTACAGAGCAAACCTTTTATTATGAAAAAGCTTTGCTCTGGGTAAAGTTTTGCCAGGTCATGTCTTGATTAAGCTCTAAACAGAACAAAACAGGTTCTTCAACTTGTCTCTCTGTATCGCTGTATTAATGGCAAACAATAACGGCAACGTTTATGTATTCTACTGAAGAAGTTTGCTTCACAGGACACGTGTGTCTTAGTCATCGGTGTGGCTTTATTTTCATGTCTGTCGGCAAATAGCTATTTTATAATGCTTAACTAAGGCAAGATTAAGGCTTGATCACCCTTTGCCGATATATTTGTGCTGGTGCTTCAGGGAAGGGACTAGTGAAGGCATGTTAACATCACCCTGAAGCCAGACGTCCCATTCAGAGGCAGCAGCAACCCCTGAACTAAGGTCTGGTCAATTTCCCTAATCCAACAGCCTGGATGCCTGGATAAGAGAAGGGCAAGTCTATTGTGTTCTCGCTTGATCGCTTACCTGCTTGCTCTAGCTCTCTCTCTCTCTCTCTCTCTCTCTCTCTCTCTCTCTCTCTCTCTCTCTCTCTCTCTCTCTCTCTCTCTCACACACACACACACACACACACACGTTTAAATCATGAATGTATTTATCTAAAAATAATTTTAGTGCATAATTTGTAACTTAATTCCTGTTATTGGTGCTGGTGATTTTTTTTTGGTTCATAAAGTTACGTTTTTACATCTTTCATTACTTCTTGTTGATGAAGTTACGTTTTTTTCATTCTTAGTAATTATTGTGCCTACGTCTATTATTGTTTCTAGTTATTGCAGTTTCGTCTCTTATTATTTCTTGTTGATGAAGGAACATCTTTACGTCTTTCATTGCTTCTTGTTGATGTAAGTTATATCTCTGATTGTTTCTTGACGATCTACGTTACGTCTTTTATTGTTTCTTGTTGATATAGTTACTTCTTTTATTGTTTCTTATTGATATAATACCTCTTAGGTTGTCTCTTATCTATTTCTCTGTTTCTTTGTTCTTCCTATCTTTAGCCGTCTCGTTGGCCACGTTTCTCAACTCGCCTTGACAATACCAGTCCAATCTTACCTTCCCATAACTCTGGCTTTTCTTCTCTCTGTCAACCTTAATGATTCTCTCCCATCTCCCAACTGCCAGTAAATCCAGTCTCTCTCTCCCTATCTTCTCTCTTTCTCTCTCTCTCTCTCTCTCTCTCTCTCTCTCTCTCTCTCTCTCTCTCTCTCTCTCTCTCTCTCTCTCTCTCTCTCTCTCTCTCTCTCCATTTTTTTCACAGGGTTTGACAAGGTTAGGTTATGGTTAAGGATCCCTAGCTTTATTGACAAGCTATTTACAAGTTAAGAATTCCTAACTTTATTGACACGCTAAGAGCTGTTACCTACATCAGCTCATTTGAAAGCATTTTTCTCTCTCTCTCTCTCTCTCTCTCTCTCTCTCTCTCTCTCTCTCTCTCTCTCTCTCTCTCTCTCTCTCTCTCTCTCTCTCTCTCAAAATACTAAGGACTTTGGACAAGCATGATATTTGCATCATGCATATATTTACCTAGTGAATACAAATACATTACTCTGCAATTTATAGCCTTTCTTTATATTTTTTGCTTTTCTATGTCTTCTTACTTAAAGTAGACTTTAAGTTTTATGAAGACGCTCGAAAAACATAAAAAAAACTGTATTGCGACGTGGCAAAACTTATCTGCAACTATGCAAAATATTTGCAAAAGTGGTTTTGTTACTAGTGTATGATAAAGCAATAGCAAATCTATTTTTCATTGACGCCAATTGGATAAGGCGCTCAGAAATTATTGCACAAAAGCCAGTATTTAAGTTTTTGTAATTTCTTCCATGAAAACAGACAAATTTGGACCTGCACAAGCCAAAATCAATCCAAATTTTTCTCTAGGCAAGACTGACCAATGTTTAAAGTTCAAGTAAATAATAATTAAGTAACGTTTATTTATTCTTTTGAGTACATAATATTAATTTTTTTTTCACAATGGCCTTGAGGACACACACACGGGTAAAGGGGAGAAAAAACTTAATGGGTGAATAGGTGCAAAATGAAGGTTTAAAAAAATGAAGGAGCGAAGGGATGTAAAGGTTTAGTACAAGAATGAAAGGGAAAGGGCTGATGGAGTGGAAAACGTGATGGGAAGAAATGGTGAAAATTTGAAGGGATCAAAGAGATAAGAGGTTAAAAGGAGAGAGTGAAACTAAAAAGAGATGAAAGGGTAAGGCTAGAAAAATTTGAAGGTGTAAAAGAGGTGAACGGGAAAAGGGGTGAAAGGGTAAATAAGAGAAGTGAAGGGGAAGAGAGCAGGGGTGAGACAAGGCTGCAGGACCAGCCTCAGCTCGGTCACTGTCACTTGAATAAGACAGGAGGAGGTGCAGCACTGCCAGCGAAGGGGGGGGGTGGAAGGTGGTTATGGTTGTGGTGGTGGCTGTAGTGGTTGTTGTGGTGGTGGTTGTTGTGGTGGTTGTAGTGGTGGTGGCGGTGGTGGTCATAGTGGTGGTGGTTGTGGGGGTGGTAGTGGTTGTGGCGGTGGTGGTTGTAGTGGTAGTTGATTGTGATGGAAGTTGTGGTTGTAGGTGACTGAAATGGTTGTTACCGGTGGTAAGGGCAATTTAGTTTTTAGCCCTGCTCTTGTAGCTGCTGTTGTCTTTGTTCTCAGTATGTTGTTGTTTTCAATATTATTACCGTTTTGTTGTTGCCGTTTTCATTTGTTGTTACTGCTGTGGTTGTTGAAGATAGTGGTGGTAATTTTGTAATTGCTGTTGTAGTTGTCCTTGTCACAATTATTAAGTGACAGCTTCTCTAACAACTAGCCAGTAAGCTGGTTATATTATAGTTCTACAAACTGGTTGTAATATTATTCTACAAACTGGTACATAAAATGGTCTAAGGAGTCATGTACATTAAAATTAAATAACTCAAGTCTTAGCGGGGTATAAAATTTTAAACATTTGTAAATTAAATCTCTGAGAATTATAAACATTTAACATAAATAACTGATGATACCTTATATAACATTAATATGGAACGAACATGAAAGAAATTCACACAAATAAAATAGCTCTACTATATATCGTCCCATAAGGCAGAGCCAAACTAGCACTGCACAACAATAGTGCTCAAAGACAATAACGTAGAGTTGACAAGCTGTAGCACCAACACTGCTCACTCAGCAGAATTCCTGAGATAGCGAAGGACAGGACAAAAGCAACACTGAGACTGCCAACAAGCGAGCCAAAGCAGCCTACAGTTGACAATGACACCAAATTACACAAATACTGAGTAGATCTAGGCTAGGTAATTTCCATAATCGCCAACTATTACGGTGCGTCGACACCTTTCCAACCATGAATGATCACGAGCTGAGCCCCAGAGTAGACGTGATGGACATGCAACACGCAAACTTCAAAGAAACTTATCCATAAACTACATAAACTCTGTTAATCACAATTCACAGAGATACGAAACATGCAGCTTGTCTCACCAACAAGAGTTTGTTAACAAGGTAACTGTATAAGAGACTCATAATGGGGGTGACCTACCGCTGGTGAAGGACATTAGACTTATCCAGAAACCTCTTCCTTGTTAACAAGTTTTCTAGAATCCTCCACGACTTGAACTAACAAACAGTCAACTAATCAAAATTCCTAAATACCACAAGTCAAATGGACATAAATAAAATTAACCGTATGATTACCACAGTAATCTAAAATAAATGAGGCGCACGCACACACACACACACACACACACACACACACAGCGAAGAGGCGGGGCCAGGAGCTGAGTCTCGACCTCTGCAACCACAATTAGGTGAGTACACACATACACACACACACACACACAAACACACACACACACACATTTGATGCACCACCACCACCGCCACCACCATTTACTAACACCACCACCGTGGTGTTAGTAAATGTGCTAATAGTGGTGGAGGTTTGGGTAGTGGTGCTGGTGGTAAGAAAAGAGAGAAAGAGACAAAGCGAGGAAGAGGAAGGAAAAAAAGAGGAAAAGGGAGAGGAAAAGAGGAAAGAATAAGAGAGAAATACCAAGACTGAACATGAAGAATCCTTGAAAAGACGAATAGCTTTAAACTGGATTTCTGTCGATACAAGTTAAAGGAAATTTCGCGACACGAGCTAAATATGTGAGCAGCAGCATTACACGCCAGGTTGGACACGCCAGGGTGGACACGCCAGGGTGGACACGCCAGGGTGGACACGCCAGGGTGGGTACGCCAGGGTAGACAGCACACTGTGGCGTTCCCATGCTGTAACAATCTTACAAAGAAGAAAAACAACACACTGTGGGGGTTCCCATTTCTTTAAAAAAATAGTCATTATGGGTGATATTGGAAATGGTAAATTAAAATTAAGGTCTGATCAAGGTCTGGTTGAGGTCTGGTGATGCTACCAGCAAAAACATCTCAAGTTCTGTATCTCAGGTTCTGTATCTCAGGTTCTGTATGTGTAAAGACTCCAACACTGAATAAAAAATATTAAATCACAGGGAATCAAAGACTGATTATTGTTAAGTGAACGATATTGAATTTCAAAATGAGAAGGTATGTTCAAGGATGATCAGTTCTAGGGAAGCCGCCTTTATGCTTGTATTGCATATTCTGATTTTGAAGTTTCGTAAACTACCAATGTTCCACAATGAACACCTGAGGTATTAATTTTTTTTTATTAACACATAGGCCGTTTCCCACCAAGGCAGAGGTGCCTGATAAAGAAAAACTTTCATCATCATTCACTCCATCACTGTCTTGCCAGAGGCGTGCTTACACTACAGCTACAAAACTGCAACATTAACACCCCTCCTTCAGAGTGCCGGCACTGTACTTCCCATCTCCAGGAATCAAGTCCGGCCTGCCAGTTTCCCTGAAACCCTTCATAAATGTTACCTTGCCTACACTCCAACAGCACGTCAAGTCCTAAAAACCATTTGTCTCCATTCGCTCCTATCTAACACGCTCACGCACGCTTGCTGGAAGTCCAAGCCCTTCGCACACAAAAACCTCCTTTACCCCCTCCCTCCAACCTTTTCTAGACGGACCTCTACCCGGCCTTCCCTCCACTACAGATTTATACACTCTCGAAGTCATTCTATTTTGTTCCATCCTCTCTATATGTCCAAACCATCTCAATAACCCCTCCTCAGCTCTCTTGGTAATAGTTTTGGTAATCCCACACCTCCTCCTAATCTCCAAACTACGGATTCTCTGCATTATATTCACACCACACATTGCCCTCAGACCTGACATCTCCACTGCCTCCAGCCTTCTCTTTGTTGCAACATTCACAACCCATGTCTCACACCCATACAAGAGTGTTGGTATAATTATACTCTCATACATTCCCCTCTTTGCTTTCATGGATAAAGTTCTCTGTCTCCACAAGCTCCTCATTGCACCACTCACCTTTTTCCCCTCGTTAATTCTATATGAAATATTTGAGTGTACAGATGTACGGATTATATCTTTAAATTTAAAAAAATGAGTCATTTGTTTAAGAAGTTGGTGAAAACAAATATAAAATAAATTTGAGGCTATAGTTCAAAAACTAGTGTTAAAAGTATCTTGATAATGGTTAAAACTAGCATGTCTATGGAAAGAAAAGCTAAGATTCTGCGTGTATTATCTATAGGTACTCTACGTGCTTAGGTGTCTCCCCTAGAACATGTCTTACTTTAACACATCCTGTTCATTCTGAAATTCGAGAGCAGTCAATTAACACAACTTCTTCATTAAATTCACTAAATTATGTTAGTCTACCATATAGGTATTTTCTCACACACCTCCCCCACACTGATATCTGGCTCTTCCTCAATCCTAAAAGATGTTATACCTCCCTGACCAATGCATGAAATCACAGTTTCCCTATCTTCATAAACATTTAACAGTTTCTCAAAATGTTCTCTACATCTCAATACCTCCTCCTCCCTATCGAATAACTCCTCTCTTCTGTTTTTAATTATTAAATCTATTCGTTCCATAGACTGTCTCAGTAATTTCACTCCAAAATTTTTCTTGTTCTCAGCAAAATTCGTTGACAGAATCTTACCCACTCTTTCATTTCCTCTCTTTTTGTACTCCTTCATTACTCTCTTAACCCTCTTTTATTCGTTATTTACTTCATCTTCCTTATATAATTTCTCTCTTTACATCATCATTCCACCAATTCCTCCTCTTCCCTCCCACAACCAATACACTCTAACACTGCATTTTAAATCTTCCTCATACCTATTCAACCTCCTCCTAATTACTTATACTCTCACTAACCCATCGTTCTCAAAACAGTTGCATATATCTTACCCTAACTACCTCCTTCTTCAGTTTATAAGCTTTCAATTCATTCTTACTCATTGAACACCATCTGCCTCTTACTCTCACTGTAGCTACAAATAAATAATGATCCGATATATCTGTTGCTCCTCCAAAAACATGCATATCCAAAAGTCTACTAATCAACCATTTTATGCACCAATAAATTTTCCAACAAACTGCAATCATTACGCCCAACATTATACCTCGTGAACTTATCCTTTTTTTTTCTTAAATTATGTATTACCTATTACCAAACCTCTTTCTATGCAATGTTCAATTATTATTTACCCCTGGAACCCTAGACTTTCCTACAACCTCTACAACAGTTTCTCCCACTTTAACATTTAGGTCACTTACCATAATTATCCTCTGATTTGGTTCAAAACTCCCTAAATGCTCGCTGAACAATCTCTCCACCTCCTCCCTTCCGCTCTCTCTCTCTCTCTCTCTCTCTCTCTCTCTCTCTCTCTCTCTCTCTCTCTCTCTCTCTCTCTCTCTCTCTCTCTCTCTCTTCTCTCTCTCTCTCTCTCTCTCTCTCTCTACACTCCTCTCCTGGTCCAAAAACACTTAATATAGCCTACTTTTTCATCTGACCCTTATTTTAATCCACATAATCCTTTAATTTATACATTTATATTCCCTCTTTTCCTGCCATAACTGATCCTTCAATATTATTGCTACTCCTTCCTTAGCTCTAACTCTCTCAGATACACCTGGCCTAATCTTATAAATTTCTCCCGACTGAAAATCTCCTATGCCTTTTAGCTTGTTTCGCTTAGAACCAGGACATCAAGCTTTTTTACTAATAACATTGACAGTGGTTTTTTTTTTCTTATCTGTTCTACATTTTCGAACATCCAGACATCCCAGCTTTATAAATTCTTCTTTTTATATTTAGTAATTAATACAAAAGAATTGGTTACTAGCTCCTTGCTCCCAGCATTTTACTTGTTTCTTGCGATACGAATGGATTAAGGAGGAAGGATTTTTCTCCACCTTCCCATGGAAATGAAAGGAAATAAATACGAACAAACTCAGATGGATGTTTATACAAATATGTGTACCTAGGTATAAGTAGAAGTAGCAAGATGTAGCTGTTATCTTGCACGTATTACGAGAAAAAGAAAATACACCAGCAATCTTACCACTGTTCAAAACATGTGCAGGTTTCCGCTACACACTCATTTCGCAGGACGGTTGTACCTCCCTGGGTGGTTGCTCTCTACTAGCTACAATATGTGTGTGGGGGAGTGAGTTGATGACTGGGAGGGGAGGTTAGAAGGGGGTGGTATAAGGGTTCGAAAAGTTAAACGGTATAGAATAAATTTGATGATGGGAAACTGATCATTTAATTCCGATCATCGAAAAACATGGTTGGCTGATCGACAGTTTTATGGAGAGGGGAAATGCTGGTAGTGAAATGTGCTGGGATAGAGGAGAGGGAATGGATGATGGGGAGGGAAAGTGGAGGTGTAGGGGAGGTGGATGGAGGAAGGGTAGTGGAGAGGAGAGAAAGGGGGGGAAAGTAATACGACTGTTAGGTTCACTTATATATATATATATATATATATATATATATATATATATATATATATATATATATATATATATATATATATATAAACAATGATTCATTGTTTATCCTTTAAAATGACTAAAGATATTTATTTGCTTGAGTAATCGACAGAAATCTTAGGCGATTAATATCAGTGAGTAATCGACAAAAAAAAAAAGAATAATCGAAAAATTCTCGTGTGTCATCGACAAAAAATCTTGAATAATCGACGAAATTCCGCGAGTACTCGACACAGATCCGTGAATAATCGACAAGAAAATCAAGAGTAATCGACACAAATCCGTAATCAGCAAACGCAGATCATCCCTTCTGATCATCTGTTTAGGCAAGGAGACACAGCAAGTCTTTATTGCGACAGCATTTCCTTCAATGTTGGGCTTTACCAAATCATGTGACTTCATAACGTCGTTGCCTTGCTAATGCTCAACATTAAGCGAAACGTCGTCAGGGTAAACACCTGCTCTTCATGCTGTAAAGACCACACTTGTTACCAGCAATGGAATGGTCAGGGACGATGATCCACGAAACCATCCTTTGGTAACTGCCTTTTCAGGGAAAAGTTGAGTGGAGTTCTTTGTCAGAGTAAAAACCCTCAAATTGTTAAAAACTCAAATCGTTCAATTCAGACTTTCTTAGGCCATCCATTGGTGCATATTATATTGTGATCTCTGAATCTTTATATTACTTGTATTCCCTGTTTGTTATTGTGTGTACATACTGTGTAGACTTTACAAAGCGACTGGTACAAAGCGATTGGTGAAGGAATATATTTAAGCACTCGGATTATTACGGAGGCTAGTTTTTTTTTATTGATGTGTAATAATGACTGATGCTGGCTATGGCTTACAGTACAACCCGGAACTTCTGGTTTGCAACAGCAGTACTGGAGTGGTATAGCTGCAGAAGGGGTGTGAGAAACTTGACCAGATATTTCCCCGTTCCAGTGTCAATCCCCGGATCTTGCGATTGTGAGTCGAGTGCTCTCACCAGTGAACTATACCCATTGGGTAATTAACACGTTTCTTTGGTGGTTGGATAGATCGTCAAACAGAAGAGACACATAAAAACCGACATAATTGGAAGCAAATGCTTGTCTTCCAAAAGTTATCAAATTACCAAATAACTGAGTCTGAGTTTAGCAACTTCCACATCCCGACTACGACAGTGTGCGAGAGTTAGACTCTGAGTGTCTCGTGACTCGCCACCACAATATTCCAAAATTCACTGAGTCTAAAGCGATCTCTGAGAACATAGTTCCACAGACAACAGGTCGCATATCTCAACTTACCAACTGGAACATACTCTATGAAAAATGAGTCTATATCTCAATTTTGACTTTTCTTGTTAGGTCATCTGTTTACTCTTCATAGTATATATATACCTTTGCAGATAACTCCCTCAGCCTTGCAGAGTTTTAGGACCTGTACGGTTTTTGTGCATTTTCTGCTTATAGTAAAAATAATATATTAATTCATATTGCTGCTGCTATTATTATTATTATTATTATTATTATTATTATTATTATTATTATTATATCATTTTATTATTATTATTATTATTATTATATCATTTTATTATTATTATTATTATTATTATTATTATTATTATTATTATTATTATTATTATATTTTATTATTATTATTATTATTATTATTATTATTTAGTAAAGCAATGAGTTTAGCGACTCCTTGCTCTAACTGTGGTGTACAGGTGGTCAATGTGGTTTAGTCATGTTACTTGACTCCAACGTAAATTCTCTCTTTCACTCTTTGAAGGTTTTTTATGAAATGTATATGTCCATCTTTGTGAACATGGCTCAGTTTTACTGCCATCTCGTTTTTCCTTTGCTGTTTTATCATTATTTGATATTCTGTTTAGGTTACGTGAAAGATGTGTGCGTGTGTGTGTGTGTGTGTGTGTGTTGCACTCACCAATTTGCAACTCACCTGTTTGTGGTTGCAGTGGTCGAGTCTCAGCTCCTGGCCCCTGCCTCTCAACATATAGCTTGCCTGACTTACTCCCTCCTAGCCTCATAAATATATATGGAGCCTCCCTCCATTCCTTCGTCTTCCTGACCACCCAATATCTGAAGAAGTACTTCCTAACATCCCGGTGATTTATCTGTCTTTAACTTTCAACTGAGATATCGTGTAACTGTTTCTTGCGTCTTGAACATTCTAATCCTTTTTAACCCCTATAAAGTTCTCAGAGTATTTTGTATGGCGCTATCATGGCTCCAATGGTTCTATCTAATGTTGCCAGCTTTATTTCCTTTAATCTCGCTTCATAGCTCATTACCCTTAGCTCTGGCACTTGTCTTGTTGCAAACTTCTAGTTTCTTGATATTCTTTACCAGGTGTGGGCTCCATACATCCCCAAGTGGGGCCAAACAAATGTCATATAAAAGGTCGTGAGTGACTTTTTGTCGAGATACCCGAAAGATAATCTCAGATTTGATAAACGTATATTCGCTCCATTGGTTATTCGATTGACGTGCCTCAGGCGATATGCTCGGAACCAGGCTCACCATTATATCTTTCTCCTTTCCTATTATACATCTTTCAGGAACTTTATAAAACCTGCATAGTTTCCTTTTCTGAAATCTGGTTTATTTCTGGTTTCTTCACTTTATGTTGAGTTCCACAAGACATTTGAAACTATGTATTGTATGGTCACTATCACCCAGAGCCCTCTCATATTCTATTTTGTATATAACAGATGAACCAAACATGACTGTTAGATACAGTATTTCTGGTCCATCCCCTTCTCTTTCTCTCACTCTCTCTCTCTCTCTCTCGTATTGTGTTACTGACATGTTGACACATAAAATTTCCATCATTGCTTCTATCAGCAGCCTCCACATTTCCGATCTTCCCAATGGGTCCCGGGTCTTCCATTCTATTTCTTTGAATTTGAAATCACCCATGATTAGGAACTTTGTTATCGTCATATGGGCTCATCTTGCTGCTTCTGCAGTGGTATTAGCCACTGTCTTCTTGTTATCTTTGTTATCTTTGTATTTGTCTTGGTCTTCTACTACTTGATGGTCGGTTATAAATCACTGCCACAGATACTTTGTGTCCCCCATTTTTGGTTGTCTCTCTCATCTTTTTAAAATTACACTGATTTCTGGTTACGTGCCTCGCCTACCCCTTCTCCCATTCACATTTCATTAACTGATATCCTGCTGGAAATATTATATGTTTTCATTTCAGCTGGTTTGGTGTTTGTTATTGCTATGATGTTTTGGGATGCCTCTTGTTTTTGTTCGTTTAGTTTGTCACTATTGTTTGATATTTCATCTGCATTTAACCATTTTCTGGTATTTTTCGTTGAGAGTTCTCTGGTTTGTAGTGTTCAAACTTTCTTCTCTGTGCTCATGTCAGAAGTAGGAGGGATTGGGCTGGGATTGACGTATACCTGGAGAATAGGGATGGATTAGTTATAATTGTAGATAAGGGGGAGGAAGGGAAGGGGATGCATCTAGATATGGGCTTGCATCTAGAGAGAGGCTTGCTGAATGATGGGAATTCGGTCGCCATGATAAATTTTTTGAGGCTGGGTGTTCCTTCCTCCGCCCTTTACTTCCTGTTTCCCATGACTGATGATTCTCCATAAGCTAACTCAGCCGTTTCCTCTCCATTCTTGATCTGTCTCACTGTCCCTCATTTGAGGGACTAATCACCTCAAACTACTACTTCACGTCTTCAACCGTCTCCAACAGATTCATCAAGGCTAAGGGACGAATCACCTCAAACGACTTCATGTCTTCCATCGTCTCCAGTATTATTTTCAGAAATTGGAATGATGAAAGGCACTTGTTGAGAAAACACTTTTGGTCTACCCAGGTATTGCACAAGTGTCTTATTCCTCCACTTTTCGGTTTTATTAACCGTTAATATAATAATATCTTCAAAAATCGTTTCTTCATCCAGAATCCTTTGCTCCCGCTTTCCCCATGTATCATCCACTATCCTTTGTATCTTTCCCTTATTTTCTTCAGAGCACCTTCAGCTTTTCATTTATTTCTCCAGTCTCTGAGTCCTCTCTTCAGTAGCAGTTGTCATTTTCTCCCATTTAATTCTTTCATTCCTATCTTTTTTTTACACTTCAGTGTATCCTATTAGGAGGTATGAAACTTTTTTCTCATTTCTCGACCATTTTCTCTTTAAACCACCCTCTTTCCTCTTCCCCCTCTTCACCTTCTTTTTTAATACTTTTCTTTTGATTTCCCATTTTCATTTCCTATTGGTTCCGCACAGTCAATTATATGTTCTTCCTGAGATTTGAGAGTAGACAGTGATGGAGGGACTGCTATTTTCTGCTGTTTGCTGCTGCTGTTGTTTGTGTGTGTGTGTGTACTCATCTAATTCACCTAATTGTGTGTGTGTGTTCACCTAATTGTATGTAAGTATGTGTGTGTTTGTGTGGATGAGTGTGTGTGTTTGGGACAAGGTTGTCCTGGGAGTGGGATGGGAGGTGAGGTGTGGCTATCAGCTGCAGTGGTAGGCTGAACACGTAAACATTCCCCTCCCTATCATCACATTCTTCGTTAACATAATAGAGTAACATTTGCGTGAGCAGCCACCACCATTCCCACCCGCTATGCCGCTATTACGATCTATTACTGTCCTATCCCCATCTATTTCTTTTTGTCTCTTGTGTGACTTCTCCTTGTTTGGTAAGCAGCGAAAATATGCAATAAAGCCTTAGCCAGCTTCGTGCCTCACCTCACGCTAACCAGTTCAAAGGACAAGGGAAGCTTCGTAAAGTGTCCTGGAACGTCCGGATTTTTGCAGTGGATCATATCTAGAATGACTGAAGGCTGCTACATGAACCTAGTTGATGCTAGAGTCACGTTGCTTGATACTCAGGAATTTTTAAAGCCGGACTTAGAGTGGTGATCGAATTCTAGGAATTTTTACCTACTGTTTGTTGCTGGTCTTAGATTCCTTGCGCTTTGCGTTATGTATATTATTACGACTGTTGTGGTAGTCGATGTGAGTGTTTTTTGTCTTATGTTAAGAGCCATGTGTGCGAACGTTAACTTTTTCTGAAGTTATAGAAATTGTTCTCTGTAGTTATAGTTTCTTGTTGACCACAGTTGTGACTAATAACTTATTCAGCTACAAGCATCTTCTTGGTCAGCTACAAGCACACTCTAGGTCAGCTACAAGCACACTCTAGGTCAGCTACAAGCACGCTCTAGGTCAGCTACAAGCACACTCTAGGTCAGCTACAAGCACACTCTAGGTCAGCTACAAGCACACTCTAAGTCAGCTACAAGCACGCTCTAGGTCAGCTACAAGCACGCTCTAGGTCAGCTACAAGCACACTCTAGGTCAGCTACAAGCACACTCTAGGTCAGCTACAAGCACACTCTAGGTCAGTTCAGGTTCTTCATGTTTGTTCCCATTATTTCTTTGTTTCAATTCTAACTACGTTTATTATGTTCTCTTTCTGTATTCGGTTCATCCCATTTTGCCTACATTTATCCTTCCCTTTTATCTATAATTTTCCTTCCCTCTGATTTATAGTTTTCATTCCCTCTTACCTATACTTTTACTACCATCTCACCCAGTTTATTAATCCTTCTGCTTCCTCTTGTAATTTTTATTCTCTCTCTCTCTCTCTCTCCTCTTATATTTATTCTTCTTCACATATATTCATTCCCCTTTACTTAGCTCTGTGTAAAAAAAAAGCCGCATCCTTATGTGTTGAGTGTCCCTTCCTAGTGTAATGAGGGTTCTTCTTAGTGTGTTGAAGGCTCTTTCTTTGTGTCTTGAGGGTCCCTTCATTGTATGTTTGGGATCCCTTCCTTGTGAATTGATGCAGCAGAAGTAGGTGTGGCTGCATGTGGGCGGGGCCCATGTGCCAACAACTGAACCATCTCTCAACCTTTTACCAGTGGCTCTATTTCTTCCACTTTTTCTACTAGTTCAACTTTTTCCACTGGTTCCACTTTAAATGATTCTGTTTTCCTGTATATGTATTAGAGTAATAAAGCCCCTGATGGAAGAATCAATAATGATACTTTATTTACATTAACAACTGAGGTTGTACGTGGTAAAGGAATCTTTACTACCGAGAAGACTACTGAAGCCGTCAAGAATAACATGGAAGAATATCCAGTTTACTTTTGACGTTTCTATTACAGTTTTGACGTTTGTAATACAATTCAGATTCTGACGATGGGTGAAGAAGCATCGGTAACGACAAATGTAAATTTGATATCCTTTGATAATGCTATTATTAACAGCCGTAGCAATACATTTCTTAGTAAAGATATCCAGGCGTAGCAAATATATCATATTCATTAATTTGTCGGTATTACTTATCTTTGATCTAAAGATACATGTCTAGCACAGAAAAATACATAGAATGTTGGTACAGATAATACAAGATGTCCTGTCCTTGTGTGCTAAGGGTTCCCTTCCATGTGAGAATGAGAGACATACTCGTGGTCAGTCCCTCTCAGTTCCAGTACCAGTCTCGTTGAATACCTGTCCATTCTCTCTAGTTTCATTGTGTGCTTGATCGGGTATGGTCTGCTTGCTGGTGCTGTATGTTGTGTGTGTGTGTGTGTGTGTGTGTGTGTGTGTGTGTGTGTGTGTGTAAGGAGATAATTGTTTGTAGTTATCCTAGTCCAGGGTGTCATCAACTGGAGCACCTCGCTATCTGAGCACATCATTCAACAAGCGTCCATCATCACTCGCATATCTTCCCCTACACACATTTCCTCACCCCCTTCCCTCGCTCTCTTCCATATTTATATGATCTTCCCATCATCGCAACCACGCACTGTTCCCCATCCCCCATTATTCACTGTCGCCGCTGCCGCTACAGTTTCCACAGTCCACCAATGCATTTAACATACGTACAACAACAGAATCACTGTATAGGAAGCCAACATCAACATGGCCGACACACCAACCAACCGGCACAAAAAACACCATAGTCTCATTCAGGAGGTATATATCTCTTAGTGAAATTGTATATATCTCAGAGTATATACGCTGATTATTTCTTTAAATTTCTAATTTAGAGATTAAATTTTTTCTTGACTGTTGGTGTCATACAGTCTTACTAGTTCTTGTTCCTGTTTATTTCCTCTTATCTCCATGGGGAAGATAAGCGACTTACATGCCGGGAGCAAGGGACTAGTAACCCCTTCTCCTGTATACATTACTAAAGTTAAAAAGAGAAACTTTCTTTTTTCTTTTTAGGTCACCCTGCCTCCGTGGGATATGGCCGGTTTGATGAAAAAAAAATGCCGAATAGGTAAAACTTTATCTTTTTTACCGAACAAGGCAAGCGAAAATTTGTGTATTCAATAATTTCACAAAAATCATTCTGAACCTAACGAAAAAAATATTTATTTCATTGTGTTTGTTAATTATTAAATTATTGTAAACTTATCTAACATATATTTAGTTGGATTAGGCTAAATTAAATTGCGCTTGTTATAATAAGGTTAGGTAAGTTTTCTAAGCTTCTTTTGGTACAAAATTATTAATTTTTACATTAACATAAATTATTTTTTTTAGAAAGGACTTAATGTTAAATGAGTTCTTGCTAATTGACCAGTTTTACCTATTCGGCACGACAGAGTCAGTCAGGCTGGCTTTCTGTCTGTCTGTCTGTGTATGTATCTATCAGTCAGTCAATGAATCGTTCAGGTTGGCTATCTGTCTGTCTGTGTCCGTGTGTGTATGTACTAACCTAATTGTGGTTGCAGGGGTCGATTCATAGCTCCTGGCCCCGCCTCTTCACTGGTCGCTACTAGGTCCACTCTCTCCCTGCCCCATGATCTTTATCATACCTCTTCTTTAAGCTATGTATGGTTGCTGCTTCCACTACATCACTTTCCAGACTGTTCCACTTATTTCGGCTGTTCCACATCCTGTGTGTGTGTGTACTCACCTAATTGTACTCACCTAATTGTGGTTGCAGGGGTCGAGTGTGTGTGTGTGTGTGTGTGTGTGTCTGTCTGTCTGTGAATCAGACAGACAGACAGTCAGTCAACATGCAACATTTACATAGTAGGAGATGCAAGCCGCAGGAGGCGCCATGACCTTTTAAAGGTGACATGATGTTCTGACATGACAAGGTCATATCAGCATCATGTTTAATCATGTTGTGTCAGACTGTGTAAATCTATATTAAGTCTGCATTAGGTTGTGTTAGTCTGATAAGCTTTGTTAGATCGTGTTAGTTTGTGTTAGCCTGTGTTACGTTGTATTAGTTTGTCTAAGTCTTCGTTAGTCTGTATTAGTTTGTGTCAGGGTGTGTTATGTCGTATATATTACGTCTTGTTAGTCTGTTACGTCACGATCAACTTTGTTAGGCTGTGATAGTAAGTGTTAGATCGTGTTAGGTCTTATTAAACTTAATTAGATCATGTTAATCTGTATTTACTCGCGTTTGTTTGTGTTAGGTCTCATTCGTGTGTATTAAGTCATGTTAAAACGTGTCAGATTTTGTCCGGTCGTGTTAGTGTTAGGTTGTGTTAATGTGTTAGTTCGTGTTAGACTGTGTTATGTCATTTAATGTCGTATCAATGTGTGTCGGGCCAACTAAAGGCATTTCAGACCCTGGTATAGTTTCGCTTGTGCTAGATCAAGTTAGATCAGGTCATTGCATATTAGATCACGCAGGGTCATGTTAGGTCACTTGGGAGTCATGTCAGACCAACTCTGGGTCTTGTTAGATCAGGTCTGGTCATGATAAATCAGGTCTGGTCGTGATAGACCACGTCAAGTCATGTTAGATCAAGTTTGATCATGTTAGATCGCTTCAAGTCATGTCAGACCACCTTCGGGTCATGTAAGATTACGACTGACCATGTTGAATGACATCTGGTCATGTTGGATCACCTCGAATTATGTTAGATCACGTCTGGTAGCGTTAAATCACATCTGGTCATGTTGGATCACGTCTGGTCATGTTAAATCACATCGATTTATGTAATGTTTCCGTCCATCTCAATTCCTGGTAAGCAACATCATCAAACTTCCGTAAATGCAACTAGGTCACACGTCAGTAAGAGTAATTACATATTTCAAGGAAAGAAAATTAAACTAGAAATTAGCTTTGGCAGACTGGCACTCAGTGGCGACTGGCACTCAGAATGGCGACTGGCACTCAGAATGCTCTGCATGTTATGGCGGTATATACAAACTAATTTTAAGCATGAAAAGCCTTTTATAAAATTTCCATTGAGTGTTTAGTCAGTCTTGTGTGTATTACAGATGTATCGGATATCCCCGCAATTTCTTACATCCGCATCCGCATTTTACTGTAAACAGATATCCGTATATGTATCCGCATCCGCGGAAATCTAAATTTTCACATCCGATACATCTCTAGTGTGTATGTTCATTCGCCTGCTTACCTATGTGTAGCTGTAGGGGTCGAGTCACTGTTTGTTTGTGTGTGTCTTTGCTGATACATGTTGACGTGTGTAGAAACACTCTACGACCTTGTTCACTTCAGACATGAATAAAGCGGCAATCATCAGCAAAACATCGTCTACTTTGAACTAGCAACTGTTTATCAACATCCGCCATTTCCTTGTATGTCTCATTTGCTTACATAATTTAGATATTCGTGCACTTAAATTCTCCGGTGATGAGAAGGGATTATAAAGCGAAATGCATTAAATCCTGGACGGAGTTAAGGGCAGATGGGGATGGAAGGTAGGAAGGTGGGATTCAAATCCCCTCTCTGCCTGTAAGTAGTATTGGAGTGTGTTGCTGTAAATATTAAGTAGAATTTAATCTCACTTTCATGAAAGATGGAGCCTGACTGCAAGTGTTTAATGGTTATTATTGCTATTTTTATGACGTTTAATGACCATTTATTAATCTTTTTTAACTCAATTTTGAGGGAAACGTTGTCTAATGAACTTTTTTAAATTGATTTTTTGGGCGAGACGTTGTGTAATGAAGGGTTAATGTTTGCTTTGGAACAAAGTGTTGAATCAAACCTAATAAAAAAAAAAAATTTGAGCGAAATATTACCAAAATAAAGATTTCAAAACTAAATTCTTAATGAAAAACGTCTGTGAACCTCAGCATTGAGCGTAACTTTTCCCAGTAAAGATTTTAAAACCTGATTTTTAGTGAAAATTTATATAATAAACTTGTTTAGGCTCATTGTTAAGTGAAACGTTTTTTCATAAAAAATTTAAAGCTCACTTTTGAGCGAAACGATAAGTAATGGCCCGATGAATACTAATAAATGGCCCGATGAAGAGTAACAAATGGCCCGATGAATAGTTACATCCCCAACCCTCCTTTAGAGTACAAGTACTCTACTTCACACCTCCAGGACTCAGATCTGGCTCTCTCATTTCGCTGAATCTCTTCATAACTGTTACTGGGCTCACACCTCGAGAACGCGTCAAGTTCCAAAAACTGTTTTGTCTCAACTCAGTCCTGTTGGATGTTCATCACCCTTAGCATCATTTGTTCTCAAGGTTCTCGTTATCCATCCAATAATTTTCCTCGCAGTTGTGATAATGACACAGTTGTGATCCTTGAAAGTGAGACCCTAAGTCCCTCACAATATATTTTCGCTCTATTGAGTGGTTAGAGATAGTTTTATACTCAGTTCTTGTTTTTATTTATTCCTTTTTTCATAACTAAGTAACTGACATTTTTTCTTCTTTGAAGTTCATATTCTTGTCTGTGGTTCACTGGACGACTTGGTTTATATCCGCTTGAAGATTTGCTGTGTCGTCAATCGATGCCACTCTCATAGGAAGTCTAGTATCGCCAGCAGAGGATGATACGGTGTCCCTGTCGTGTCGGATATGAGGATGAGGAAATGAATCGGGACAAGTACTGTACCTTGGGCTACAGATTTTCACTGACTTACCTCTCTTCATTTGTCTTTTCCTATTTTATTTTAGAATATTTGCATTCCATCTACTCACTTTTCCAGTTACTCCTTTTGGAATCATTTTGTGCACTAACTCACCATGATTGCACTCGTCGAAGGCTTATGCACTTTATTTTCCAGCGCATCTAAGACCACGTAATCATCCAGCAGTTGCGAGACCCAGAAGATACCTTCTCTAAACCCACGCTTTCCTGGGTTGTGCAGCTGTTATCACTCCATGTAGCTAGTTATCTTATTTCTTAAAACTCGTTCAAAGATTCGAATAATATGGGACGTCATTGTTATTGGTTTATTCTTAGATTCTTGTGTTGCCGCTTTTGTGGAGTAAATCTAAATCCATTGATTTTATCCACTGTGGAATGAACCCTATGTCCAGGCACCCTCTACATGGTGTAACCTTGGGTGCCACAACTGGGGCCATCTTGGTTTCTACCTGGAGAGCAGCTTTGGGAAGGAAGACTGACATAAAGAACTGGGTTAATTCACCCTTAACATCATAGGTCAATTTTATTCTGGATAAAGCTTGATACTTGTGCCAGTTAACCAGATTCAACTAATTATGTAACTTACAACTGAAGATCTCTCTCTCTCTCTCTCTCTCTCTCTCTCTCTCTCTCTCTCTCTCTCTCTCTCTCTCTCTCTCTCTCTCTCTCTCTCTCTCTCTCTCTCTCTCTCTCTCTCTCTCTCTCTCTCTCTCTCTCTCTCTCTCTCTCTCTCTCTCTCTCTCTCTCTCTCTCTCTCTCTCTCTCTCTATCAGTTTCTCTCTCTTTCTCTCTCTCTTTCTCTCTCTCTCTCTCTCTCTCTATCAGTTTCTCTCTCTCTCTCTCTTGCTCTCCTTTTTCTACTTGTCTTTCTACTCTCCCTCCCAACCGAATTATTTTTCTCTGCCTTCCTCTCACTTTTCGTTCCTTCTCCAGCTTTCCTCTTCCCTTCCTTTTCTACTTTCCTTCATCTCCCTCTTAATCCTTGTTTCCTTCCCTCCCTCCCTCCCTCCCTAATTCCTTCTCCCATTTTTTCCTTCCTCTCTTCCTCGATTTTCCCACCCCCTTCCCCTCCTTCCATCCCATCTTTTCTCTTTTCTCTTAATCCTCTTCCCCTCCTTCCCGCCCCCCTCTCTCTCTCTCTCCCTTCATCTTCCTCCCTCCCTCCTTCCCTCCCACCAGCACTTTCTTGTGACTGGATTAATGAAGGGTATGGAGTCACGGAGTGCTGTGTCGAGTCATTAGTCAATGTGGTGAAGGAGGCGCTGAGAGGTTCTCTCTTCCCCTGGTAACACTGACTGCTGCGCTTCCTCATCGCTTGGTAACTCTGGCTCTTCAGGGCTCTCTCCCTCTCATCTTTTGGTAACACTGCCTGATAGGGTTTCTCACCTCTTGATGACCTTACAGGGATCTCACTACCATGGTAACACTTGTAGTTGGGGTCTTTCACCGCTATGGTCATACTGCCTGTTGGGGGGTCTCACTGGCTGCTGGGGTCTCTCATTGGCTGCTGGGGGTCTCTCACCACCCTTGTAACACTGCAGGGGCCTCTCACTATTATGGTAATAATGCCTGTTGGCTGTTTTTTTTTTACCACCATGGTAACAGTTCTTGTAGGGAGTTTTTCACCACCATGGTAACATTGATTGCAGGGGTTCTTTATCACCATGGTAACACTAGTTACAGGGGTTCTTCACCACAATGGAAACGCTGGTTACAGGGGTTCTTCACCATGGTAACACTGGTTACAAAGGCTCTTCAATACAATGGAAACACTGGTCGCAGGGGTTCTTCAACTCCATGGCAACACTGGTTACAGGGGGTTCTTCACCACCATGGTTCCACTGGTTGCAGGTGTGTAAGGGAGACCACACAACTGGTCGTCCAGTTTTGCATGTATGAGTTCAATTGTTGTCATGCATGTTGCAGGAGACCTGCTTCTACAGTACCTTCCTGAGAGTTACCGGAAGATGATTTAGGGGGGTCCCCGCCCCCCGCGGTCCGGTCCCAGATCAGACCTCTTGGTTAATGGCCTGGTCAACCAGGCTGTTGGTAATTACGTGATCTTTATCTGAAACTGTTATGCAAGTGTATTTATTAAGCTCTCCTTATCTCTAGTAATTAACTGTTAACACACCTTTTCTCAATCACTGCTGATCGTTCTACTATTCTATTGTCTTTACCTCTACCCCTTCCATTCTATTTCCTCCAATTTCGCCTTCCTTACTACTTCCCTTCTTTCCCCGTCTCTCTTTCCCGTTATTTTTCCTCCTTTGAAATTCATTATATCAGTCCTCATCGCCCATCATTCTTTTTAACAATTCGTCTTGCTCAGGAAGCAGCTCGTTCCGGCGTGCGTCTTAGCGAGCTTCATTCACGCTGAAGAAGCACTTTCTTACATTCCTGTCAATTATTTACCTATTAAACATTCATCTATGTTTCCTTTCCCAGTCTTTCAAACCGTCAGCATCTGTCGATCCCGTGGACTCCTCCGATGACCATGTAAGTCGTGATCATTACTCCTCTAGTCCTTCTTCTCCCTGATAGTCTTTCTTTGTAGGTCTTTTCCATCCGCTCCTTGTTTGGAAAACCGGACTTACTTTGTTTAGGTACTGAACATGACTGATGAAGCAAAGGCAGTGTAATCTATAAACAAGCTAGCTTCATTTAATGAGTAATTTCGTATCACATTTAATTTGAGTAATTTCTCACTAGGTTAGTTTCTTAATGCTTACTTTAATTTTTTTTCGTTAGGTTAGGTTAGAATTAACTACACAAAAACATACAAAGGTATAACCACATTACAAAAACTGCTACAATAAATCTGACATTGAGCGTAACCATCCGTTCGATTACTAGACGTACGAAAAAGTGTCGTTTTAGAAAATAAAGGACGACTTCTTTCAAAGTTGTTTACATCTAATTTACACCAGTTGTAGCTAGGATGACGCAGATATTTTCGTTAATGTTCATCTCCAGAAATGTTTGATACGCACTCTAAATCATTCTCCATATTATCGTACACTGCATATTGTTACCCTCGAGATATATTTTAGAATGCTACAACACCACGAAATAATATGAAATCTGACAAACAATATTTTTAACCCATAGCTGACGTGCGAGCGACTCAAACCTGTACCTCTCAAATCCCAGTCATGGTTCCCATATAAATATTTGTCGAAGATTTTCATTCTTGCATGGGTGATATTTTGGAATGGTTGTTAATAATCTACTCTTTTCGTTGCGTTGTAACATCCAAAAAATATTTAGAAGCCGATATCATGCAGTGTGGTAAAAGATTACATGATGGAATGAAGTGTCACAGGATGACATGATAACATGCAGTGACAACATGAAATTATTCTCATATAACCAAACATAACGAGTCTTTCGGGTTTGAGTTAACACGCAGAGAGGAAAATTTTCGACTCAGGCTTTATTAATTTTATTAATAATAAATATTAATAATAAATTAATTTAATTTGTATAATCCTAAACCAATATTCACATTAAAATCAAAACTGTTTTATTATGAAGGTGATTCAATTATATGTCTCTCAATCATAGACCTGCTTAATACAACTTTCTCGGCCTTTTGAAAATCAACTGGAAGGGTTAAGGTGTGACCAGACAAGTTTCGGACTATTTTTATCCCTTATTAAACAAAAAAGGTTTTAATGCATTGTCATACCTTTGTGTCATGTTGCCCTTGGTTTCTTAAGGTTTTCCTTAGCCATCTCACGTACTAGTTGTAGCCTTTTTTGGGGATCGTATGGAGTCTTAATAGCATCTTCTCCCAACCATCCTTCCTTAAGCATTTACCGAGATCCTCTTACGTTATGACCAAAAATCGATTTGTACAGACTGTACCCTGCTGACTCTTGCTCGATTTTCCTCATAGCAAAACGGCTGTAATAAAACTGGTTTTAACATCGTGGGCGTAATGAAGGGGAATCTAAACAAATAGAGAAACATAAAACTAATGAAAAATAAATAATGAAAAGAAGACAAGGAGGAAATGGGAAAGCGATACACCAAATTATTTTAAAATGATTTCAAAACACTCAATAAATTGCGTGCCGCAGGGCAGAAATATATTACCGAAAGCAGAAAGAAACTGCATATTGCAAAGGCAGAAAAACTCTTTTTTCCAAGCCAGACAGAAACTGCATATTGCAAATCAGAGAGAAACAACATATTGCAAGGCAGAAGTAAGGTGAATGCAAGGCAGAAATAAACTGCATACCTCAAGGGAGACATAAATTATCATACCACAGATGGATCAAGGCCTGGGAAGCGTATATATATTTACATATATGAAATAATTTTTTTTTCCGAGCAAAAGCTGTAACAAAGTTTATGTATGATAAACTTTTAGAAATGTGTAGAAGACAGTTTCTGAAAGTATGTTAGTTTGGTGCATATAAAACATAGACGCACATTTAAAACACAGACATTCAACACTTGTGCATACATAAAACAAAAACACTTTTCTTCCATATAGATTACAACACAATATTTGTGTCATATACAGAAAAAAACATCACGTGTCACACACATATCAGCAACATAACACTCATATCACACACAGATCAACTAAACATGTGTCTATCACTGACCACTAACACAACACTAGTTTAATCCATAGACCGACAACGTAATACTTGTGTCGCATGTAATACAACACATTCGTGTCATAGACACAACACTCGCGATATACACAGACCAATATCACCTGTGTCACACACAGACCAGCAACATAATACTCGTGTAATAAACAGACCGATGGCATAATACCTGTGTCGCACATAACACAACACTCCTATCATAGGCACACAACCTTTGTATTATACTCAGACCAACAGCATCTGTGTCATATACAGACGAACAACACAACACTTGTGTCATACACAGACGAAGTTATTTCACTTTTCAACTTCCCTGATATCTGCAGCTTTCTTCCATCCATGTTTTACACTGTCAGGTTTGTCCTCTCCTTCTAAAGTTGCTTGGGTTGAACTCTAGAAGCCACTTGCATGACGACATCTGCAATCTTTTGAGGTCTCTTCTCATTAGTTTTGCATCGTCAGCAAACAGTAACACATAAGACTCTATCTCTTCTGGTATGTCTTTTTCGTGTATTAGAAGCAGCAGCAGTCCAAACACTGATCCTCGTTACTCCCGTGTGTGTGTGTGTGTGTGTGTGTGTGTGTGTGTGTGTGTGTGTGTAAGCACCAGTCTCTTGAATACAAGGAAGTAAAAAAAAAAGAATATGCATACAAAGAGTGTCTGGCACTGTACGTGTCTGGCACTGTACGTGTCTGGCACTGTACGTGTCTGGCACTGTACGTGTCTGGCACTGTACGTGTCTGGCATTGTGCGTCTCTGGCAGTATACGTCTGGCACTGTACGTGTTGTACTGTTCGTGTCTGACAATGTATCTGTCTTGCACTCTGTGTATCTGGTGCCACACACATACAGTGTAAGTGTACACTGTGTGCGTGTGGCACCTGAACATGTACAATGTATATGTCTGACACTGTTCTTGTCTCTCCCTTTCTTTACGTGTGCATTGTATGTGTCTGACACTCTTTGTTCGTGTCAAGCACTAGCCGTGTCTGTACGTGTCTTGTGGTACACCAGAATAGTGCTTCTTGGCAATACTCCTTCAGTAGCCAAGGTAAGATCGTAACAGCAACTCGGGGAAGCTCTCAGTAATGCCCAAGTTATTATTCTGAGCTTTAAAATGTTTAAACTTGTAATAAATCAACACCCAGTAAGCTAATTGAAAGCAATTACTATTTTCATTATTATTATTATTATTATTATTATTATTATTATTATTATTATTATTATTATTATTATTATTATTATTAAACAAAATAAGCGATAAATGCGAATGAGTCCAATAGGTAACTAAGAACATAAGAAAGAAGGAACACTGCAGCAAGCCTACTGGCCCATGCGAGGCAGGTCCAATCTCCTACCGGTTTAAGCCAATGACCCAACCTAGTCAGGTCAGGTCACATCCACTTAAGGAAGAAGCACGGCATCAGACCTATTAGCACAAGCTAGTCAGGTGGAGTTTGTTCCACAACTCTATTACCAAACCAGTGCTTTCCTATATCCTTCCTGAATCTGAATTTTTCCACAGTAAAACCATTGCTGCGAGTCCTGTCTTTGCTAGATATTTTTAGCACGCTATTTACATTCCCTTTATTTACTCCTGTTTTCCATTTATGCACCTCAATCGTATCATCCCTAATTCTACGTCTTTCTGGAGATTGTAGATTCAGGGCCATCAGTCTATCCTCATAGGGAAGATTTCTGATGAAGACGAATTTTTAATACTTGGCGAATTAAGGACTTTATGGAATAATTATTGTATGCATGGGAAAGCACTGAACCAGAATGGGCCATGCAGTGCTTGGAAAAGCAGGTTTGATACGAGGAAAGGGAAGGGTAACTTCACTTCCTAGGATGATGAGGACTGTAGAAGCATAAAGAGTTGAGCATTTGGTTATGAGTTAGTGACTGTGAAGAAGCACCAACACACACCTCAAACACTTGTGAACACGCACCTCAAACGCTTGTTAACACGCACCTCAAACGCTTGTCAACACGCACCTCAAACACTTGTTAACACGCACCTCAAACACTTGTTAACACGCACCTCAAACACTTGTCAACACGCACCTCAAACACTTGTTAACACGCACCTCAAACGCTTGTCAACACGCACATCAAACACTTGTTAACACGCACCTCAAACGCTTGTCAACACGCACCTCAAACGCTTGTCAACACGCACCTCAAACGCTTGTCAACACGCACCTCAAACGCTTGTCAACACGCACCTCAAACGCTTGTCAACACGCACCTCAAACGCTTGTCAACACGCACCTCAAACGCTTGTCAACACGCACCTCAAACGCTTGTCAACACGCACCTCAAACGCTTGTCAACACGCACCTCAAACGCTTGTCAACACGCACCTCAAACGCTTGTCAACACGCACCTCAAACGCTTGTCAACACGCACCTCAAACGCTTGTCAACACGCACCTCAAACGCTTGTCAACACGCACCTCAAACGCTTGTCAACACGCACCTCAAACGCTTGTCAACACGCACCTCAAACGCTTGTCAACACGCACCTCAAACACTTGTCAACACGCACCTCAAACCTTGTCAACACGCACCTCAAACGCTTGTCAACACGCACCTCAAACCTTGTCAACACGCACCTCAAACGCTTGTCAACACGCACCTCAAACGCTTGTCAACACGCACCTCAAACGCTTGTCAACACGCACCTCAAACGCTTGTCAACACGCACCTCAAACGCTTGTCAACACGCACCTCAAACGCTTGTCAACACGCACCTCAAACACTTGTTAACACGCACCTCAAACCTTGTCAACACGCACCTCAAACGCTTGTCAACACGCACCTCAAACGCTTGTCAACACGTACCTCAAACGCTTGTCAACACGCACCTCAAACGCTTGTCAACACGCACCTCAAACGCTTGTCAACACGCACCTCAAACGCTTGTCAACACGTACCTCAAACACTTGTCAACACGTACCTCAAACGCTTGTCAACACGCACCTCAAACACTTGTCAACACGCACCTCAAACGTTTGTCAACACGCACCTCAAACCTTGTCAACACGTACCTCAAACACTTGTCATCAAGCACCCAGATGTTGCACATGTGTCTAATTTATCATCTTGTTGGTATTGTCTACCAGTCATGTACAAGCAGCCTTAAACACGTGATTATGAGCGACACTGATAAAGCAGAAGCTTCATCACTCACCTGATCCGTGCTTGCTCTTGTAGCGTCTCTTCCTAGGGAAATCAGGAACTGATTGGCTTCCTGCGAAGTGGGATGGATGCCTGCAGGAGCCATGCGAAGAAGACCCTGCCAAGTCACTGTCAGATGGTCCCTGCCTATAAATACCCCTTCTACCTGTCCTTTGTGTTAGTGTGACTTTGTAAATGGTCCAAGTCGGACCGAAACGTCGTCGTAAGCTCCTCTCTTTTTTATATGTTGCGGTTGTGTGTGTATAGATGGTCCCTGCCAGGTCAAAGCGAGGTTCCTGGAAATAAGTCTCAACCAGATGATCCGCTGCCAGGTGGTCTCAGCAAAAAACGTACCTATCAGGTTACTGTCAGATAGTTATTGTCCAGAAGTCACAGTCAGGTAATTCATGGCAAGTAGGAGTAGGAGTGTGAAGAGTCTCAGAAAAGGTACCTTCTCAAGTCCATGTTAGAGAGTGTAATGAATCTTTCCCTCGAAGATAGTGGATACAAACCTACTTCCATTCAGGCTTGGTGGGCTGGGAATAAAGTCAGTCTTCTCAGAGTGCCCTACAAGGTTTCGTATCCTTCTCAATGGCACAGAGCGAACTAATAAAACAAATTCTTCCGGACTATCTGGGTGACGTAACAGGAATACAGGATCCAGCTGTACCAGAGCCTTTACCGAGTGGGAGACTCTCGCTGCTCCAACTACAAAACCCAGTGCAGCACAAAGAGTCCAGATAGCATGGCCCGATTGTTGAAAAGGTGTATAACAACATTCTCAGAGAGCCAATATAAATATATATATATATACATATATATATATATATATATATATATATATATATATATATATATATATATATATATATATATATATATATATATATATATATATATATATACACCCATAATTTACACTAGACGCTGACCCTATTATATATAAAATATAATATATCATTTCCCCGGATACTTCACACTCCTGCTTATTGTTACAGGAGTCACGAACCAACACTTGATTTTTTAAGTTTGACACAAAAGTTGAAGCCGCAGCGGACTCGGGACAATTTGCGGCACTTCCCAGCCCAGTGAACAATAACTTGATAATCACGAGAGAAACCGGAATGAGATTTTCGCTTCCCTGATCCGAGCGTTGAGAGGAAGCGTGGTTTGGCTTTCTTAACGTAACAGTGGTGGTGATCACAGAGTTGAAAGAGGCATTCTTTGTCTTAGTAGTGGTCGTGATCCATGCGTTGAGTGAAGGTGCCTCTTGGCTCCGTTGTCATACCATACCTTGAGAGGAGTCATGGCTCGTCTTTCTTGTAGTTGTAGATGTCGTGATCAGAGCGTTAAGAAGAGGCGTGGCTTGTCTTGTCGTTGCATGACATGGGGGATCAGTGTTGAAAGAGCGGCTTGTCTTGTCGTTGCAATGATCATGATCAGTGCGTTGAGAAGAGGCGTGGCTTGTCTTGTCGTTGTGGTGGTCTGGATCAGTGTTGATAAGAGGCGAGGTTTGTCTTGTCGTTGTGGTGGTCAGGATCAGTGTTGATAAGAGGCGAGGCTTGTCTTGTCGTTGTGGTGGTCGTGATCAGTGTTGATAAGAGGCGAGGCTTGTCTTGTCGTTGTGGTGGTCTAGATCAGTGTTGATAAGAGGCGAGGTTTGTCTTGTCGTTGTGGTGGTCAGGATCAGTGTTGATAAGAGGCGAGGCTTGTCTTGTCGTTGTGGTGGTCGTGATCAGTGTTATAAGAGGCGAGGCTTGTCTTGTCGTTGTGGTGGTCGTGATCAGTGTTGATAAGAGGCGAGGCTTGTCTTCCTCGTCATTCCAATGATCATCTTCAGCATGTAATTATCTCATAAAGGAAACTATTAATTTCATATGTATATGATATCCGATTTGTTCACATCTGACCCACAATATTCAAGGTAAATTACAGCAAGTGAAGAGTGACACAATTCCTCAATTTTTTTCAAGCCGTGTTTAAAGTGTGAGTTGTTGCAGCGGAATTATTGTGATTTTTATTATTTGTCTGAAACGTATTTTTCCATCCATCGTTGTCTACTTGGGCACAAAATTCAGAAGCCAAATGACTAGTTTTTGATTTGCAAACCTTAAAGTTTTAGCCCTGAATGACTGTCGTCAAATATTCCCTCACAGCCATCATAAAAAAATTACGACTACTTCTGCTACTTGAAAGGGAAGATTAAACTTCATTGAAAAGATAATTGAATCAGAGAAAAAGTTTATCTGCACTGGATAAAAGTATTTAAAAAAATTAAATTTCTCTGGAGAAAAATATGAAATCTTTCATCGTCTCAGGAGCCCGGGAAAGAAGACTCGACGACCATTCTTGTCGTGGCACTGATAACTCGACCATTCTTGTCGTGCCACTGATGACTTAACCATTCTTGTCGTGGCACTGATAACTCGACCATTCTTGTAATGACACTGATGACTTGACCATTCTTGTCGTGGCACTGATAACTCGACCATTCTTGTCATGGCACTGATGACTTGACCATTCTTGTCGTGGCACTGATAACTCGACCATTCTTGTCATGGCACTGATGACTTGACCATTCTTGTCGTTGCACTGATAACTCGACCATTCTTGTAATGACACTGATGACGACCATTCTTGTAATGGCACTGATTACGACCATTCTTGTCGTGGCACTGATAACTCGACCATTCTTGTCGTGGCACTGATAACTCGACCATTCTTGTCGTGGCACTGATGACTTGACCATTCTTGTCGTGGCACTGATGACTCGGCCATTCTTGTCGTGGCACTGATGACCTGACAACTGCATTATAGTTATGATAGTCTTTATTTAGGATGTGCCACTGTAGCATTTTCTAGAGATAACTGGATCACTGGTTTTGATAGCAATGTAGGCCTCCAGGCGGCCAGCAGCAACAACCTGGTTGACCAGGCAGTCAGAAATGAGTAATAATAATAATAATTATAATAATAATGAAAATAATAATGAAGACAATAATAAAAATTATAATGTAATAGAGATGATTCTTCCACAGAGTCATACAGTATGCTTCACATAGAAAGGTGTAAATATCAACGATGACGTCCCTGTTGCTTTGAGTGGCTGCCTCGCTGATGTTACTAATTGTTTGAGTTGTGTAGCAAGCGACTCCACTTCTGCCTGACGTGAGCACTGGGAGCTGCTGGTGGCCACCACTGGTACGCACGATAACTGAGAAACACACACCACTCCATCCTATTGCAAGATTCCTTTGTGATACAATCTAGAACCTTGAAATTTAGGGTCATATTATTATTTTTTTTATTATTATTCTTATTATTATTATTATTCTTATTATTAGTAGTAGTAGTATTAGTAGTAGTAGTAGTAGTAATAGTATTGTAATTTGTGTAAATGCTAAACCCGTGAGGGTTATTCAACGCTAGGAGATGTGGAGGCTCGATTCTTCGTCCGCCAATCTTTTCCCTGTCTCTGGCTCGTCAGGTTGTTAGTAATTGCCTACAGCTTCCATAGCAAAATTTACAACAAAGGCGACTCAATACACGACGACGACAAAATCAAAATCAGCATCCATAAACGTTTCTTGTTTTCTGACGAAAGAGAACTCGTAGTTAAGAGTTTCTTGAGGAAAAATGACAATGCATATAAAAAAATAAGATCTTCAGTAAGCTAGGAATCTCCATGCCTTTATGGGATGCAGGTAAGGCGAGCAGAGGTAACCTAACTAGAAAATCACACTTGTAGTAGGTAACTCAGCCACTGTCAGCTCCCGAGTGATCATGTCAAGCCGTGGTGGTCTCGCTTAGCACACAAGTAAACCAATTACTGACATCACTAGAGAAAGCCCTCAGTAACCGAGATGCCATTGCTGGTGTCTGCACCAGGTCAGGCTCTTACAGTAACTTGGATGTCACTGCTGGTGTCTGCACCAGGTCAAGCTCTCACAGTAGCTTTGATGTCACTGCTGAAGTCTGCACTAACATGTAGATTATAATATACATTTGATATGGGTGGACAAGCGCATTGCCGACACAATATTCAGAAAAAGCTTTTACTGCAACATTTCTTCGCTCCGGACAGAACTTTATAAGCTTGTAAAAGCTCTATCAATAAGTAAAATTCAATAACATCGTCTATGTTTCTAAGTGCTTATCGTGTGTGCCATCTCATTACTATAATGATGATACAGTTAAAATATATCATAATATCTGGGATGTATATTACCTACAGAGGTAACGTAGATCCCTGACTGCACTGGAGTTCATTGCTATACCTTTCATCCTCGGGTGGGCATTTTCAAGTACGTGACAGGTATGAGATATTAACTGCCTAATTGATGCAGCGGTTAAGTGCAAGAGTCAAGTTAATCGAATTTACAGTTTGATGTACTGTACGTAGGCGGCCCTACTCATACTCATAATGCACAGGTATCTTTCACTTGACTGCTACACGATGGAAGGTGTTCGAATCGCATATATGTTTCATATAATTTATAAATGTACCAGTGGGTGAAGGGTTACCCAATAGAGGATTTTCCAATAGGTAGTGTCTTTCTCACCACTCGCGATATTGCCACCAGTATACATCCCACATAGGCTCACTTCCTAACCACATTCTTCTATAGAAAATATTTAAAAAAATCACATCTGATGGTTTTAGTGCAACCTTAAAATTAGAAGCTAAACTAAACTAAAAATGTGTGAGCGTCTAGAGAAAGCAACAACAACAGAATGGTAGTAAACCAGTGTTTGCATTTTCTCCAGTGCAAACACTCTCAGTCAAAATGTGGGCAGGGAATGAGAAGAAGTCTCAATAAACATGTGAATGAATACAAAAGGAATGTTAGGACCACAATATAAATTTTGACGTATTTATACATTTGTTTTCAAATGTGATTATTATACAGAGTGGCATACTGAAGAATCAAACTTAATTTCGTTAGTTCTCAAATCTGAAGGAGCTGAAGTGTCTTTTGAGCATAATAAATTGTTTGTAGGTTAAGTTACTGGTGGTTGTCGGGTCTCACAAGATAACACTTCCCACAAGGTAGGATAATCCAGGGTAACACTTCCCACAAGGTAGGATAATCCAGGGTAACACTTCTCAAAAATTCATTTTTTTCGTCTTACTGCTTTACTAATTGACTCGATTAACAGTATGTGAGGTCAGTGCGGCACTTGGCAACACTTACCGAGTGTGAAAACGGTGTTACGTGCGCACAACTGTTACCACCCCGGCCTCCAACACAAGACACATGGGCTTAATAAAGTCAAGTTTATATCTTTAAAGAGATCTGTGGAGCCTTTGAGAACTTCACTTGTATTAGCTGAAAACTTTTCATTACATTCTCAGCGCCCATCTGATTATCTTACGTAGAATGGGACGTATATAGCAAAAGTTCCAAAGGTAAATGTTTCTTGCTTTTTATCTAGAACTTGCAAACTTTGCTTATAAAGCAATGATCGTTTTGCCAAACGAAGCCGCCGATTACGAACTAATTTTTGCTACAACTTCGTGAAGGTCAATCTGACCATCACGAAATTTAATATATTACAGTGCCGAATAGGTAAAGTTTGCGATTTTGCTTAAATAACAACGCTGTTCTTGCAGAATAAGGCAAGCGAAAATTTGTGTATGCAATAATGTCGCAAATATCATTTAGGAATCTAATGAAAAAAAAATATTTTATTGTGTTTATTTATTATTAAATTACTGTAAAGTTATCTAAAATATATTAAGTTGGAATAGGCTAAATTAAATTGCGATTGTTATAATAAGGTTAGGTTAGTTTTCTGAGGTTCTTTTGGAACAAAATTATTACTTTTTACATTAACATAAATAATATATATATATATATATATATATATATATATATATATATATATATATATATATATATATATATATATATATATATATATATATATATATATATATACAGCATCACTGCCACACCGTCACTGTCACACCATCACTGCCACACCATCACTGTCACACCATCACTGTCACACCATCACTGTCACACCATCACTACCACACCATCACTGTCACACCATCACTGTCACACCATCATGCCACACCATCACTGTCACACCATCACTACCACACCATCACTCACACCATCACTGTCACACCATCACTGTCACACCATCACTACCACACCATCACTGTCACACCATCACTGTCACACCATCACTGCCACACCGTCTCACTGCCACAACATCACTGCTACAGCATCACTGCCACAACATCACTGCCACAGCATGACTGCCACAACATCACTGCCACAGCATCACTGCCACACCATCACTATGACACAACCATTACCAGAACTAAAGTCGTCTTTTACAAGTTCATCTCTTGTGTTGACTCTTCTCGCCACCTGATTCACACTCAGCTGCTCGGAAAATGTATGTAGGATAGAATGAACGAAATGAGATTCTTCTCTCTCGCTCTCTCTCTCTCTCCCTCTTTCACGATAATAAATATATATATAAGTATAGAAAGAAAGGTCGCAGTCAGCAGGTTTCGAAAGCACGTCAGGGAAATGACAAGGTTTCCCAAGTGACGTTCTAGACCACTCGGCCACAGATGCCTCAAAAGCCAAGTAGTCTGATTACAAGCCACGTTTCTTCTTAGCTCAGCCACACCAGTGGGTCTCAGGCCGGGTTTCAAGCTATTTTTGCATCTCTGGTTGAAGATCTATCTTTGTATTTGTTCCATTTTCCCCGCTCTTTCTGGGTATGAAGTTCTTCCCTGGTTCACGGCACTTAAAAGTTAGGTACTCCAACTTGTAATCTTCTGACTTTCCTTCCGATTCTTATTCCCACTGCACTACATTCATGAATTCTCTCATCTTTTCGAATTTTCCCTCACGTCGTCCAAGTGCCGTTCTTCTCTCTACGTTTGGTGCCACAAGATGATCCAAGTTCAGTACTGTGTGATCGCTTGCGACCAAAGGGCCTTCATATTCTCTCTCACTTACGCCACATGTGTCTTCGGTAAATATTAGAGCCTGTCTCGCTGGCTCATCTCCTTTCTCTCTCTCTCTCTCCCAACAGTAAGTGATGTTAACGCCAGAGAGACTGTTGACCATTAACTGTTGTTGGGGAAGGGGAGAGAGAAGAGACTTGGATGAAGAATAGAAGAGAGTAAAGGAAAACGCTATTGAAAAGAATGAAGAGGGTGGAGTGAGGGACTGTGGTTGAGAATGAGTGAACAAGAACGATGGAGAGTAATATGTAAAGAATGTGAGTCACCCCTTTAATGTGAGGGAAAATTATGGGGACCCCTCCTTCTGTGTGAAAGACCATGGTGGGGACCCCTCCCTCTATGTGAAGGACCATGGTAGGGACCCCTCCCGCTGTGAAGGACCATGGTGGGGACCCCTCCCTGTGTGAAGGACCATGGTGGGGACCCCTCCCTCTGTGTGAAGGACCATGGTAGGGACCCCTCCCGCTGTGAAGGACCATGGTGGGGACCCCTCCCTGTGTGAAGGACCATGGTCGGGACCCCTCCCTCTGTGTGAAGGACCATGGTGAAGACCACCTGTGTGAAGGACCATGGTGAAGACCACCTGTGTGGAGGACCATGGTGAGGACTGGTAAACAGAAACTTACTAACATTCCTGAGTGAGGAAGAACAGTCCAGACTCTGAGAGAGTCTGGACTGTTCTCTCTCTTTGTCTTTCTATCTCTATGGTGGGGATTCCAGTTCGTATGAGGGAGAATGATGTTGGAAGAGAGAGTAGTGGAGGGGGGGGGAAGAGGGAGATGTGTTGGGTGGGGAGAGAGTCAGTTGATCAATAAGTAGTAGTAGCCAGTGTTGACCAGGTCATCCGTACACACACACACACACACACACACACACCGGTGGCCTAGTGGTAAGCTCTGCTTCAGCTGGAGGGCCGGGTTCTATTCGGGGGGGAAACATTTGAAGTGTTTCTACACACACACACACACACATACACATACATACAACAGGCCTAGTGTCAAATCGACATGTGCCTAGGACAAAATGGTAACTAACCTACCTACCTAGTAGCGATCAGCGAAGAGGCGGGGCCAGGAGCATTGAATCGACCCCTGCAACCACAAATAAGTAAGAACATCCTCCCGTAAAGAAGAGTCCTTCAAAACTCTCTATATGAATTCCAGTTCGTCAATGAGGCAGCAGTACCAACATCGAGCCCACACTTTGTATCAGCGAAGTAACTATGGAGACAGTTGACATAAGAGGATGAAGGTACTGAGGAGACATTACCTTGACGTAAAAGATACTCGGAGAACTTGAGAGAGTGAACAGAGAAAAAAAAAACGCTTGGTCGTGAGCAAAACACGACTTGATTAAGCTCTGCAGTGAGGGAAACATGAGATGATGAGGTTCTAGAAAGAACAAAACATTACATTACAAACTCCTAAGCTGAGCAAAATATCATATAAAACCAATGTTTTGCACTTTAAAACGTGTGTGCAGTACCTTGCATGCAACCCGGGGGGACGGGGGGGTAGGAGGAAACATGAGAGAGAACCTAGGTAGGTATGTAAGATGCAAATGGGCTACAGGGGTTGGACAAAATAATAGGAACACCTCCTTTCACATTTTTTTATTTTTCAATATGCCTGGACAGAGCCACACCACCACATGCCTGGACAGAGACACACCACCACATGCCTGGACAGAGCCACACCCCCACATGCCTGGACAGAGCCACACCACCACATGCCTGGACAGAGCCACACCACCACATGCCTGGACAGAGCCACACCACCACATGCCTGGACAGAGCCACACCACCACATGCCTGGATTGATCCATGCCACCACATTCCTGGACAGAGCCACACCACCACATGCCTGGACAGAGCCACACCACCACATGCCTGGACAGAGCCACACCACCACATGCCTGGACAGAGCCACACCACCACATGCCTGGACAGAGCCACACCACCACATGCCTGGACACAGCCACACCACCACATGCCTGGACAGAGCCACATCACCACATGCCTGGACAGAGCCACACCACCACATGCCTGGACAGAGCCACATCACTATCACAAGAGATCTTAATTCATTCGATCTATATCCTTAAATTTACTCTTGAAATTACTCGAAATTGTCCATTGTGATCGATTTCTTTTATTTCCACGATGAGTTGATGATTTCCTCGAGGACTCTAAGAAATGTATGTACGTAATCATACTAATTATATTTTTTCATGTCAGCTCAGCTCGTTCTCTTTCAAAACAGAATTTAAATTTCCAAATAATTTTCATTATAACGAGGGGAGATATTCTGTGGCCACTTTTCCTGTGTTTCTTTGTGAAGAATGATGATGACAACACAGCATGATGTTGATGATACAGACACCACAGCATGATGTTGATGATACAGACACCACAGCATGATGTTGATGATACAGACACCACAGCATGATGTTGATGATACAGACACCACAGCATGATGATGCTGATGATACCAAGAACACATGATACTGACAATGGAATCAGCAACACAGCATAATGAAAACGGAATCCGCAGCTCAGGATGATGGTGTAATCAGCAACACAGGATGATGAAGATGGAATCAGCAACACAGGATGATGAAGATGGAATCAGCAACACAGGATGATGAAGATGGAATCAGCAACACAGGATGATGAAGTTCATCAGCAACACAGGATGATGAAGATGGAATCAGCAACACAGGATGATGATGATGGAATCAGCAACACGGGATGATAAAGGCGGAATCAGCAGCACAACATAACGATGATGGAATCAGCAACACAGGTTGATGAAGGAAGATGGAATCAGCAACACAGGATGATGAAGGAAGTTGGAATCAGCAACACAGGATGAAGATGGAATCAGCAACACGGCATGATGAGGATGGAATCAGCAACACAGGATGATGAAGATGGAATCAGCAACACAGGATGATGAAGATGGAATCAGCATCACGGGATGATGGAAGATGAAATCAGCAACACAGGATGATGAAGATGGAATCAGCATCACGGGATGATGGAAGATGGAATCAGCAACACAGGATGATGAAGATGGAATCAGCAACACAGGATGATGAAGATGGAATCAGCAACACGGGATGATGGAAAATGGAATCAGCAACACAGGATGATGGAAGATGGAATCAGCAACACGGGATGATGGAAGATGGAATCAGCAGCAACACGGGATGATGGAAGATGGAATCAGCAACACAGGATGATGAAGATGGAATCAGCATCACGGGATGATGGAAGATGGAATCAGCAACACAGGATGATGAAGATGGAATCAGCAACACAGGATGATGAAGATGGAATCAGCAACACGGGATGATGGAAGATGGAATCAGCAACACAGGATGATGGAAGATGGAATCAGCAACACGGGATGATGGAAGATGGAATCAGCAGCAACACGGGATGATGGAAGATGGAATCAGCAACACAGGATGATGAAGATGGAATCAGCAACACGGGATGAAGATGGAATCAGCAACACAGGATGATGAAGATGGAATCAGCAACACGGGATGAAGATGGAATCAGCAACACGGGATGATGGAAGATGGAATCAGCAACACAGGATGATAAGTGCTCCAACAACACAAGACAAAGTCACATGTCTACCTTCCTATAGTCTATCTATCATCAATTGCTAAGATCATCGTCTTAACTGCCCGGTCACAGACAGTCCTGGTTACTGATGCTGTAAGCACCACAGCGCCACTGATCAGGAACTGTCAGTCTGTGTGTGAATTGTGAAAGGAAAAGATATTCATATATTTAAAGTGTGAGAGATCACGTTTTTGTGTGTGAAGTGTGAGAGATCAAACATTCATGTGTTTGAAGTGTGAGAGATCAAACATTCATGTGTGTGAAGTGTGAGAGATCAAACATTCATGTGTTTGAAGTGTGAGAGATCAAACATTCATGTGTTTGAAGTGTTAGAGATCAAACATTCATGTGTGTGTGAAGTGTGAGAGATCAAACATTCATGTGTGTGAAGTGTGAGAGATCAAACATTCATGTGTTTGAAGTGTGAGAGATCAAACATTCATGTGTGTGAAGTGTGAGAGATCAAACATTCATGTGTGTGAAGTGTGAGAGATCAAACATTCATGTGTTTGAAGTGTGAGAGATCAAACATTCATGTGTTTGAAGTGTGAGAGATCAAACATTCATGTGTGTGAAGTGTGAGAGATCAAACATTCATGTGTGTGAAGTGTGAGAGATCAAACATTCATGTGTGTGAAGTGTGAGAGATCAAACATTCATGTGTTTGAAGTGTGAGAGATCAAACATTCATGTGTTTGAAGTGTGAGAGATCAAACATTCATGTGTGTGAAGTGTGAGAGATCAAACATTCATGTGTGTGAAGTGTGAGAGATCAAACATTCGTGTGTGAAGTGTGACGGACTAAACATTCATGATTTTGATACGCTAGAGAAGAAATTTTCATTTGTTTAATAAGTTAGAGACCAAAATATTCATGTGTTGAGGTGCTAGACAAAGCATGTTTGCATAACTTACGGAAATCTTGTATTCATGGTGAACTGCTAAACCCGTAAGGGTCATACAGCTTCTTGAGAATGAGAAACAATCAGATATGATCCGAGGAAAGGAAGTATATCTCCAGTTCCTCGAACCAAAAGCCCATCACTAGCATATTGCAACAACAACACCCCCCCTCCCATGATGGTTTGTGTGGACTCAGGTAAAAAGTTTAAATCATCTCTGTCAGAGAGTTTATAGAACTTTTCTGTGGTGTTCATTGGATGAAGTTTGATTGTTTAGCCTTTTAGGGATTTTAAATGAAATCAATCTGGGTAAAAATTAATTTGAAAACAGAGACTTTTTTCAAATCGTCTTACTGAGAGTAAGTGGGGATGGGTAGGGGGGGATATATAGGACGGGGATGATGGTGACGGAAAATGAGAGATGGGGGAAGGATGAGGAATAGTGGAATGGGTAGAAGGGAAAGGAAGGGGGAACGGGGTTACTAAGTATTTCTCTGAGTTGGGCTTAAAGCTGAGTTGCCATAGTAGTTGTCAGTAATTTCCGAGACCAAACATCAATTGACTGTAAATATAGCTTCAGTTGTCATTATCTTGGTTACTTTTTCTCTTAATTTTCTCTTGAATATTCAATTATTTATACGTCATTTGTTATATATATATATATATATATATATATATATATATATAGGCAAACAATCGCAGACGGGCGATCTTAACTATGCAAGACAAGCCACGGGGGGTAGAAATCTTTAGCTCAAGTACTTTCACACTTTTCAGTGCGTCATCAGAAGCTTTGCAATGTTGCAAAAGAGTAACTAAAGCAGGGAGAGAGTTCTCAGAGTAGCGTAGTGTGGATGTGTCACCGTCCACGTTTACCCTTAGTTTAGTTGCTCTCTTGCAACATAACAAAGCTCCTGATGACGCACTGAAAAGGTGAAAGTACTTGAGCTAAAGATTTCCACCCCGTGGCCTGTCTTGCTATATATATATATATATATATATATATATATATATATATATATATATATATATATATATATATATATATATAAATATATATATATATATATATAATATTAGTTCTTAAGCCGTGATGATGATTTACGCCGTTTCCCCCATATGACTCTTATCACAACCCTCAATATTCACAATGGGTTATGGAACAAAATCTGCAACAGGACTCGAGAGCCTGCAACAGTCACCAGGGACACACAGCAAAGCCTGCAACATATGCTCGCTTGCAAAAAGCTGCAACTCTGCCATTATGAATTCCATTATGGAAATGCAATTCCAGAATGTTTCATATTTCATAAATTATGCAAAATTTGGCTCTGTTCCTCGCTGGCACACGCGAGCGCAGCGCAGCGCACATGTGAGCACAGTGAGTACAATACTCATGCTGGTGCATCACTAAACACACACACACACACACACACACGGAGAGAGTGGACCTAGTAGCGACCAATGAAGATGCGGGGCCAGGAGCTATGACTCGACCCCTGCAACCACAATTAGGTGAGCACACACACACACACACACACGTGGCATGAACGGTGGTTAGTCACCTCAATCAGAGAAAGAATGGACATCAGGGTCTATTTATAGTAAGGGAGCAGAGTGCTGTGTGTTTCGTGGTGTCCATAAATATGGAATATATTAACTGAGGAAAACAGTCTTTCCGCAATCAAGTGAGGTAAGTAATATTTTAGTGGAGAAGACAGTGATTGCTGAAACCACTGGAAATATCTGAAAGTCGTGTGAATTTTTTTTTTTTTTTTTTTTTGAAGACGGGACATCACAAGCAAAGCGAAGCCCCTGTAACTTGTATTATGTAAATTACAAAAGCAACAACACTCAAGAACACATGAGGGAAACACACTCATATACTACTACTACTACTAATAATAATAATAGTAATAATCATATAATAATAATAATAATAAGAAGAAGAAGAAGAATACCCATAATAATAATAGTAATATCTGAACCAATAAATGTAAAGTTATTAAAGATAACAAAAACAAAGTTTTTCTTGAATTAGTGGGAGGGTTGGAACCAGACCCACAGCAGCTTAGTGGCACCAGCACCTTGATCAATACGCAAGGTGAAGGTTGGTTAGGGAAGGTCAAGTCTGAGAGTAGGGCAGGGCAAGAAAGGTCAATTTTGAGGGTAGGGCAGGTCAGGAAAGGTCCATCGTGAGGGTAGTGCAGTTCAGAAAAGGTCAATTTTGAGGGTAAGTAGGTCACAAAAGGTTAAATTTGAGAACAGGGTATGTGAGGAGAAGTAAATTTTAAGGGTAAGGTAAGTCAGGAAAGGTCAATTTTGAGAGTAGGATAGGTCAAAAAAGGTATATTTTGAGGGTAGGGTATGTTATAAAAAATCAGTGCTGAGGGTGGGGCAGACCAGACAAGGTCAACATTGTTGTTAGGACAGCTCAAACGAAGTGATTCTTGAGGATACAGTTAGTCAGCAGAGGTCAACATTAAGAGTGGAGTAAGTCAAACAAGGTCAACATTGAAGGTAGGGTAGGTCAAGAGATGTCAACGGTGAGGCTAGGGCAGGTGAACCAAGGCCCTGGTCAGGAGAGGTTAACCTTGAGGACATGATTGGTCACGAAAGGTCAACCTTGTGGACAGGGCTGAGAAAGAGTGGTCAGCCTTGTGGACAGGGCTGATCAGGAAAGGTCAGCCCTTAGACTGGGCTGGTTAGGAAAGGTCAGTCATCAGGGCAGGGGATGCCCAGGCGGGCAGCGCTAAAATTGCAGATAATGGAGGAGTATACCTGGAGAGAGTTCCAGGGGTCAACGCCAGTGCGGCCCGGTCTGAGACCGAGTCTGAAATGTTGTAGAGACCGAGTCTGAAATGTTGTAGAGACCGAGTCTGAAATGTTGTAGAGACCGAGTCTGAAATGTTGTAGAGACCGAGTCTGAAATGTTGTAGAGACCGAGTCTGAAATATCTGAATTGTTGCAGAGATCAAGGCCGAAATGTTGAAGAGGGTGGCATGTGAGGGAATGGATAGGAGAGAGAGGTGGCGCAATGGAGAGGTGTGGGGGAAGGGAGGAGGGAGGGGTATGTTATATGTGGGTGGTGGGAGGGACGATGTTACAGGGGTGGAGGATGATAATTGGAGGGGGGCGGCACTGAGGGCTTGTTGGGGATGAGAGGGAGGGGAGGGTGGGGACTTTATGTGCTGGTTGAAGAGGATGGGGAAGGGCAGTCCCAAATACAGTAATGATATGTATATATTGACACGCCTTTGTAAATGATCCGCGCGCGCACACACACACACACACACACACACACACACACACACACACACACACACACACACACACACACTCACCACACAATCAACAAACCAAGTGTCTATCGGGTAGTGCCTTTGACAACTAGTAACTACTACTACATATACACACAAACACACATACGGATTGACTGTTTAAACAGGTACACAGGAGCATAGTAGGAAGACACAGATGAGTCATAGGGATGTCAGGAAATAATTCTTCAGCCACAGGGTGAGCAGAAAATGGAATGATCTTGAAGATTATGTGATGGAGACAGTGTTTCATACTTAGTGTTAAAAGCAGGAACGACCGGATTTAAAAGTTACAATTAACCAATAACTTCACATGGCGTTTCGGATCGTCCTGGAAAATATCACTCTCGGTTTAATAGTTATAATTGTCCGATACTTCCTTTAAAATCTCTTCTCCGATGTCTTAGTGGTGGAAAAAAATAATTTCCTATCATGGACTACAAAGCAAATCCAACACACAGTAATTCCTGAAGAAGTGTAATTACAAAGGCTCTTCATTATCTCTTGCACGTCGTCACACAGGTGAAGAAGCCAGAATGAACCTTCAACATGACTCTCATACTCACACATTTCCTGGACGGGAGTAAAGTGTCTCTCACCTCGCTCCATCACTTGTTATAAGTAGCATTAAATTTGGATATGATTGTTCGCTCCCAAAAGGAGGAAGATAAAAAGACTTTGTTCCTTATTTTAAGAGCCTCAGAATTACGATACATAATTTGGTTAATTCCTGCACGATCAATGCAGACAGTGAAAAAGACGTATAAATTTAAATTAGGCTATGTTATGTTACTTTATGTTAAACTTAACCTTCTTGGACAGTATTTGGAGACAATTTTGTCTTCAATACTCCGACCACCAGAGTAACTTCAGCGGTACTGAAATGAAACTCAGCCCTAACTATGCCTTTGCTCCAAAACTGACTTGAAACCTTATCCCATATATGAAATATCTTGATATTCAATATCCTTATCGTGCTACCAAAATTTCCTAACTCTTGCTGACACATTTTATTACTTCGGGTATGCAACTCATTCTTTGTGATGGAATATGACAGGGAAACCTACCCAGCTTTTCTCCGCACAATGCAATTATCATCTAGAATAGGATAGACCCAATTGCAGGGCTTCCCACAATGTTACTATCATATACAATAAAGTAGCCCCACATTGCAAATGTATCTACCATGTATCTATCATCTAACAGTGAGTTAGTGAGTAAAGAAAGTAGTGAAAGAGTAACAAAATTTAAGAGTGAATGACAGAGTGATACAGTGTGTGTAATAGAGTTATTGGGAGCACCGTATTTTCCGGCATATAAGGCGCACGAGTGTCTGCTGCTGCTGGCGCAATGTTTCCAGCAGCTGTAACGTAACGTTAGTTAATAACTGCTGAAGCCTATCCCAAAACCTACCCTTGACCCTGACCTTGGTCAGATAAGACGCAGCGTCTTATATGCCTGGAAAATACGGCACATTGAAGACAGATAGAAGAGGGGAAAAGAGTGAGAGAGAGAGAGAGAGAGAGACTGGGGGAGTTAGCGAGTAAGATTTTGAGAGTGTGAGAACAAGTGGGCAGTGAGAGTGGGAGAATGCGAGAAAATTAGAGTGTAATATAGTCAGTTACAAAGCGGGAAAGAAAATGACAGTGAATAAGAGTATGATTGAATAGGAGTGACGTGCAAGTTGAGCTTCACAGATTATCCCACTGCGATGAGGTCAAACAGCACTGAGAGGGACCAGGCGATAGTTGTGGCGGCTGTGGTGAGACAAGCACCACAGTACAGCTTCAGTGAGAGATGGTGGTGAGGGCTGTAGTGAGAGACAAGCACCACAGTACAGCTTCAGTGAGAGATGGTGGTGAGGGCTGTAGTGAGAGACAAGCACCACAGTACAGCTTCAGTGAGAGATGGTGGTGAGGGCTGTAGTGAGAGACAAGCACCACAGTACAGCTTCAGTGAGAGATGGTGGTGAGGGCTGTAGTGAGAGACAAGCACCACAGTACAGCTTCAGTGAGAGATGGTGGTGAGGGCTGTAGTGAGAGACAAGCACCACGGTACAGCTTCGGTGAGAGATGGTGGTGAGGGCTGTAGTGAGAGACAGCCACCACAGCACTGTATTGAAATAAGCCACGAAATAGGACACCACATTGTCCAACTTGAACATCTCAGTAACAATCATTCATCCTGCTCTACATGACGTATAACACAAGTTAACATAATGACGTTATTATCAGTTAACCTACGTGTAAATGCGGCTTAATTTAAGTTAACTTATTCTTCATTAACCTAGAATACCAACTGTATTATTTTTGCAGACATTTAGATCGGTCATAAATGAAGGACCTGCAATGCGTGTGAAAACTTCTATCCTATTTGGAGGACAGATTGCACTATGATTCTGTTTGTCAAGTCCAGATTAATTATAGCAAGTGTTAGGCAGTGCCTGTGAGCCGAGATAAACTTGAAGACGATCTTGTCTGTGAGCAGAAGCTTTCTAGCTTAGATACCGTGAAAATTAATAAGGAGTATTTTAGTGTGGATTATGATGAGAAAGATTCCTTGCTCCTCGCGTTTATGGTTAATTATTGTAGAGTATTTGGAAGACATCCACTCTTTTTGACAAGAATAACTGCCTGTACCACAGTACATTCCAATAACTTTACCAAAAAATATAGTTTTGGACACATTGCAATTCAAACTAACGTATTTAATCATAGAAATTACTAAAATTTAAAGACCAAATGTTAAAAAAAACGAATTGCATAAGTAATGGAGTGTAGAAAATTATTTCAGACAAGATAGCATGAAAAGTTGCGTATCAAAAATCGTAAATAAATGGTAATGTAGCTTGAAGACAGGTGTAAACACCTACTTCGCCTCTGAATCGGAAATAGAAGTGAAAGTTATATACACGTTCAGTTCAGGTGGAGGGAAAGTTGGTGAGGGAAGGGTGAGAGGGAGGGGAGAGAGGGAGGGGAGAGAGAGAGGGGGAGGGGAAAGAGAGAGAAAGAGAGAGAGAGAGGGCAGGTGTGATGTGGTGGCATGGGAAGAGAGACTTTTGTTGTTGTTATTGCTTTTGTTGTGGTTGACATTCAAGTTGTAGTTGTTGTTTGTGGTTGATGTTTGGATTATGATTGTTGTTGTTTGGATTGTGGTTGTTGTTGTGGTTACTGAAGCTGTTGTTATTGTTGTGGCCATTTCCATTACTCTCAAACTGCAGCTGCTGTTTTTTCTTGCTTGTTCCTTCTTACGCTATTGCTGTTGTTGTAATTGTTTCTCTCACACTGCAGTTATTTTCGATGCCGCTGTTACTGGTTTTGTTCCTCCAGTGCTGCAGCCATTTTTGTTACCCTCCATGTGCAGCTGTGTTTTGTAGTTCTCACACTACAGCTGTTTACATAAGAGCTTCCCTGCTCACGCTGACACAGAACATCGCAGTGCTCTCCGGACATATGTTTTTAACCCAGGAAATATTTCCAGGGGGTATTAAAGAGACCTTATTACATAAGAATATGACTGGCAGTTACTAACTTAATTTAAAGATAACGTATTTATTGATGTTTATTGATACACACAGGAAATGTAAAGGCTAGGATATTGAAGTATTCTCTCTCTCTCTCTCTCTCTCTCTCTCTCTCTCTCTCTCTCTCTCTCTCTTATTATTTTTACCACTCCGACAGTCTCCTAGCGAGGGAAGGTGACACGACAAAGAACACATTTTCAATGACAATCCCTGTCTTACCAGAAGCGTGTTAATATCACAGTTCAGATAACCCTCCAAGCCATATCTCCACTCCTTCAGAGAGCAGGCATTGTACTTCCCACCTCCAGGACTCAAGTCCAGCTAATCGGTTACCCGGAATGCCTTCATAAATGTTATCCTACTCGCACTCCAACAGCACATCAAGTCATAAAAACTACTTGCCCTCACTCACGCCTAACAGTCTGACATAAGCCTGTTGGACGTCCAAGCCCCTAGCACTCAAAACCTCCTTTGCCCTTCCCTGCTAAGCGGTCCTAGGACGATCTCTACCCCTCCTTCCCTACACCCCAGATAAATACGCCCTCCTATTCATCCTATTTTTTTCCGATTTCTCTAAATGTCCAAACTACCTCAACAACCCCTCCTCACTTTCTCCTAATATGCAAACTTCGAATTCTCTGCATAATATTCACAAGACACATTGCCCACAAACACGACATCTCCACTGCTTCCAGCCTCTTCCTCCTCCTCCTCCTCACTGCAACTTTCAAAACCCATGCCTCACACCCATGCCTTTCCTTTAATAATTTAAATTAGGAAGCACATCTGTCTCGCGCTCGGTAGATGGAGGATCAAGCCCCACCATGTTTTGAGCTGAATATCCCACATGGGCTCCATGCTTAATGTGACTAATAATAATAATAATAATAATAATAATAATTTAAATATACAGAAAACCAACAAATAACTGCCCTTATACACACTATTATCCTTCATATCATTAAATGTTCTGTATTTTCCTCTGTTTTGAGAGCTCTGCGCATTTGCAGCCCAGAGTTCGTAGATGAGGAAATATTGATGATTTATGAAATATAATATATCTAAAATATAAAAAATTGACAAATATTCTAAAATTGCCAGAAGTACATTTTACAATTAAAAAAAAAAAGGGATAAAGAAATGTATTCAACGTGGTTCTGGCACAATATCTTCCAGTCAGCACCTGCCAGGATTAACACTAACCGGCCTGTGTGTGAATACCTGCAGCTTGTTTTAATTAAGAGTGGCAAGACCCTGGATTTCATTTATCAAAATTAAGGAAAGTGTCGTGTACGTGGGTTCAGTGCCAGAGAGAAGAGGGTAGATACTCAAGGGTCATTGGTGTTAACCACACGTGTCCATTCTTCTCCAGCTCAGGTTTACCAGATAGATTGTGGGAAGGCAGATGATGTTGCAGGTAGCCAGCCACAAAGCCAGGGAAACAATGCATCTAACAATGAGAGAAAAGCATATGTCAGGTATGCGGAGCATATCGATCCCTCATTAGGAGTGACCTCATCCGCAACACAATGGCTCTGCTGGGTCACATATGCTTCCTGCTCACAGTCTATATAGGCAACAGAAAACTCCACTGGCAAGCATCTCATCTGCGATGATATGACGGCATTCAAATCCACTGCTAGCAGGACTTTATCTTAAATCCCAAAAGCTAGTGATCAATATGCTGCAGAGAAATTAACAGACCTTCTAAAGGAGGTAAATGGAGGCTCCAATAACTCAGAAGTCTGAAGCACCATTAAGGCAGGGTGCAACCTGCTTCTGTTTAGCAGTTCCTGCAAGAGATGGCAAACTGCTAACCACATCAGTCATCAAAACAGTGCACAACTACCCAAGAACAGATAACTGTATCGCACTGCCCCATCATCGCGCTTGAATCACCGAGGCAAACCCAAGAAAAAATTCAATGAAAGAGAGAAAATTTGTGCACAGGTTAGCAAAAAATTGAAGGCAATACAATGGGGACCATCCGAATACTCACAAGTGACAACACAGTTGATCCCAGAGATGAAGGCTACAGCTAAAGCAATAAGAGACAGACACCCACCAGAGAGACCAGTGTCACCAACAACCCTACTGATGATCCCATCACAGGACCGTTAATTTTGCCGTGCTTGGCGCAGCTGCATCAATTCTTATTTCAGAGTTAGCAGCCTTCGTTAACACTGGCAGGACGGCTTCCTGAAGAAATTAAGTCTATCTTTTTTGGAGCTTAATTATATGCTTAGAAAAAGAAGGATGGAGGGAATTAGATCCATAGCTGTCCGTAACACACTTGCCGTCTCGTTGCCAAAGCGGCGGTGAGAAACACTCAGAAGCCCCAGCTGTACACACACACACTTATAAAATATATATATATATATATATATATATATATATATATATATATATATATATATATTATATATATATATAATAATATATATATATATATATATATATATATATATATATATATATATATTTTTTTTTTGTGTGTGTGTGTGTGTGTGTGTGTGTACACAACTTTCCTGGAGCATTCATGGCCTATCAGCGTAAAAAATTGCCGAGGAAAACCCAAGAAAGTTCCGCTGATAGCAAGAATATCTGCGTGCAGGTTAGCAATAAACTTAAGGAAGGCAACATAGCTGAGACAATCATAATAATCACCAACGATAACACAATCACTCCCAGAGACACTGCCTCAACTCAAAGCACCCATCCAGGAAGGCCAATAACAAAAATTTGTATTATGATGCAGTTTAGTACCACAGTTTATAGGAAGGTCAGATTTACTGGAAAAGGCTTGAACTTTCTCTTTTGTTCCTAATTTATTTAATGAAAATGCCATTAAAACTTTGATTAACAGATGTTATTTATTATGTTACTATGGTCAGTTTGACACTGAAATGAAATCTGACTGCGTTACTTTCAGTGTTACGACCTTTTGACTCATTTTAGGAAGACACGGTCGAGAAGGGTTGTGGAAATCTGGGCACACTTTCCGGGAAGTTACATGAATTTGGAAGCCCTTTGCTAGTATATCTCGGCTGAGAAGGGGTTGTGAAACTTCCTGGGAAAACAGTATAAGTGCGAGTCAGTGTTACATGTTTAAGACTCTGATCTAAAAGAGATTATTGTGAATGGTCCCAAGAATAACTCTGTTATTTGTAGTGTATATTATTGAAACGCTGTAAATGTATATATATATATATATATATATATATATATATATATATATATATATATATATATATATATATATATATATATATATATGTATATTTGACTCATTGTGATTGAGTCTAGAAACTCTGTCTAGATCTGGTTGTAAATATTTAACGTATTATAGTGATATAATAATAAGGCTAATGATATATGTTTTTACTCATAGTGATTACTATATGAGAAGTTCTGTTTCAAAGATTTAATTATTTAATTCATAATAGAAACCTTAAGTGATTATTAATGTAGTTAATAAAACAAGCAGAAAATATAAAGATTCATTTTCCTTAATAAGTGAACCCTGTGTATGATGACCTCTAGACGAGATAATCCAGTTCTTATGTGAGTTTGTTACGTGAAGCACTGTAGTAAAGTGCTCTACAGGACTACAGTGGTGGAAAACAGAATCGGACCCAGCAACAGCACCAGCTGAGAGGCTGTTTTGCTCCGCTGAGCTTTCCTTGCTTTTTTTGATCTATAGTGATGGTGGTTGTGTTTCCCTTCCTGGCTATAAAAACATACACACACACGTAGAGAGTGTGGACCTATTAGCAACCAGCGGAGAGATGGGACCAGGAGCTATGTCTCGACTCCTGCAACCACAAATAGGTAAGTACACACACACACGCGCGCACTTTTCTATTACAGTAATTTTAGGGTTTTAGTGTCTCTTATAAGTAAGATTCGTGGTAGTGAAATTTAATGTTGAAGAAAATCCACATTTGTCTGCGTCATAATCAGAATTTTAATTTAAGTTGGAGGAAATTATCTTATTCTTCGACGTAAGAGGCTATTTACTGACACTTAAATTATCTTGGTGTACGAATTAATATGTCGGCTGCGACGATAACAACGGCGTCGGTAGTTACGGTGGCGGCGGGAAACGATAACAACGGCGTCGGAAGTTAAGGTGGCGGCGGGGAACGACAACAACGGCGTCGGAAGTTAAGGTGGCGGCGGGGAACGATAACAACGGCGTCGGTAGTTAAGGCGGCGGCGGGGAACGATAACAACGGCGTCGATAGTTAAGGTGGCGGCGGGGAACGATAACAATGGCGTCGGTAGTTAAGGTGGCGGCGGGGAACGATAACAACGGCGTCGTTAGTTACGGTGGAGGAGGGGACGATAACGGCGTTGGTAGTTATGGTGGTTGATGGGACGATAACTGCCTCGACGGTAGTTACGGTGGAGGCGGGGAACGATAACAACGGCGTCGGTAGTTAAGGTGGTTGAGGGGAGGGGGGGCGGCTCCTAAAAATAACAGTGGTGTCAGTAGTTAGTGACGTCATAATCGTTGTTATGAGGTCTTGTAGTAATACATTAAAGTTTTTACCTGATTATTTTTATTCTCCCCAAGTTTTACTTCATAACTTAAGAACGATTCATCCACTCGTCATGTGGTATACGTATGAACGTGTATGAGTGTGAGCGGTCATATTAGACTCGTTCAGAAGATAATGTAAGGTTACATAGGCTGAGTAAGAAGAAACATCGCTTCACCTTCCTTTACTTGACATCCTATACTCATCCTTATATAATTTTTTTTACTTTGTTATGCATCAAAGATAATTCCTTCTAGATTTTCAATTATGCTATAGATCTATTTTTCCGCCTCAGTGAAGAGCTAATTTCGACAATCTGTGTAAAACTTTGGGTGACGTTTGTCAGAGAAAAGTAGAAGCGGCGGACTGTGTAAATTTCTCAAGGATTTTCCACTCTGATGAACAAGAAGGTGGGACCAGCTGTGGAAAATCTCTCAGAGCGCTTCAGCCAAAGCAAACAAACTCATAAAAAAATGGGACAGTTACCACATCTTTGTGAACTCTACTTCGCCACACAGAGCGATAAATTTGGCATCTAACTTCAGCAAGGTGAAATTTAACGTACATTAGGCAGGTCTCCAAGTCGTGGCCGTATGTTGGGGCAACCTGAAGTCTGTGTGATGATCGCGGCCATCAATATGTGGAGAAAGCGCTACACATCTGCATAATGTATTTAAAATAACCTCCCCCGAGTGAGTTATCACATACACAAAGGCACGCGAGAAGCTGCACACACACACACACACACACACAAACACAGGAAAAATCACAACCTCTCTTTTCTCTCTCATTTTCAGTCTGACAATGGTCCAGGACGGACCGAAACGTCGGCTAAAGTTTTCTCTTTATATTGTGATTTTTATTGTATATCAGACGCAATTTTCATGACTATGGTATCGAGGACAAGGTCAGGACTATGGTATCGAGGACAAGGTCATGACTATGGTATCGAGGACAAGGTCATGACTATGGTATCGAGGACAAGGTCATGACTATGGTATCGAGGACAAGGTCATGACTATGGTATCGAGGACAAGGTCATGACTATGGTATCGAGGACAAGGTCATGACTATGGTATCGAGGACAAGGTCATGACTATGGTATCGAGGACAAGGTCATGACTATGGTAGCGAGGATATGGTCAAGTATTTTATCTTACTCCTTTGTGGGAGTCTAAATCAGCTGAGATAAGAGATTATCTCGGTATAAGTGACGCAAATTTGCTTCACTTAATAGTCTACGGGTGTAATTGCGTCGTTATTGTTAGGGTTTTAAGTTGATCGTAGAATATTGTATCATGTGCTATTAAGGTCGTTTGTAGACTACGCTGGACTTGCCATAATTATCATTGTGTTGAATTAAGACTTACATGAATCGAATCTATATATATATATATATATATATATATATATATATAGAATATATATATCTATCTGTTCTGTCTGTCTTTCTATCAAGAGAGAGACAGACATCTGTGTTTATCTGTCTCTGTCTGTCTCGAGAGGGACAGACGCAGAAACACAAGTTTTTCCATACCGTCAAGACGTTGAACACTGCCAACCGTGACAGTAACACTCTGCCAACCGTGACAGTAACACTCTGCCAACCGTGACAGTAACACTCTGCCAACCGTGACAGTAACACTCTGCCAACCGTGACAGTAACACTCTGCCAACCGTGACAGTAACACTCTGCCAACCGTGACAGTAACACTCTGCCAACCGTAGTAGTAACACTCTGCCAACCGTGGCAGTAACACTCTGCCAACCGTGACAGTAACACTCTGCCAACCGTGACAGTAACACTCTGCCAACCGTAACAGTAACACTCTGCCAACCGTGACAGTAACACTCTGCCAACCGTGACAGTAACACTCTGCCAACCGTGACAGTAACACTCTGCCAACCGTGGTAGTAACACTCTGCCAACCGTGACAGTAACACTCTGCCAACCGTGACAGTAACACTCTGCCAACCGTGACAGTAACACACTGCCAACCGTGACAGTAACACTCTGCCAACCGTAACAGTAACACTCTGCCAACCGTGACAATAACACTCTGCCAACCGTGACAGTAACACTCTGCCAACCGTGACAGTAACACTCTGCCAACCGTGACAGTAACACACTGCCAACCGTGACAGTAACACTCTGCCAACCGTGACAGTAACACTCTGCCAACCGTAACAGTAACACTCTGCCAACCGTGACAGTAACACTCTGCCAACCGTAACAGTAACACTCTGCCAACCGTGACAGTAACACTCTGCCAACCGTGACAGTAACACACTGCCAACCGTGACAGTAACACTCTGCCAACCGTGACAGTAAAGAATAAAAAGAATAAAAAGAGAAAATGTAAACTAGAAAGAGAGACGATCTCTCTACAGGCGAAGGCGAAGAATCAGAGCTTCTTCAAGGGCTCAGCCTATCTGAAATACGGAAGGGGCACTGGCTAGAGAAATTGAAAATATTGAACTATAGGAATCATACGGGATTCAGGAAACAAAGAAAGAACATAAAGCAATTAACGAAATTTAAAGAAATACAAAATATTTCTTTTCATTTGCCAAATCTAGAGCAAAAACATTCAATATTGGGCCCCTGCTTAAACGAGATGAGAATTTCACCGATTACAGCAAAGAAATGAGAAATGAAGTCTCAGAATGTCTCGGTGTTTAGTGAGCCGTTAATCAGACAAAGGGTTGACAATCTAAATTAATATTTTTAAGACCGATACTCGAAATTTTTTAATTATTCCTTTGATTTCTGATATAACCCTAAAACCAATGGACTTTGAAAAAAACAATTAACGACATACCCACGCACTCAGCCCCAATCCCAGACTCGTGGAATTCCTTGTTCATCAAGAAGTGCAAGAAATCCGTTTTGCTTGCCTTAACTATACCACGGATAGGGAGCCTAGACACGGGGGTCGTCCCACAGTCACTGAAAACAACGGATATAACCCCACTCCACAAAGGTGGCAGTAAAGCAATTACAAAAAATTATAGAACGATATCACTAACGACCCACATCATAAAAACCTTTTGAAACGGATCCAAGAAGCAAGATCACCAATCACTTCATTCAAAACCCAGAACAACATGGGTTTAGAGCAGGTCTCTTCAACCCCTCACAGCTACTGGATCACTCTGACATGGTCTTGGATGCATTTGAGGACAAACAAAATGCAGACATAGCATACACATACTTTGTGAAAGCCTTCCACAAGTGCGATCATGGTGTAATAGCACACAAAATGCGTGATAAAGGAATGATAGGAAAAGTGGGTAGATGAATCTTGAATATTTAAATTATTTATCATCTCACTGTTATCATAAACTAACGGATGCCTTTCTCTCTCCTCCCGTAGGTAAGTGTGTTGGTCTGTGCAGGTGTTCTTATGGAGGTAAGTGGCGGCGAGTGTGAGTGGAGGTAAGTGGCGGCGAGTGTGAGTGGAGGTAAGTGGCGGCGAGTGTGAGTGGAGGTAAGTGGCGGCGAGTGTGAGTGGAGGTAAGTGGCGGCGAGTGTGAAGGGAAGTAGCAACAGAAAGGTAAAGAACCTGTTTGTTGATGAAGTGAATCATCGCACCCAATGTTTGGTCTCAGACCAGGTCATTGGTAGTAGTTATGCACAATGAACGACCTCAGAGTACTATGATCACCTTGAGATCCATCTACGAGTTCTATGATATATTATCATATCCTTCCCACGTTTATTCTCCTAAATTGCATATCTTTGAACTGGAATACAACAGACTATCCCCTCGGTATGTAGTTCACTTGTACTAGCAACACTGCCGACCCCATTACCGGTCCTCGTTGAACCCTAGTTGTTTCAATTAAGCGTGATCCTGATGCCTAGCTGCGAGAATAGTATTTCCCTCTTGCGATTAGGTGAGGGAGGATCGAGTCTCCAGCCCTTCTGGGCCCTGAATGACCTACACTGTTGAACGGATGGTGGATCAAGCCTCCACAATTTCTTCCGTTGAGTAATCCACACGGCTTTAGTGCTTCATATTGACGTACTAATAATATTAAAATAATAAGTTTTTAAAAACACCGGCCGTATCCCACCGAGGTAAGGCAACCTAAAAACAAAGAACAATTCACCATCATTCACCCAATCGCTATCATGCAAGAAGCGTGGTGACATCACAGTTCAGATAGCCCTCTGAACAGCAGCATCCTTATCTCTTCTTTAGAGTGCAGGCACTATTCCTTGTGTCCTCAATGGACGTGACTCATATAAATTCTAGTATTATAACATCAAGGCAGTATGATTCATATCCTTTTTTTATGTCAGATATACGAAGGAGACACATTAGGGAAAGTACTATTTCTTAATAAGCAGAGTTTTTTCACTGTTTACTATTATTATCTGGGTTATATTTCTTAAGAACTTTAATATCCTTGCAGCTTTTCTATTTATTCCATTTGTGCACTGTTATACGATGGTTACACAAAATAAATGTACTTCTACAGCATTTAGTTTGATTTTTAGGCCATTCAAGACCATGTAATGGCCTAGAACCCGTGAAGGGTAGGAGCGACCTCCTATAAACTCATCCTGCCGCTCAGGGTTGTAGAGATGTTGTGATTCCATGTGACTGGCAGTCTTGCTGCTGAAGACCTTTTCAAAGATTACGATAGCATGATGTTAGCGTCATCGGTACATGGCTTTTTGCAGTTGTAAAGTGGGGCGATATCGGAGGTTTTTAGTGGCTATGACCCCTTAAGGGAGGTTCCTTGACGCTGGTGAAGGGCTCTTGACTTATGGAATTGGATCTGTGTTCCGGTTCCCTGAATTGAACCTGAATACCTTCCTTCCCCCCCCCCACATGCGCTGTATAATACTACGGGTTTAGCGCTCCCCCATGATTATATTAATTAGTGGCTGTGAAATGACACCTGTGCCAGGTTCTCAATCCAAAGAAAATTAATGGCACAAAAATAGTAGTTTCTTTCAATTTCTGATGAATACAGAGCTCTACGAATTTGGACTTGGAGCAGAGCGTAATTTGCGAAGAAAACTTGAGATTATGGAAGGACTATCTTAATTCCTGGACCTAGAAAAGGTACTTTGCTATTTTATAATTAAAAAAAAAACCACATTGGGATGTGCCTGCATCAACAGAAGAAAACTAAAAATAAAATATTTTATTAATATATGAAATAATTAGCACACCGAAACATAACTATAATAATAATAATAATAATAATAATAATAATAATAATAATAATAATAATAATAATAATAATAATAATAATAATAATAATAATAATAATAATAATAATAAATGATGTTTAATGACTGAGAGTATGCATGCATAGAAAAAGTTATTAAATTCAGTAGAAATATAAATTGGAATTAATAATTTTTCACACAGGCTGACACAGCTCAGAGTAGGTATCAAGTAATAGGGACTATACATATACATAGAATCCTGAGAACTAAAGGTTCAGACCATTTGGCTCAGTAAGAGACCAGTATGAAATGAGGACATAGAGGACTTCTATGTATACAGATTATTGTGTCCCGCATACTCTTACACGTGAATATGAGAAAACACTAGACAGTGGATATACAAAACAGTGCACTTAACAAATCACTCCTGATCCAGAGAAGGAACACAACTGTGCTGGTACACAACATCGGATCCCTGTGAAATTGCTCACAGTTGTTCTAACTTAGAATATTCTTAGGTCACTATAACTCACACAAGAAACCCTTGGAACCCCTAGAATCCCTGAGAATCCCTGACACAGGTCCCAGTCACATACATCTCACCTCTCCTGATCTCTGGGACACTGAGCACGCACACTTACCGCCTTCTCTTCCCTCCACGACCAGCCAATCAGATTTGGTCACAGCTGGCCACGTGATTTTATACACCAATAACGTCAAGCTAACAGGAAACACACACGTCTATTTCCTGTTGACTCTGCAGGACACGTACAGTATACGTATTACAATCGAACACATAAAATAAATATATCTAAACAATGTACATTATATTATTACACTTTAATGACAAATGTAGCATAAAACAAGTGTGTGTATTTGTGTGTGTTTGTGTGAGTGTGTTTGTTTGTGTGTAGATATGTGTGCACGCATCTATTTGTAATCACCTATTTGTGGTAATATGGGTCGATTCTCAGAACCTGCCCTACTAATTAACTTAACACTCTTCAGATTCGCTTTCTCATAGCCTTGTAGGCCATATCGCACCTGCTTCTAAAACTATGTATGGAACCTATCTCCACCACTTCCTCGCCAAGCTTATTCTATATCCTGAACACTCTGACCTCCCTAATTCGTCTGTCTCCTATTGTCATTAGGAAGAATTCCATTAGCCTATCCTCGTAGCTCATGTCTCTTAGCTCAGGAACAAACCTTTTTGCATACTTCTGCACTGCACTGCAATTTCATAACTTGCTTTTTCAAGTGTGGGTTCCATGCTGGTGCTGCATACTCCAAAATGGGCCTTAAATATGTTGAATGAGTCTTTGTTGAGGTTCTTGAAGACTACACTACGATTCTCCAGACTAGCTTTGGCTACAGGGGTTATTCGGCTGAGGTTGACCTTAAACGTTTTAGTGGACACTAGGTCTTTCTGACTGAAGTCTGCAGCCTTTGTTTCCTTAGTCTATGCCCAGTTTCTGCTCTTCTTGCTCCCTCCCCAATCTTCGTGACTGGGGTTGAATTCAAGCAACCACTTATTTGGTCACTCTTGCAATTTGCCCAGATTCCTTTGCAGCCTTTCCTTGTCTTCATCTGATTTTATTCTCATTAGTTTTACATCAACAGTACACAGGAATGTATCTAAATTAGTTCCATCTGAAATGTCATTCACATAAACCACAAACAGTACTGGTAATAACATGGACCCTACAGAACCCCGCTAGTTATTCTTTCCCATTCTGACGCCTCTTTCCTGACAATCACTCTTTGTCTCCTTCCCTTAAGATACTTTTTGATCCACCAGAGTACCTTCAATGTTATTCCTGCCGGAATCTCAAGGTTTCAGCACAGTCTCTCGTGAGATACAGCATCAAACACTTTCTTGAAGTCAAATAAAATGCAAACCATTCAACTTTCTCTCTCCTGTTGCACATATGTTACTTTGTTAAAGAGATCTAAGTTAGTAAGCCAAGATTGCTATCCTTAAACACTTGTGTAGAAGTTTAACGCCTCTTGTCTGTCTCCTTTTTTAAATATATTGACTACACTTGCTGTCTTCCAGACCTTGGAACTGTCTCGTGTCTACTGACTTATTGTAGATCATCTCTCAGATTCCATGGTAACACATTGTCAGGTCCCATTCAATTTCACGTATCCTGGTCTATCAAAAGTTGTTAAACCTGTTGTGTGGATGACATCTGACATTCTTCCGTGCCCCTGTTTCTGTTGTATTGTATTTCTTCAGTTTCCCATGTGCGCGTCAGAGAGAGAGAGAGAGAGAGAGAGAGAGAGAGAGAGAGAGAGAGAGAGGGGAAGAGAGAGAACATTTGTGTGTATTCACCGAGTTGTGTTTGTAAGGGTCGGGTCCAAGCTTCTGGCTCCCCCGCCGGTGTTATTGGCTCCAGACTTCTTGGACCCAATCATACCTAGTCTTGAAACAGTGCACTGAGTTTACTTCTATTACTTATCTATTTCATTCTAAATATTCACTGCCCTAAGACTGAAAAAGCATTTCACTACATCTCTGTGGTTCATTTGTCTTTGCCACTATGCCTCTTATGTCGAAAAGTCTATCCTTATCTGATGTGTCAAAGACTCTTAGTGTCGTGCATTTCGTAATCATGTCTCTTGTAATCCTTGTTTCTTCTTAAGCCGTCAAGTTTACTTCTATTAATCTCTCCTAAATAAATAAATCCCTTCAGCTTTGGGCTCATCTTGTTAAAGGCTTCTGTACCTTTTCTAGTTTTTAAATATGCTAGATAGGTGAGGAAGGGGAGGGGGCTTCGTGCTGGTATTTTATGCCCCATGATAAATCTTCGTTATGTAGAGTAAGTAAGTTTATTTAGGTATACACAAATACAGTTACATAGATTATCATACATAGCAGCATATGTGTAGAGAACCTAGGATAACCAAAACAAGTCAGACAGAGTCATTTATTTCCATTGGTGTCCTTTAGAGAGTTCTAAAAGATTCTTTATTGAGGATTCTGAAGGTAGTTCTAAGATTAGGTACCCTCACATATGCTGCAGATATATGCGGAATATGTACACCACTTTGTGTGTGTGTGTGTATGTGTGTGTGTGTGTGTGTTGTGTCCACTTCCCTCTGTAACATATTTACCCGCATATCTTCCTTTGTTCTGGTTCTCTTTCTCCCTCTATTTCTGCAGAGTCAACGCAGATCTCCTTCAATCCCTCCAACAATCCTATGAATTAATGTTCTTCCTGGTGGAGCGGCTAGCCAGACTCTGGCTTCAGCGTGGCGTGTTTATGGCTTGGTATTCAGCTTCTCGACTCGGCCAAAATTGCCTCTTGGTTAAAACCACAAGAATCCTTGACAGACCGACTCGGGACGTTGAACCGCTTTCACTACTGCAGTTTAAAAGGACCTGATATGTACCAGTTACAAGAGTGATGTAATATTTTTTTTTTTTTTTAGTTAATGTTCCAGTACAGATATACATATACATAAAACGAGGACTTCAACAACGGAAGGCTGGCTTAATGATCTGTGGAAAGTTTGACGTTGGAAACCTTGATGTTGGGTCTTATGTCTGCAACTTAACATCATTATTTCTGAACCCAGAAATCTTTTCACACTTTATCCCATTCACCGTTGATCTTTAAATTCTTTTATTTCTCAAGACTTTTTTTTCAGTATAATCATCATCTCTGTTCTTGTTACCGTAGGTCCCATGTGCTTGGTTCTCAGCATTCTTGTTGCTTTTCATTATTATTCTCTTCATTGATCTTTCCACCTTAGCTCTTTTCTCTCTTTTCGATATTCTCATTTTCTTGACATTTATTTTCATCGTCCTTATTCTCGCCAAACGCTTATTAACGTCCACCAGAAATCAGAAATAAACGGGAATATTATAAGACATATAATATTTTATAAAGTTTATGATACTGAGTGAGGCAGAACCAAAATAATCAATCACAAATTACAGCTGCAAAAAGATATCAGTATTTGTTTTGATAGAGACAGATAAAATAAGAAAGCAGATATCAAAATTTAAGATAGATAAAATTGATTGAGGTTCTTCCCTCCCCCAGGATACGACAGACAACAGCCGTTTAATACCCATGTATGTCTTTAATGTTAACTGAAGAAGGATAACAAATATAGAGAGGTTAACACCCAGGTACCTATTTACTGCTAATTGAACCGTGGCAGGAAGTATACAGGTACTTATTTACTGGTAACTGAGCAATGGCATGTGTTAAGAGACTAACACTCAGGTGCCTATTTATTGTTATATGAACAGCGGCAGCAGGGAAGAACGCTTTAATAACTAGAACCAAACGTGAACCTGGATGAAAATATTCAGTAATTGATCACGTCAAGACGTGGGTCCAAGAGCTGCATCTTAAGACCCACAAACAAAGTTTGGCAAATGCATCTATGAAATAGACACAGAGTTAGTCATGGACAAGTCTCACACAGACTCACCACACGCACACCGTGTGCGTGTGTACACGCAGAAAACTTCCCTGATATCTTCAGACCGCGACTTAAGCGTAGTCATTTATCCTTCCTTGGGTGGGGCTGCCTGAGGCGCATTGTCAGTCTGGTTCACTTGGCTGGCTGGCTGTCTATCTGGCAGTGTCTTCCAGGAAAACAGATAACCAGCCAGCCACCTTAGTCCCTCCCAAGACCTGTCTTCTTACCAATGCAGCCTTCAGCACGACTAGTCGTTCTAACGGGCAGTTACATAGTGTCTGAGGATGGAGCCTCAAATTTTTCTCTGAATGATCCACACAGATTTAACGCTCTAGAAAAATATATATATATGCTTAAAATAGCAACGCCATTTTAAACACGAAAGTCGTTATCATTATTTGTACACTGATCCAAGGCGCAATTAATTGCAAGAGAGATTTACAAGCCTGAGACTCTGCTCGATTACTTAAGTCCTCCAAGACAGATACCTAAATTCCCACATTTTGCAGCTCAGTGCTGTTTCATCAGACACTGGGGAAAAATAAGAGAGAGAGACATGGCCCTCCCTGTGGTTCCACATCAAGAGATACCAGCTTGTTAAAGACTGATGATAAATGCGATTCATGAACGGGTGTTCTGTGACACGAGGTACAAAATTTAAACTATTTCTTATTCACTATAATAAATCATGCAGTTCATTGATAAACACTTGACTTGCATCCTAAAAAGCCAGGGTTCGATTCCCATGTACGTTTTCTTTCTGTTTTCTCGGTTCGTCGATTGTTATGGGTCTCATTCTGGGAAAGAGGCGGAGATAGTATACTTTAAATGAGGCTGGACTTTGGCCTTTGCTTAGGCACGGTAACACCTCTTAGCTGGAAGAAACAAATTTCAATCAGCCTAGTCCGTGAAATATACTCAAACTTTGTTTTAGCGAATCACGATATTGAGTGAAGCAGAACTGAAATAATCCATCACACAAATTACAACTACAAAACCAAAATAGCAGTATCCGTTTTGATAAAATAAAAAAGCAAATATCAAAATTTATAGACGACATATTGTTTTATAAAGCACACGGTAAATCCAAGTTTACTCTACCCATACGGTCCTTCTACAGTACTTATCGGAAAGTCTTGCGTCTCTTATTCAGCTGTGTAGAAATTCTTTGTAAACTGAAATAACTGTATGGGGAAACTAAAACGTCAGGAATCCAGAGAAACGAGAAAAAAGAAACATGATGGGCACTGTGCACCCACAGTATGGTACTTCACTGAATCATTCCGGATAGCCAACTGATGGATTGGGAATACGAAAAACAAACCACGAGTCATCCAGTTGTTTTTTCTAACTGATGGTCAGAAAAAAAAACTATACTGATATAAATGGGATAGGAAAAGAGAAGTTTAGGTCCATGAATAAATATGAGAATAAACGGAGAGCCAGTTGAACAAAGAGATCAGGCTGGCTGCCACGTTTAAGGTTGTTCTGGGAATAACAACAAAACGCAACAACACATGTTGAATGGAGAGTGATGGAACACTTGAAAAGAAGTGATCTCATATGCAGTAATCAGACGGCGAATTTTGTCTTGCTAACCTGCTGGAGGTCTTATACAAAGTGAATAAGGAGACAGAGTTTGATGGGTAGCTTGCATATTTTTGGACTGCAAGGAGGTATTTGATACTCTACCTTACCTAACTTGAGGTGCAGATAGGAATAACATGGAATGTTCTCCTATGGATCAAATAGCACCTTAGTGCTTTTCATCCGATAATTACTGAGTGCAGCAACTGATTGACTTCAGGCCTTCCTTCCTCGCTCATAACGTGATAATGCAACTTGTGAGCGGCTTCAAGCTTAATGTGCTTATGTATTTTAGGATATTGATATCTTTGAAAGTTTTGAATTACATTTGGACCGTATAAGTCCTAATTTACAGTTTTTATTGAAGAAAGTTGGCTGTTAGCTTCCATATGATGACTTAATTGCCTCGTCTAATTCCCATCAAATCTTCAACACTAATATTTAGCTGCATTATAAATTTCTGCCGCACTTTGCACTGTTCCAATCACTTGCATTGACGCACAAGAAACTGGGATTATGGAACACGAGAATAGATTCCTCGGATCGAATAGAGACGGAAATACATGTAGTAAATATGAGATGTTAGATTAATATATGAATGCATATTGTTTAGTTTTAATTTCAAATATTAGAATGATGTATATATACTCCGTAAGGTGCATGTGTCTGTATACGCTGTATGCTGAATGTATTTTTATTCTTGTTTTAAAGATTAAAGTATTCTTGACCTGAGGTAAACAGGTGACTGAACTAACACAGATGTAAACTGCTCTTTCTTTTTTTGTGTGTGTGAAAATTTGCTCAGAAATTACTATTTGTTCGAATTACTGTGCGCCGAGATTTAAATGCGAAAAAAAAAATCAACTTTCCGATCAGTCGACATACCTTTACTTAAAGCCGATCAGTGACTGCTAGTGTTGTAAATGTGGACTCGCAAGTTGTACTTTTGAGCAGCCAAATATTTCAAATGAAGCAGCAACCTGACGCACGTCTTGGAAGGCTTCTGTATGGCCATTGTCTCCTTTGCTATGTGTGTCTGTTTTGGCACGAATCAAAGAAGACTTGGGTATTTTGTGATGATCAAGATTTGGGATTGTGTTATTTATCTGTGTGTGGGAAGAAAAACGTCCTAATAAAGATCACAGCATTAATAGCGACCTGAGCTCATAACTGAGGAACCAGGAGTCACTCACCAGACCAGTGGTAACGATGAGCATTTTTCCATACGCTTGCTGCCCCTATTTACCTAGCAGTAAGTACCTGATTACTTGTATACTATATACTGGCTCCCTTCCCTTCGCGCTTCTATGTGACTTGTTAATAGTACGAGTCGGACCGAAACGTCATGTGTATTGTTCCAGTCACGATATTGTGTTTTCATTCTTGAAGTACCTGATCCAGACAGTATGACGACATGGTTTTATTGGATAATCCTAAGTTACTACCCGATGGGTTAATTATCCCAAAAAGTTCTTTTTTAGGTTTGTGTTGGTGAACCTCACGAAGCAAAACATTAATGCTCTCAAAACTGAAGATCATCGTTTTGGAAGTTGTTCGTCACCACTTCGCGTGTGTGAGACAAGTACTGAACATGTCAATGCAAGGGATTCTCTCTTACACGAAGGTTCACGTGCATCGTTCTTGACATTTCTGCAAACAATGCGCTATTAAAACCTACTTCGTAAACAATAAATATTCTCATTGAAGTCAGGAAAGAAATGATATTAAATGCTATAAAAAAAATTCCCTCTCCGAAATGTAAATTACTCATTTTTCAGAAGTATTCAAAAAATAAATAAATGAACGTTTGATTAGCAACAAATAACATGCAACGTGACCTTTTCCTTTTGCTAACAGTCTTTTATATCACAGTATTTTATCTCAGTATTTTATCTCAAACTACGGAACGGGAGGGGTTTGAATCCATGGCAATCGCGTTATTGCAATTTCGTGACTCTTTCATCTTTACAGCTCTACTGAGACGCACTCTCTAGACCGAAGTTATTTTTCAGTTGGATTCATAATTCCCAATAGTTATTCAGAGAGTTTTGCACACACACAAATAAACAGAAGTTATCATACAATACTATGTTAATATTAAGCAAGCCTTTGGCTGTGACAATGACTTCCCCCATATTCAGTTTACCTTCAATCAAGTTCAACAGAACGCTGGAATCTTTATTCCATTAAACGACTGAGTTGTGTCCCACTGTACAGTTAATTCACCTTCGATCTCTCTGGTAAGTTGAACAACATTCGTCACTGGTCCGTGTAGCGTGACAGCATGGGAACACTGCTGTGCAGCGTGACAGCATGGGAACACTGCTATGTATCGTGACAGCATGGGAACACTGTTGTGCAGCGTGACAGCATGGGAACACTGCTATGTATCGTGACAGCATGGAAATACTGCTGTGCATCGTGACAGCATGGGAACACTGCTGTGCAGAGTGACAGCATAGGAATACTGCTGTCTATTGTGACAGCATGGAAATACTGCTGTGTATCGTGACAGCATGGGAATACTGTTGTGTATCGTGACAGTATGGGAATACTGCTGTGTATCGTGACAGCATGGAAATACTGCTGTGTATCGTGACAGCATGGGAATACTGCTGTGTATCGTGACAGCATGGAAATACTGCTGTGTATCGTGACAGCATGGGAATACTGCTGTGTATCGTGACAGCATGAGAATACTGCTGTGTATCGTGACAGCATGGGAATATTGCTTTGCATCGTGACAGCATGGAAATACTGCTGTGTATCGTGACAGCATGAGAATACTGCTGTGTATCGTGACAGCACGGGAACACTGCTGTGCATGGTGACAGCACGGGAACACTGCTGTGCATGGTGACAGCACGGGAACACTGCTGTGCATGGTGACACCATTGGAACACTTTTGATAGCGTCAGTAACGACTAGATGAAGACAGTAGTTGAAACAATGAACGTAAGGTACAGAACGTTCGTGATGTTAATGAAGAACTTACATGTTCCCCACGACAGCCACTCATGATGCTTGTTCCATCACAACGGTGTAACAGCATCCTGCTTGAGGGAATTCCAGCTTCAGATAGCACCTTTAGGTCTATAAATGACTTGGGATCTATGATCTCCAGGAAGGGAAGCGACAGGTATCCGGGGGAGGCGACGACCCCCATACCCCCTACCCTTGGTATTCCTGGAGAGTGTTACGGGGGTCAACGCCCCCGAGGCCCGTTCTATGACCAGACTCGGCTACATAACCTCCACACGTTTATCGTTTTTCTACGAATGTGACAATATTATTGCACTGTCAATTTTTTAGCTAGCTATTTGCTTTGGATCGCACATCTCTAAAGACTTTCCAGTCGATACAGAATTTCCTCGACCTCGTGACATTTTCCCTTCACTACGGCTCTTCTGCAGGTAGAACGACTTTCTTATTACCTGAGTCCCAGCCTCTGCCTTCTCCAGCCAATATCTGGTCAGTTTTTTTTTAATATCTGTAACGCCTCTCATCCATATTCTGATACTTTTTCGATTTTAACCAGTTTTTTCAACGGCCTTGTGTTCTCTTCCTTCACACGCCGCCCATTTTTCTCTTCATTTTTCTTGTATATGTACTAGAGACTGCAATTTATTTTTTTCGATACTGACTCGGGTGTTTTTTTTTTTTTTTCTCATAGCATAGGTTCTCAAACAAGATGATATCCGTTGTTTTGTTATCCTTTGTTGCTGACTTATCGATAATTTCCTAATGTGTTTTCATAACGGTCCACGAGTTTTATTCATTACGATTTTTTTTCAGGTTTATTTCCGAATTTTGTTCCATTATATATTTTTTTTGAATAACGTTAAGAATATTTTTATTGGTGTGATGGTTAATAGGGTTTAAAACCTACTGACAACACGAGTCTTCTAGGCTGCAGGTAACCTATTCACCACCAGTGAATAGGTTACATGCATACTTAAACCAGAGGTTTAAGTAAACCAGAGGTTTAAGTAAAGTCTCAGTTTACAAAAGTATATACTAAGGCGTCCACACTTCTCGGCGGACATATTCTTGTTTCTTTAAAAGATTTGTTGATTAAATAGGCTTAAAGCCTAGCGACATCTAAGAGTTACTAAAGGCAACAAGTCACCTTTTCATCATCAGTCAAGAGTATTTTAGCCCTTTGAATAGACCTTTAGAAATTATAGTTAATTCTAAGTGTATCCTGAAGCACAGTTAATGTGTACATTAACTGTTGCTCCCCAGTACACTGATCAGGAGAAATGTACTTATCAGAATATATACACCAGCGAATAGGCGGTGCCAGGAGCTGTGAATCGACTCCTGCAACCTTAAACGTGTGCACGTACAAACACACACACACACACACACACACACACACACACACACACACACACACACACACACACAAGCGTGTATAACAGGAAGGGCACTGAATGGATCGGAATACCTCACAGGAGGCAACAAGGTCATGGTGCGTGATGAGGTATCACTGGGCCACAGGGAGCAGGCGTCCTAGACAGTACCTGTGAATGAATACGATGGATGACCGGTGATGATGGAAATTGGATCACATCGGATGAACCAAGCAGGACTTCAAAGCGACCTGGACAAGCTTGACATCTGGTCTAGCAACTGGCTTCTCGAATTTAACCCCACCAAATGCAAAGTCATGAAGATCGGAGAAGGGCAAAGAAGACCGCTGACAGAGTACAGGCTAGGTGGACAAAGGCTACTAACCTCATCAAAGGAGAAAGACCTTGGGGTGAGTATAACACCAAGCACGTCTCCGGAAGCACACATCAACCAGATAACCGCGGCAGCATATGGGCGACTGGCAAACCTAAGATTAGCGTTCCGTTACCTTAACAAGGAATCGTTCAGGACACTGTATACCGTATACGTCAGGCCCATGCTAGAGTATGCAGCACCAGTCTGGAACCCACACCTGGTCAAGCACGTCAAGAAATTAGAGAAAGTGCAAAGGTTTGCGACAAGGCTAGTTCCACAACTCAGGGGACTGCCTTATGAAGAAAGGTTGAGGGAAATAGGACTAACAACACTGGAGGACAGAAGGGTTAGAGGAGACATGATAACGACATACAAAATACTACGGGGAATCGACAAGGTAGATAGTGACAGGATGTTCCAGAGAGGAAACACAGAAACAAGGGGACACAACTGGAAGCTGAAGACTCAGATGAGTCAGAGGGATGTTAGGAAGCAATTCTTCAGCCATAGAGTAGTTAGGAAGTGGAATAGTTTAGCGAACGATATAGTGGAGGCGGGAACCATACATAGTTTTAAGACAAGGTATGATAGAGCTCACGGAGCAGGGAGAGCAGAGACCCAGTAGCGGACAGTGCAGAGGCGGGGCCAGGAGCTGAGTCTCGACCCCTGCAACCAGAATTAGGTGAGTACAATTAGGTGAGTACACACACACACACACACACACACACACACACTACACCTGATTCATTCACTCACGCCTAAACAACTGACACTGGCTTCATACACACCCGTCCATCCCTCTGTCCATCCGTCCGTCCTGTCCACCCGTCCGTCCATCCCTCTGTCCATCCGTCCGTCCTGTCCACCCGTCCGTCCCTCTGTTCACTGTCCTTATGTCTATCCGTCCTGTCCACCCGTCCCTCTGTCCAGCAACCCCCCTGTCCACCCATCCCTCTGTCCACCCATCCCTCTGTCCACTCGTCCCTCAGACCACCCGTCCCTCTGACCACCCGTCCCTCTGTCCACTCGTCCCTCTGTCCACCCATCTATCTCTTGTTCTCTCAGTCATGTCAGGAAACTATTAATAAAAATATTTTTCAAGGAAGAATGAATTAAAATAGTACAAAAAAAAATAATTTACAAATATCTGAAGATTTCAAAAATTTCAAATTTCGATGTTTTACCAGAAAATTTTACGTCGGTTCTTTTCCCTTTGATCATAAAGAGAAAGAAAAAAAACTTTATTCATGAAGGAATTTTCCAAAATAACCGATGAACACTACGGGATATACAACACAGTTAACTGAAGCGCAATTAATAAATATAACATTGTTAATTTAAATCTAATTAACATACAACACAGTTAATTTAAGCCTGCTGTACGTACAACACAGTTAACTTGAGTTTACTGAGAGATGCAATGTAGTAAACTAAATGGGGTGTGAAATTTAGCACCAATAAGCTAACGGTTGTTTACTTACACCTGGTGCCAACAAAGGAGCCGTTGTTAAATACTGAGTGGATCATTATCTAACGAAGACCTGCGTCAGGAGATACTGTTTTTTCCTGACGACCTAAACTTGTAAACGCTATAAAAACCCTGACAGAGTATACGCTTTCGAATAACATCTTCCCTAACCCCATTTTCTGTGTATTTGTTGACTGGACATCTCGTCTGCTTTCTTGTATCATTTATAGTGATGGATACATTGAACGCGCCAGAAACAAGCCTTTATTTCCCTTTTTTTAACCTATTCCCCTATGGTTGCAGACAGATGGGACAGTGTGTTAAGACAGCTGGTTTGCTCTCTCACGCTTCGACGACATGGGCAGCACAAATGCTTCCAACACTCATCCAATTAATTGTAATAAGGACGCCCCTGAATGTTAGAAACAAGTAACTAAGTGAACAAAAAGGAACTGAACTAAGGACGAATTGAGTTTAAAGAAGATGCTCAAATAATTCTCGTCAGAGAGTTCTGAGAGGGAAAATACATAATAATTTTGTGCATTATTTTATTATTATTTTTTATTATTGGGAAGGCTCGTGTGGGTACTGTGAAGTAACCAGGTTTAATCGATGAACGGGGAGGAAATACCAAATACCCTGAATCTAGAACCCCTAACCAGTATCGAGGTGACAACCTTGAGGATTGGAAACAGGCCAGAATAAAGCAGTAGTGATGTAATAATCAAAATGCTAGACACAGTCTACTCTTGAAAATATCGAATATCCAATGGGTCATTTTCTTTTTACATAAAAACAGCTTTTGATACAGCAGACCACTACATCTTGCTGCTTCAGTTAGAACATTAAGGTATTAAAGGGTATGTTCTCCCATGGATAAAGTCCTACTTTAACGACGGACATGTGACCAATGATGACATGACCTTATCGTAACTCGATTGGTAACGAACTCAACTCCCACACTGAGCTCCATGGTTCGATCCCCCTTAAGGGTAGAAACATTGGGGGGCGTGTTTCCTTAAGACACTTGCTGTCCATGTTCAGCTAGCAGTAAATAGGTACCTGGGTGTTAGCCGATTGGTGTGGGTCGCATGCTGGGGACAAAACCTAAGTTGCTCGAAACGCTCTGCATAACCCGAGGATTTCTATACAATGTGTCATTGATGTCAGTTAGCTCAGGATACGTTATATCGTGAACTTGTAGAAAAAAAATATTATTAATAATATTATTATTATTATAGGGGTGCCTCAGAGTAACATCTTTGGTCCTCTACTGTTTCTCATCAGCATCAATGACCTTTCTAATGCCACGTGTTTTACTCAACCTGTATAGAAGCTCAGTTCGCATGAAAGGCTCCAAGATATATAGAGCTCTCTTCCAAAAGATTCTAAAAGTTCGCCAACTGTCAGCGCTTTAAAAAATGTTAAAAAACTGGCCTCACCTTGAATATAAAAGTCTAACATATCTATTGTATCCCGCCTATCAAGTTTTGGTTCAGCATTTATACTCACCCACTCCTGCCTCTACTATTTTTTCTACAGACATTTTTCTTCCATCATTTGTTTCTTTCTCTTCATTTTTGACATTGCTTTTGAAATAATCAGTCTCGTTCTTTAGTGGGAAAATTAGACTAAATAATCTTATCTTCAAGCAGTTACGTTACATTGTTCTGTAATATAATATAATTTTAACTATTTTTTCAGTTATTTTAATTTTTTTTTAACCTAAAGTGGGCCTGAAATGCTTTGCATAACTCACAAAATCGTAATATCACGAGAGTAAACAAATCTTACTCGTTCTGTATATCCTTTGTATAATTGTGGGTTATTCCTGCGTATGCCAACTTGTGTTACTCGCTCTCTCATACAATGCATAATTTCATTTTTCATTTCTTCCTCATTTCACCTGTTAGGTGAGACTTTGTACCAATAATTATCTTCTTCGCAGTCCTGTATAATCTTGGTAAATAAATTTGTTTGCCTTGTTTTGTTTGTAAACAGTCGTAGCATATGCAAAAAAAAAAAAAAACGCAACAACATTTACCCCAGGAGAAATTTATTGGGACAATGTTTCGCTCTCGAGAGAGCTTTAATGGGACATTGTTTCGCTCTCGAGAGAGCTTTATTGGGACATTGTTTCTCTCTCAAGATAGCTTTAAAGGGACATGGCTTTGCGCTATGACGAGAGCTTTTATTGGAACAGGGATTCGCTCCCAGACTTCCCTTACATGATTTTCTAAATTATTTCAGGAATAATGTATAATTCTATGATAAACAGTAGTTGGAATAAACACAGTAGTTTTAGGCATTGTTGGTAGATAATGTAAACTGAATCTACGATAGCTGTTAAAATGGTCCGTGTAATTTATTTCCAATTAATGAAAAGTTATTAAAAGCTGAGGGGCTATACTACTGTTTAGGCAAAGAGACTGAACACATACAGAACACCTACTGAACACCTATCTATGCTGAAGAACATTTCACTTCAAACTACCTCTTCACGTCTTGCACTGTCTCTAGTATTCTCTGAATTGAGCTTGCAAAAGCCTCTAGCAGGTGAAACTCCTATTTTACAATAAAAACACCCAAGTGTTGCATATGTGTCTTATTCAATGAGCTATTTCCACTGGGATAATAAAGATAATTCTCACATAAATAACAGGTCTCTCCCGGAGGAGCAAGAGACAACGAAGAACAGAGGCATCCAAGTTCTGAGGACAAAAGCTGTTGATACCGAGTTTGAGAAGCTCGATAATAGTTAATGTAGACAAAGGGGATTGATATTTTGGGAGATTCTCAGAGAGGGAAGTCCAATATGTTATCGACTGGAACTTCACCGAATAATGGCGTAACATCGTAACTTGTTAATTAAATCTGAAATGATAAGTCAGTATTTATCTTGAGAAGTTGGAGTTTCATAAGATTATTGACCTCAGAAGGTTAATAACACAAAAAAACTTTGGATTAATTACCTAAGGTAACCTTGGAGGGCTAATGGGAGAAGATAACATCAGGAGATTAATTTCCCAGGATAACATTAGAAGGTTAATAACCCAGGATAACTCGGAGGATTAATAACAGAGTATAACGTCGGACGGTTAATAACCCGGGTAACCTCGTAAGGTTAATAACCCGGGGTAACCTCGTAAAGTTAATAACCTAGAATAATTTCAGTGGGTTAATATCCAAGAAACTTAAGAAGAATTACCTTGTTTTTTCGAGGACCCTGTGATCCTCCTCCCAGGATGCGGCCCACAACATTCCACTATCTCCTAGCTATCTATATACTGCTAGGTGAGTAGGGCAGTTGGTAGGAGGAAAAATGCTTTTATGTATCGACTCCCTTGAACATCGAACCCAGGCGCTCCCCGTTGTGAGTAAACTGCTCTGTCACTAAAGAAAATATTTTAAATGATTGCGATATTGTCCTAACTGTCGGATATTTGTTTAACAGCTGCGCCATTTTTTTTATGCGAGTTAATATTAAGCCAGACATATAAACAAGGAGAGCAGATAGTGAGGTATTATGAACACTGGTAGCAATCCAGGTAACCAAAGTCAGTATTTAAAGAGCAACCAGGCAATAAAAGGGCAAGGGGTAGTCACTCTTTACCCATATATTCCTTCACCACTATGTACAATATTTACAAAGTTAGATTAGCAGAATAACGATAAGACCAAGCAAAGAGCCACTCACAGCAGGATGAGTGGACTGGACCAGCGTAAGCGAGAGTCAGCCACTCAGAGCCAGCCAGGCAGATGTGACATCCTGACCACCGATGCTGAGATGACCATCACCAGAGGAAGAACACATCGGGACAGCAAGTGTCCGAGAAGAAAAGGAGGAACCCCTCTTCAAAAGCAACACTTCTCTGCAAGACATGAAGAATGGGCAATGTCTCCACACTCTCCCAACAGGAAGCCAGCGCCGGGTCACTTCACGGACAAAATCCTCGCTAGGACTACACGGGGACTACGCTGGGACTATGGTGGGACTACGCAGGTGAAACAAACTGCAACTGGAATTAGAATCACCATAATTGAAGAGCCAGGTTGAACTGAGTAATTATCACAGCAGCGGTGCCCTAGGACTGCTTGGTTGTGAACCGCCAGTTTGCTGGTCGAGAGAGCATGCCAATGTGTGTGTACTCACCTAATTGTACTCACCTAATTGTGGTTGCAGGGGTCGAGACTCAGCTCCTGGCCCCGCCTCTTCGCTGTCTGCTACTGGGTCTCTGCTCTCCCTGCTCCATGAGCTTTATCATACCTTGTCTTAAAACTATGTATGGTTCCTGCTTCCACTATATCTTTCTCTAGTTCATTCCACTTCCTGACTACTCTGTGGCTGAAGAAATGTTTCCTGACATCCCTTTGACTCATCTGAGTCTTCAGCTTCCAGTTGTGTCCCCTTGTTTCTGTGTTCCCTCTCTGAAACAACCTGTCACTATCTACCTTGTCAATTCCCCGCAGTATTTTGTATGTCGTTATCATGTCTCCTCTGACCCTTCTTTCCTCCAGTGTTGTTAGTCCTATTTCCCTCAACCTTTCTTCATAAGACAGACCCCTGAGTTGTGGAACTAACCTTGTCGCAAACCTTTGCACTTTCTCTAGTTTCCTTACGTGCTTGACCAGGTGTGGGTTCCAGACTGGTGCTGCATATTCTAGTATGGGCCTGACGTACACGGTATACAGTGTCTTGAACGATTCCTTGTTAAGGTAACGGAACGCTAATCTAAGGTTTGCCAGACGCCCATATGCTGCCGCAGTTATCTGGTTGATGTGTGCCTCCGGAGACGTGCTAGGCGTTATACTCACTCCAAGGTCTTTCTCCTTTGCCGAGGTTTGTAGCCTTTGTCCGCCTAGCTTGTACTCTGTCAGCGGTCTTCTTTGCCCTTCTCCGATCCTCATGACTTTGCATTTGGAGGGATTGAATTCGAGAAGCCAACTGCTAGACCAGATGTCGAGCTTGTCCAGGTCTGTTTGCAGCCCTGCCTGGTCCTCTTCCGATGTGATTCTCCTCATTATTTTCACATCATCCGCGAATAGAGACACTTCTGATTCTATCCCGTCCGTCATGTCATTTACATATACCAGGAATAACACTGGTCCTAGGACTGACCCCTGCGGTACACCGCTCGTCACAGGCGCCCACTGTGATGAACGTCGAATAATTGTAACATATTCGGCGCACGTTAACTAATCAAGAAGATACATTTGTCTTTTAGAAAGTTTCTCTGAAATGTATGTAAAGTTATAAAACTCTCTTTGAAACTCTTCCATTTCCTAAGATTATTTCTTTAGCTTTACGACACACACTAGATTTACAAGTCTGTCGTGATTATATTTACAGGCCTATGCTGTGATTAGATTTATATACCTCATATATACACAGTATATTTCACATATTTTTTATTTTATTTTATTATATAATAATAAATTATATAACAGAACTATTAGCGATAACTTCATCAAAGTTAATAATGCAAAGCAACTACATGGGGGGGGGAGAGTTGAATAAGAGCTCTAGGCCATTAGTGTTGCAATCAACACATCATCAGGAGCTTGCAATATTGCAGAAATGAGTAAGAGATCTCAGCAGATTCGTCCTAGTGGGACCGAAACGTCGTCATACGCTTTTCTCTCTTACGTGCGGATTATTTGTGTATTAGTTTCATTTTGTCAGTGATAAGCTGAATCTTAATGCTAAAAGTCCCTTGTATTATCAAATATATAATTTCAGTATTAAATTTATAAATCTAAAATTATTTATTTCATACTTTTTAATTATTTTGATGGAACTGTGTCAAATGATCTCTTTAAAACTCTGCATTTATTACTACACAATTGGTCTAAATTTATATATTCAAAGGCATGTTGTTTTGTTCTCTTTGAAGCACTGAATGAACACACACAACTGTGTGTGTTTGATTGCGTATTTGAGATTATATATTTGTAGCTACACACACACACACATACACACACACACACACACACACACACACACACACACACACACACACACACACATACATACATATATTTACTTTGCAGTGGTTGTAGCACGGACTACTTCGTCTCATAACATTGTTCCATCATTCTATTATAGAAATATGATATACTTTCAGTAGATGATAGGAAGTAAAAGGGATGGCAAGTACGGTATTACCGTAGTGGCTAAACAGCGTTTCACTCCTTGGTGAACCTTAAGTTATGATGATTTAATAAAGTTATTTCTGAGCGAAACTTTGTGTAATAAAGGTTTTCCGCTCTATCAGTGTTTACATATTATATAATTATTTTTTCATCCACTTATTGGATTCAAATTGTAAACTATTATGGTTTTTGCCTTCTGGTGTTTGTATGTGGTTATCTTCTCTTAATAATAATAATAATAATAATAATAATAATAATAATAATAATAATAATAATAATAATAATAATAATAATAATAATAATAATAATAATAATAAATTCATTCTAAATAATTTTTAACGAATTTTCTTCTTGTATATTTTTACTAATTGTGGCTTTCCTTTTTTCCCATGCTTCCCCGCAGGGCACAACTAGAGTAAGTAGTGTTCTAAGAAGTGTTCATAGTGCGTCAGTGTACATGCGATAGTGTTATTGTTGTTATTACTTCAGTATCTCGTGCACGAGTGCAAATAACCTTCAATTGTTGCAACAGAAGGGTAGAAAAAAACTGATATTATGATTTCAGTTGTCTTAAATAATCGTAAATAACAGTAAATAGTAAAAATAGAAGGGAAAATTCGAACTGCAGTTGCCTAATGTAAGCAAAGGTAGCCGAGCAAACGTTCGTTTAACAACGTTTCGCTCAAAAGGGAGTTTCTCAAGTTAGTTGGAAATGCTCGCTTTTGTGCGAAGCTTTTTTCTAATGTTACGTTTTGCCTTAAATATTATCGTATACGTGAAGTTTATTAACAATTGTCTAAGAGTGAGAATTACACACAGACGAGATACTGAAGTCGGTTATTAATGTGCATCCCAATGTGGTAAATGTGTGAGGCGCATGACTTGTCGTGCTTCCAAGGAAAGTGTGCATGACCTGCCCGTCGTAGAATCTATACTTCTCTAGGTAAGTGTGCATGACTTTAGTACTCTTGGGAAGCCATACACGCATGACCAAAGCAAGAAATAATGTGTATTATACCATGTACTTCCTCCGTGGGAATGTGAAATATCATGTGCTTCTTTCGTGGGTATGTGTATTATAATGTTCTTCCTTCGTGGGTATGTTCCTCTATGAGACCAAGACAAATGTTGGTGTGTGCATGTTGTCTTGGGTGTTAGCTTACATGTTGTCTTGGGTGTTAGCTTACATGTTGTCTTGGGTGTTAGCTTACATGTTGTCTTGGGTGTTAGCTTATATGTTGTCGATAGAGAATTAGAAATATCGGGAGAGATTATGGTGAATATCAGCGCGAGAAATACTGCTCTTAATGGGCGTGTATGAGTGAGAAAGATCCTTAGTGTTTTGCCCTCTTTTTCAGGATTCATTGCTAAGATCCTCGGTAGAAAGTCCGGGTTTTATCTTTTAGAAAAGATGGAAAATCGTTAATAGCACAAAAAATAATCAGTGAGGACAAGAAAAGATGACAATAACCATAGTGTTTTAATATATTTATGACAAAATTATAAACATGAAGAAAATTCTAACTGAATAAAAGAAGGAACACTAAAGAATTATAACGGAATTAACCAAAGTTGTACAACACAACTAAGTGTAAAGTTGATTAAGTATTATGAATCAACGGTTGCAACAGGACAAGAAGAAACGGTGAAAAAGTAGCAAAAATGAAAGGGTGTAACGCAACAAGAAGCAACGGTGAAAAAGTAGCAAGAATGAACGGGTGTAACGCAACAAGAAGTAACGGTGAACATTAATCAACGGGTGTAACACAAGAAGTAACGGTGAATAAGTAGCAAGAATCAACGGGTGTTAGAGAAAAATCTGTTGATGATCCAGCGGGAGAAATAATGTTGACAGCACAGGTGATAACACTCGTTCACGTAAGACTTCCTGCCCAGTAAGTGAGCTTACAAAGCACGTGAAGTTGATCGAGGCTTTAAGCTGTAGATATGTCAGGGTAAATCAGGCGAACGAATTTTCGAGTTAGTTTCCACACTAACATAGGAAGATCATGTTGTCAGAAATGCAGGGTGCTAGCTCAGCCAGGTGTCAGCCACTGATGAGACAGACTAGACGACTGGTTGAATAGATAGACGTAAGTCGTGCAGCCTGATAGGCAGACCGTCTCTAGTGGGTCAAGTTAGGTTATCTCACTAGGATGAGGAAGAGTTGACTCGCAGACACAAGCAGTGCTGACTAAAAATACATTATCTCCCATAGGCCCAGCGAGACTCAGAGCCACAAGCCATAGTTCGGCTGTCCGTCTCTTTCAGTGAGAATAATATAATCCTAATTTAACCTTCGAGCTGTTAGAGACACCATAGTGACTTAGAAAATTTATCACACCGTAGGCTGAGAGACATTATAACAACGAGTGTGATGAAATACTTACGTACTTTATATAATAATCTGGGTTAGTAAGGTGTCTTTTTTTTTTCTTCCTATTATATCATTAAATTCTTTTTAGAAGTTGTGTTTTCCGAAGTTTGACATATTTCTTTTCCATGTTCTTCCAGTGTCTGATAAATCATTTTATTGTTTATCTTAGTTATTTTATTATGTTCTTGATTTTTTTTCAGTTTTAGCTAGACCTATTAGGGTTTAATTTGCAAATTCATTCATTGCATGTCGTTTTAGTGTTTTACAATAACATTTAATTTTTAAGAGTTTTTCTTGTATTTTAAATGGTTTGTAAATCCTTTTAGTGTTTGATAAGTGTTTTGTTGTTTTACAAGTTTTTTTTTTTTTGGCAAAACAAAAAAGTGTTATGGCTGTCTTTTTTATTAATTTCCAAGTCCTTTTAATATTTTAAAATATTTTATAATTTTAGAAGTCGTTTTAATAATTTTACGAGCCAGTAAAGTATCAAAACAGTTTATGCTGCTATTAACTGGTGGGGTCAGTATCGTCGTTACATTACTAAGGTTTAATACAAAATTCCCCATCTCGTTTTTTTGCATGTGTTGCAAGAGACAGCTACCATCTTTTTTTTTTTTTTAGCCTTCACTGTCAACGACCTCAACAATGAACCTTTGTTCTCTCGGCGTTCAAGGCAATCGAGGTGTTCTTCTCGGCTATCACAGCTGTCTGGGGACGTATCCCAAATATTAAATTATATATATATATATATATATATATATATATATATATATATATATATATATATATATATATATATATATATATATATGTCGTGCTGAATAGGTAAAACTGTGTATGCAATTTGTGTTTGCAATAAGCTCGCAAAAATCATTCTGAACCTAACGAAAGAAATATATTTCATTGTGTTTGTTTATTATTAAATTATTGTAAATTTATCTAAAATATATTTATTTGGGTTAGGCTAAATTAAATTGCGCTTGTTATAATAAGGTTAGGTAAGTTTTCTAAGGTTCTTTTGGTACAAAATTATTGATTTTTACATTAACATAATTGAAAAAAATATATTTTTAAACGTATAAGAGAAAATTTTAGAAAGGACTTAATTTTAAATGAGTTCTTGGTAATTGACCAGTTTTACCAATTCGGCATGGTTACCCAAAAAAAGAAGAAACTTTTAACCACCACTCCAGAGGTGCACTGACACTAAACTGCAAATCTCTCCACCCTTCCTTCCTTCCTCTGAAGGAAGGGTGGGGGTTCCATTACAAGGAAAAAATTCAAAATTTACTTTGTGGTGACAGTGAGTGGCGACGTAAACTGAACTGACCTTCCTTTCACTTGAGAGAGGAGAAGCCCATTCTCGAGACCTCCACGGCAACAATCGATTCAGTCCAAATGTTTATGAAGAGAACCTACTGTCAACATCGACGAAGTAACATGTGATTAGGTGACTCGAGAAGCTTTATGATTAATGAAAAAAAAACTCTAGAAATGATAAAAGTGTAACGAGCCAACTAATAATGACTAAAAAAAACGTCCGTGCAGTTCCGAGAGTTTGGAAGGTGAAGGAGCGCCTCTGTAAACCTTAGTAAGAGAATGATGGGACATAACCTTGGCGTACTTTCCCGAACAGTTGGACAAGATTCCAAGACTTGTCCTCAGTTAGTTGACAGTCTGAAAAAATAAGAGGAAGCACAATTCAGATGCAGGAGAAGTCAAATCCGATATATCCATGGTGGTTCACAAGGAATACAGGAATCAGACAATTGCTTCCTGTAAACATGAAAAAGTGGATTAACACACACACACACACTGTGTGTGTGTTGGGGAAGGTGAGCAAGTGCGTGTTGCCTCACGTTCAGCGGGTTACCTATTGGTTGCAGGTTATGATACTAACGTGAGTTTGCAAGTGCATCAGCATCAGTTTAAAATACATACACCCCATAAATAATGCCAGAGAGTGTGGTTGGTGGGTCAGGTCCTCCAGACACCGACCACTGCACTATCATATGCAAGAATAACGTTCCTCTTGCATTTTGTGGAACGCAAAATGGCCGTCAAGCATATTTTTTTTTATTCCCCAGAAGCCATTAACGCCATTTTAGGTGAGTGTGGAGCGCAGAGTTGCGCTTCGAACAGCTGTTTGTTAAATGCGCGGAATGCGGCACCCGTCATGCATGTCGCTGTGCCTGACATGCCAAATTAATTTCGTTTTCTAATTAAAGTAAAGAATTCAATCGAAATATACATAAAATAGTTTTATATATTTCCTTATTAATGACCAGTTTCACTAGTTTACATATCATTGATATTCCTTTGTTACATTGCCACTCTGCATGTATAATAGGTATCACTGCAGAGATTACGCATATTTGATGGCTGTCTTATGTTTTTCTTAAAAATGCCTCTTCACACTAACAGAAACTGCAACATTTATTTTCACTCACACAGAAACTGCAACAATTATTCTCACACATTCCGTACAGCCAGTCCATGTCTCGAATGGACTTTCCCGAACATGCAGGCAAATACACAAATAACCCGCGCACATAGAGAGAGAGAGAGAGAGAGAGAGAGAGAGAGAGAGAGAGAGAGAGAGAGAGAGGAGCTTACGACGACGTTTCGGTCCGGCTTGGACCATTTACAGTCACACTAACATTATCGTAAGCTCCTCTCTCCTATGTGCGGGTTATTTGTGTATTGTTCCAGTCACGGTATTGTGTCTTTTTGTTCTTTATGTAGGCAAATAATTTGTTTTAACTAGAGGTATATAAGGGAGTATACATAGGGAGAATGATTGTTTAATGAGCAGCTTCCCTCCCTTCTTGTATCGCCATGAAGTACATTTGCGCATATGTATGTATGTATTTATATATATATATATATATATATATATATATATATATATATATATATATATATATATATATATATATATATATATATATATATATATATATATGCAGAAATAAGCGAAAGTATATACAAAGAAATATCGCCGCCAACAGGACTATAACCCACATTCGAATATGTCCACGAGTGTGGCTTAGCTTCCAACCTGACACTTTCAACCACTCAGCTCGATAGTGAATGATAATATAATTACAATGTCTTTTGTGATCTCTCAATCATATTCTCTTGACATAGCTGGTTGGTGAGTAGAGTTTAATCTTATCTACTTCACTCATTACTGCTGCATGTCACCTCTTCTCTCCCTCTCAAGAATACTTTAATATTTAATGCAGGAATTTAAAGCAAGCTCTCAGTATATATGCACTCAGACATATACACATCAGGGAGTATATATCCTGGTATATCTCGTGTCTTACCCAGCAGCGAAGCACTGTCTTCAGTTATTCCTCGCTCTTGATCGATCCTTATGAAAAAAATCGCACTTTAAGAAGTGAACAACAACAAATATCACCTGAATGTTCTTTTTTTAATATTTCATCTGAGGATTTATTATTTTTTCATCAATGAATTTAAGTGTAATCGTAGCAATAATAAACAAATCTGAGTTATATATCAAAATTCAGTCAACCGAATAATATTAAAACCCAGTCACAGTATGTATGTATGTATGTATGTATGTATGTATGTATATAATATATATATATATATATATATATATATATATATATATATATATATATATATATATATATATATATATATATATATATATATATATATATATATATATATATATATACATACAATATTTTTCTTATTTTATAATTTTGATTAATTATTATTATTATTATAAGCTTGTCGGGCATAAACCGCCTGAGAAATGGGAAGCATTCAGGCTTGATCCGAAGAGAGGGTGGAACCTCCAGTACCATGGATCATCAAAACCTTTTTTTCATTTGAAGTCTAAAATTGAAGAATATACCAAATGCGAGGTATTTATGAGCATCTTCCTTGTCATGCAGCAAGATTTTCCACGTCATGACTTCCGAGCTCAGGCTCAGGGGAGAGAGACTGGGATGGGAGAGAGGTGGGGAGGGGAAGGGAGGTAGTTGAAAGTCAACTTTTAGTTTCCTCCCTGATAACCAGCTTGTATGCTGGCCCAATACCACTCAGAATAATTATATCCATTAATGATTTTTTAGCACTTCAGTTTACCTGGTATTAGGGATTAAGAGTTGAGTCGAGGACAATGAAAATACCTGCATAACAAAAATTAACAGACTTTAATGAAATTAACTGGTTTAGTGCATCATTATGTACATCAAAATAAAATATAATAAGTCACTTTATTTACCCTTAGCTGAAAATAAAACTGGAAACATAAAATGGAATTATGGTAAGACTGTACGTTTGTAACACATAATAATACAGTACAACATTAACGTACTATGAGTAAAGTACATTTGGAAGAACTGCACACCCATGAAATATTCTAAATCTCAAAAACATCGTCTTAGATAGCAGATCCAAATTAGTATTGCAATGAAACAGTACTGTAGAAAGTACATGAAGATGTCAACAAGACAATACCTACACTGCTAACACAGCAGTAACACAATACCTACACTGCTAACACAGCAGTAACACAATACCTACACTGCTAACACAGCAGTAACACAATACCTACACTGCTAACACAGCAGTAACACAATACCTACACTGCTAACACAGCAGTAACACAATACCTACACTGCTAACACAGCAGTAACACAATACCTACACTGCTAACACAGCAGTAACACAGGGCAGGACGAAAGTTACACCGAAGCATTATATAAGTGGACATTACACGATATCTATAATGATACTAAATAATCCAGTCACTGAGTCTAGGTTTGGCAATTTCCATAATCCCCGACCACGCCAGTGCGTATAGATATATCTTTAATAATGATTTAGGGTTAAGATAAGAGGTCAAGGTTAGGAGTGATGGGCGTGTAACTTCTCGCAACCTTCAAAGACACAAAAATCTTCCATAACCTAAATAATTTATTTGTGAATAGCAATTCACAGAGATACAAGACATACAGCCTATCTCACTAGGAAATATGTGTGCTACCAGAGTAATTATAACAGAAAAAAGATGGAGAGGAGCAGGTGGATGTGGGTAGTGCGTCAGGGCTGGCCGTTGTAATGCTCTAATTCAGTAACATTAACTCCAGCTCTATTGAAATGAAACCTTTGAAGCTCCTACAGCTTATGAACCCTATTTGTAATTCTTGATATCCTCACTCTTCTATTGAAGTTTCCCAGCTCAGGCTTACAGAATTCAACACCTTATATGAGCCCTAGCCTGCGTTTGTTTCCACTGTTAACTATCATATAGAATTGAGTAGCAACACACTGCAAATATATTCAGTTTAGTTTAATATAAAAAATGGTCGCAGTTATATCACACTGAGATCACACTGTCTTCAGGGAGACACATAAAACTACAAAGTTCAGTAAGGTGAACAAAATTCTCCTATGTCCATTGTGCCAAGTATGTATCACTTGGAGAAGTGGGTGTACCACAGAAATATTGCTTCATACCTATGCAATGTCACTCTCACAATATGTGCATGGGATGTGCCTCATGAGCCATGCATTTGCTGTGGAGAACAACGCATATTTTAGAATCCACTAGGGCTCACGACAGTGGTTTAGGCTGCAAACATCCTTGACGGACGCCTCTAGTAATAACTTCCATCTGGGTGTAAAGACGTGTACATGAATGGAATAGTAGGATGGGTGGGAGGGCCAGCCGAGGTCAGTGTAGCAGAAAAGCTATGACTATGGTTGCACTGATGCAAGCTGCTACTAACTCTCTTCGCACCCCCACTACATCTACATCGCAGTCAAGCAACAAAACACCACTGCAATAAAGTGGACAACATGAACATTATATATAGCATGTGAAAATATATAGGTCACTTAGTGACCAAAATAGCTCAATTAAAATCACATTGTTTTATTACTAAATAAGCAATAACAATCCAATACCAATAAGTGCTTGATGGTCTTGACAAGGTATCAACTATTGCGATATAAGAACCATGAATGTATTGAATATCTGTGTTAAAGGGCTGTATGTAGATAGTTCAAGGCATTATCCCAGCATTACGAGGGTTCCTATTAAAATATAAGAATGAATTATAGTCACTGCTAATATTTATAGTTGAAGGTAACATGTCCAGATAAAACTGAAAAGGCTCTAGCATTACCTCTAGACCTAAAACTTCTTCCTCAATATTGCCATAGGTTTCCTGTGTAAGTGGAAGGGTGTTGCTGTTTGTCAGACTTAGATCTCTTGCAACAAATTTATTCTCTCTCTCTCTCTCTCTCTCTCTCTCTCTCTCTCTCTCTCTCTCTCTCTCTCTCTCTCTTCTTAGGCTAATTGTCTTTAAGCCTGTGCACTCCAACAGTATTTTAGACAGATGCTCTATTCTGTTGCAGCAGAGGTCTAACTTGTTAGTTCCTCTATTTCCGGGTCCTCTAGTAGTCACATTTTCTGCATATTTGTGCCACAACTTTCATTAGAACTATACACGGTAGTCTCAGGAGCTTCCTCGGAGACAGAATATTTCTGATTAATCCTCCGACAGTTTGTGGTTTGAATGTTTGGTTATATGTTAGTCCCAACCTCTCCACCACTACCAAAACCACTACTACCAACACCACTGCCGCCGCTACCACCACCACCATTACCGCCACCACAACCACCACCATCACTGCCGCCGCCATCACCACCACCACCACTGCCGCCACCACTATACTAGCACTTTAAAGCTGACTCGCCGAGGGCTTCCTGTTCTCCAAAACAGTCATCCCAAGATCACACAACAGAAAACGGTGGATGCCGGCAACTGTCCCAGCAACTGTTGGAGACGTAAGAAAGAACAGATAAGATAAGATAAGGTTTTATCCAGGAAACTTAAACATTATTTTACAGTGGTATAAATTTGTACACTGTTTGTACCTACCTATGTGTGGTTGCAGGGGACGATTCACAGCTCCTGGCCACTAGTGCACACACGCTATAGGCATTAATTACCGATAAAGTCAATAGATTAAAGCTACGTTACAAGATGATATGCACCGAGTGTGTATCCTTGACAGATGCTGAGCAGATTACTTGCAGCCTTAATGACCGCTTTGTGTAGTGGTTAAGCTTTAAACCCAATTAACCGATAGAGGAGGAGGAGGAGGAGGAGGAGGAGGAGGAGGAGGAGGAGGAGGAGGAGGAGGAGGAGGAGGAGGAGGAGGAGGAGGAGGAGGAGGAGGAGGAGGAGGAGGAGGAGGACAGAAAGTATAAGGAAAAGAAAAGGAAGAAGTTTGAAAATTTATTTGGTTAATAACCCAGAATAAAAGAAGAGATCCAGGCAGTGTGGTATATTTCCAGTGAGGTGATGAGGTCCTCCTCACCCAAGATGCAGCCTTCAGCACTATAACTCCTAGGTCTCTCTTTACTGTTCAGTGGACAGGAGGAGAAGGTGCTAGGAAGCTTGCGCTCGCTAAACACGATTAAAACGGTTCTTTCAAGTATATAGGACGAAGATAAGGAAAAAAAGCTAGGAGGTCCGCACAGCTTACTGATAATGTGCTTTCATTTTTAATAGTTATTTATTGTCAGTTTTCACACAAGAAGACATAAATGATATAACAGCAATCAATAATTATTCAGGCCCTGAAAAAAAAAAAATAAGTAATATTACAGTCACGAGGGATATGATTATCAAACAATTAGACAAATAACAATAAACAAACCTAACAAAATAAGTCCCTATTCCCTGACGAACTGTTTTCAAGGGTACTTAAACAATATAAGTGGGAAATTGGGACATTAGTTACGGGTTTTGCGATCCCCCATGAGATGTGGAAGATGGCTAATGTAATTCCTATATTTAAATCAGGGGATAAGTCAATTCCAAGTTTATAATAATCAAATTATTATAATCAATTATAGATATTATTAGAAGCCACCTTAATTTAATAAACATAATTTGATTAATTTGTCTCAGCTCGGATTCACAAGAGGTCGTTCCTGCTTGACAGGAACGACGTTTTTTAAAGCATTCAAGAGAGTGGACGACGATGAAGAATTCATTGTTGTTTATTTGGATTTCATAAGACTTAATTAAAGTGGCAGCCCATGGTATAGGAGGGAATGTTCTAACATGGATCGAGGCATGACTAACCAACAGGAAGCAAAGAGTTTGCATTAATGGGGTCAATTCTGAATTGGGACCAGTCGCTAGTGGAGTTCCACAGGGCTCATTGTTGGTCACAATTTACATTAATGACCATGACCAAGGAAAAACTAGTGAGATGAGTAAACTCGCTGAGAAAGACGTAGGGGGTGAGAATAGTGCCTAGTATATCAGCAGAGGTTCGCATAAGCTAAATAAACTCTGCAGCTAATGCCCATCAGGAATCTCAACGAACAGTCATTTCAGAACTTTGTACAATATATGTTGAGCCCGACTTTTAGTATACAGCACCAGCATGAAACCACACCTGAAGAAGCATGTGAAGAAACTGGAGAAAGTGAAGAAAGTGAAAAGGTCTGCAGTGAGGTTTATTCCAGGGTTATGAGCGACAGGGAAAGGCTAGCGGAAATGAGTCAAACGACATAGGGGGATAGAAGAATCAGGGAAGAAACAATATACGAAATACTCAGAGGAATTGATAATGTAGACAAGGACAGGCAGTTTGAGAGGCGAGAAGCAGATACTCGCGGCATGTCAGGAAGTATTTCTTCAGCCTCAGGGTGTTGGAGACAGGCTTCATACATAGTTTTAAGAATAGGTACGATAATGCTCACGAAGTTTGGATTACATATAGGCGAACACATACACACACACACACACACACACACACACACAGGGGAGGGGAGGTCACAAGAAATGACCACGAAGTGTGTGAGGAGCTCAACATGAGATTCAAAGAGGTGTTCACAGAGGAAATAGAAGGGCCTCCAGAAAGGAGGAGAGGTAGGGTACACCACCAGGTGCTGGACACGATAAACACAACTGAGGAGGAAGTGAAGAGGCTACTAAGCGAGCTAGATACCTCAAAGGCGATGGGGCCGGACAACATTTCTCCATGGGTCCTGAGAGAGGGAGCAGAGGAGCTATGTGTACCCTAACAACAATCTTCAACACGTCTATCGAAACAGGGCAACTACCAGAGGTATGGAAGACAGCAAATGTAGTTCCAATTTTTAAAAAGGAGACAGAAACGTAGCACTAAACTACAGACCAGTGTCACTGACATGTATAGTATGCAAGGTCATGGAGAAGATTATCAGGAGAAGAGTGGTGGAGCACCTAGAAAGGAATGAGCTTATCAACGAAGGCCAACACGGTTTCAGGGACGGGAAATCCTGTGTCACAAACCTACTGGAGTTCTATGACAGGGTGACAGCAGTAAGACAAGAGAGAGAGGGTGGGTAGATTGCATATTCTTGGACTGTAAGAAGGCGTTTGACACAGTCCCACACAAGAGATTAGTGCAGAAGCTGGAGGACCAGGCAGGGATAACAGGGAAGGCACTACAATGGATCAGGGAATACCTGTCAGGAAGACAGCAGCGAGTCATGGTTCGTGGCGAGGTGTCAGAGTGGGCGCCGGTGACGAGTGGGGTGCCACAGGGGTCAGTCCTAGGACCGGTGCTGTTTCTGGTGTTTGTGAACGACATGACGGAAGGAATAGACTCCGAAGTGTCCCTGTTTGCAGATGATGTGAAGTTGATGAGAAGAATTCAATCGGAAGAGGACCAGGCAGAACTACAAAGGGATCTGGATAGGCTGCAAGCCTGGTCCAGCAATTGGCTCCTGGAGTTCAACCCAACCAAGTGCAAAGTCATGAAGATTGGGGAAGGGCAAAGAAGACCGCAGACGGAGTACAGTCTAGGGGGCCAGAGACTACAAACTTCAATCAAGGAAAAAGATCTTGGGGTGAGTATAACACCAGGCACATCTCCTGAGGCGCACATCAACCAAATAACTGCTGCAGCATACGGGCGCCTAGCAAACCTAAGAACAGCATTCCGACATCTTAATAAAGAATCGTTCAGGACCCTGTACACTGTGTACGTTAGGCCCATACTGGAGTATGCAGCACCAGTTTGGAACCCACATTTATCCAAGCACGTAAAGAAACTAGAGAAAGTGCAAAGGTTTGCAACAAGACTAGTCCCGGAGCTAAGGGTATGTCCTACAAGGAGAGGTTAAGGGAAATCGACCTGACGACACTGGAGGACAGGAGAGATAGGGGGGACATGATAACGACATATAAGATACTGAGAGGAATTGACAAGGTTGATAGAGACAGAATGTTCCAAAGATGGGACACAGCAACAAGGGGACACAGTTGGAAGTTGAAGACTCAGATGAATCACAGGGATGTTAGGAAGTATTTCTTCAGTCACAGAGTGGTCGGGAAGTGGAATAGTTTAGGAAGTGATGTAGTGGAGGCAAGTTCCATTCATAGCTTTAAGAAGAGGTATGATAAAGCACATGGCGCAGGGAGAGTGACCCAGTAGCGGCCAGTGAAGAGGCGGGGCCAGGAGCTATGTCTCGACCCCTGCAACCACAACTAGGTGAGTACAACTAGGTGAGTACAACTAGGTGAGTACACACACACACACACACACACACACACACACACACACACACACACACACACACACACACACACACACACACACACATTCCTTTTTGTGTGTGTGTTAGTTACCATTTTGTCCTAGGGACATGTCGATTAGACACTAGGCCTGTTGTATGTATGTGTGTTCGTGTGTAACGAAACACTTCGAAATGTTTCGGCCCCGTGTGTATGTATGTGTGTGTGTATGTGTATGTATGTGTGTATGTGTATGTATGTATGTATGTGTGTGTGTGTATCACCGATAGGTCACATAAATGCCAGTTTATGAAACAAACGATTTACTGGTAAACTTTAAAATTGCTTTTAAATATATCGATGGGAAAGATAAAAAGAATAATGTTTACGACATGAGTCATAACAAAATTGGAATATGCGGAGCGGTGAGGTGTCCCTATAAAAAAACATGAAGATAAAAAAGAAACTGAAGAGAGAAATATTAATAAATAATTCCCTTCCACCCAAAATGTTAAAATATTATATATATATATATATATATTATATATATATATATATATATATATATATATATATATATATATATATATATATATATATATATATAATGTATATAATGCAAATATCGCAAACCAAGCGATCCAGGATGCAAAACAACCACTGGGTGAAGACGGTCCTCTGGAAACGTACTTACTGGGACATCCTCCTCTTTTCTGCAATTTTGCAAGCTCCTGATGATGTGTTGATTGCAACACGAAATGCCTAGAGCTATCATTCTACTCCCCCCGTGGTTTTGCATGTATATATATATATGAACGAATATATATTTTCCAATATCGGCCGCCGGTTCCTACCCTGGCAGTGACGCATGGAACGGTAAACATTCACCATATGTTATGGAATAGCTGTCTTGCCAGAAGTGTGCAGACATAGCTTTTCAAAGAAGCCTCTTCTTTTTTTCCTTCTATATCCTTGACCTTTCTCCCTAACCCCAACAATTATCCTTCCAATAATCCCATCTATCCTATTCCTTATAACGTCACCTACCTCGCTCTACCACCAGTATCCAGTAATAAAAACAAGGATCAGGAAGCCAGAGGATAAAAGATAAAGCAGTCACAAAAACATGGCTGAAACACTTCGCGAATAACTCAGTCTTAGAGAAGAGAATTTTAGCTACGTTTCGGTCGGTCCTGGACCATTATCAAGTCACAAATGATCAAGTAAAAAGCAGAGATGACATAAGAGAGGTCGGGAAGAGGGAGGGGAAGATGGTAGTAGTATATTAGTAATAGTACTTCTACAATTACTACTAGTACTATTACTACCGCTACTACTACTACTTTTACTACTACTACTTTTGGTACTACTGCTGCTTCTCCTACTGATATCACTACTACTACTACTAATAATAATAATACTCCTGCTCTTACTACTACTACTACTACTACTACTACCTCTACTTCTGCTGCATCTGCTGTATTTACTACTACTATTACTACTTTTGCTACAACTATTACTACTTTTGCTACTACTGTTACTAGTTTTGCTACTATTACTATTTTCGTTACTACTATTGCTACTACTGCTACTACTACTACTATTACTACGACCACCACCATAACCCCCTTCTTCCTTTCCTTCCCGATCTGTCTTCTGGGCTTCTCTTTTTTCTCATCTGGGTCATCTGTGACTTAATATCCCAGGATGGACCGGGACGTCGTCTGAAGTTTCCTCCAAAAGGATACCAAGTGCTGAATAATGAGACGGGAACTAGAGAAAAGGGGAATAGCACTGCTAATCAGAAAATATAGGAATGTTGCAGGGATGAAGGGGATAAACCGGGGAGAGTCAAATGCTTATATACTATGCATGATTAAGAGAGGACGACCCAGGATGGTAGTAGAACCGATCAACAACCTATATCCCTAACAGCAGGAGAAGAATACAGGAAAATGGTAACACTAACATTGCAATGGGTATCACCGCTGGTCATCTTTCACTGGCACTAGCAGAATGTCAATGACCTCCGTTCACCTGATCAAACGATACCTACTTTTGGGTGTATATGTTTACCAATTGGATGCTCAAATGGGTCTGATTTTCTTGTCTCCTAGAGGTAAGGTAACTCTACCTCAGACAACTATCTCTTCTATTGAAACCTCAAAATGTCTCGGCGCATGGTTAACTGTATGGATAGTAGAGTGGTCAACTCACCGCTAGAGGCTCTGGCCGCCTTTACTTCCACCTGGCTGAGATGACATACATGATAGTGCTTTTATATGGTGCATGTCGAGTGCAGAACGAATGCCACACAGAAAGAGAAATGAGCTGCTGAGTCAAGTGTTACCAACCTTTGCACTTGGGACACTCCACACTCTTGCAATTTTGTTTTATCTTTATCTTTGGCTGACTATAAACTTTGTTTTTTTATCATCTCTCTTCCTATTTTTTAGGTGTGACGTTCTCCTCTGCCTCCCGGCAATTTCTGGCTAGGTACTCCATTATGTCGTTCTTTGACTTTCCCTCCAGTTCCCTTTCCCGTTGCACTGCATACATGACCTTCCCTCTTTCCTGCGAAGGTTCCTCTTCTGAGATCTGGTTTATCCCTTCCCCCACCTGCTATTCTCCCCATAATGTTTATCCTCTCCTTCACCTGCTATTCTTCCCCGTTTCACCACTACCACCTCTACCACCACCACTATCACCACTAGAAATACCACTACCTCCATAGCCACCATAATCACGACTACCACCACAACCACCACTACCATCAACACCACCACCATCACCACAAACTCCACTACCACAACCACCACTGCCATAACCACGGCCACTACCACATGACTCACCACCTCCACTACGACTGTCTGGCTCTTCACTACCACCACCTGACTTCCGACAACAATAACCCGACTCCTCATCACCTGTCTTGCCACCACATGATTCACCACAACCACTTGACTCCCATCATCACCTGATTCACTACCACCTACTGACTTGTCACTTAATCACCAGCTGACCTATCACCTTTTGATTCACTCACCAGCTGACTCACTCACCAGCTGACTCACTCAAAAGCTCAATAGTGTGCACATTAAAGTTGTGTTGCTTCTGGTTTGCTTGCCAGCACGCAACTCTCTCTCTCTCTCTCTCTCTCTCTCTCTCTCTCTCTCTCTCTCTCTCTCTCTCTCTCTCTCTCTCTCTCTCTCTCTCTCTCTCTGATATCTTCTACTTGACACAAACACCTCCACACACTCCTCCAACTCCAGCATATAAACTCAGATTCTCTTCATTTGGGATCCAGTAGCATTCCTGGGATATAAACGATTTATTGAAGAGTTTTCACAGTCTGGAGGGGCTGAGAGGGATCGAACTGAGGAAGGATTGTGAGAGGACTCACAACAAAAAAGGGGAGGTGAGTAGTATTGAAATGAAAGAGGGACTGAGAAGAATCGAAATAAAGAATGGGTGATAAAGGTTGAATTGAGAAGGGAAATGAGAGGGGTCGAACTGAGGAAAGTGTCGAATTAAAGAGTGGTTAAGAGAGATCGACCCGATGAATAGGGTGACGGGGATTACCCTGACGAAGGGTTTGAAGGAGCCGAAATGAACAACGGGGATTAGAGGGGTCGAAATGAAGAAGTGGGTGAGAAAGGACGAACTGAGAGAGATGGTGTGAGACCGTTCTTTATGAGGCGACATGCAAACAAGCGAACGAAAAGAAAAAAAACAGCGAACGAAACTCAGAGGCAATAATCCCCAGTGGTGGTCACTCGACTAATCCCCCTGAGCTTGAGGGGGGAGGGAGGGATGGACCAGGGGCGGGGAGGTAGAGATGGTTGGACCAGGATGGTAGGGGAGGTGATGAGTGGGGATGAGGACAGAGGAGCTGGGGTAACAACGCTTGTGAATTTCTCTATATGAACAACAGTGAACAAGTTGAGGGGAAGGTGACTCAGGTGAGGGATGAGGCGAGGACTGATATTAACTCTTCTAATTGTAATATTATACCTTAATTAAAGTTCTTCTTGTGAGGCAAACAAGTAAGCTTCTCAAAATACTTTGTTCATTTCCATATTTGTTTACCTTTATGACTTAGTTGAATAAATAACTGATCTTAGAATAACAGTAAAGCTAGTGAGGTACTCGCCTATATGTAGTCATCTATATATGGTTGCAGAGGTCGAATAAAAGCTTCTGGCCCCGCTACTAGGTCCACCCGGCTCCAAGAGCCTTGTAGTACCTCTTCTTAAAGCTATGTATGAATTTCACCTCTGCCATTGCACTCTTCAGATTAATCCACTTCCAGGCAACTCCAAGACTGAAGAAATGCATCCTAATATCCCTATTGCTCATCTAAGTTTTCAACTTCCATTTTTTGCCCTCTTATTCCTATTTCCCATCTCTGAAACATTCTGGCCTTGTCAGAATTTTCGACGTCGCTATCATGTCTTCCCTAGGAGTGTATTGCAATATTTAGTAATGGGTTTCTTTGTGACTGATTCTTTCACGAGTATCAATGTTTTTAAATATAGTTGATTGCAAATTTTTCCTGGTGTGTTCCAAGTTTTAGTTTCTTGTAATGTATATTTATTTTAACAAATTGTAAGTCTTTTAATAATTTTATTTACCCATGAGCCATGTATACAGGGTTCATGAAGGTGCAATCACTAGGCACATATTAAATTTTCCTCTGAAAAGAGTAAAAAATCTGATAGCATGCCTGGTGCTTTACATAAGATCTACGCTAGCCATATAGCCAGTACCTATCAGAAGGAATATTTTATGCACTGAATGTCCTCCATGACTCCTATTGAGCTTTGCTGCTCAAGCTCACTTCCTTGTCTTTCCTTTCTGATCGGACTTCATTTCCTTTCAATTCTACTGCTACTCAAAGAGTAAGTGGTGACAGCTTATATGATCGGACTTCATTTCCTTTCAATTCTACTGCTACTCAAAGAGTAAGTGGTGACAGCTTATATTATTAATTGACATACGTGAATACCTTTTTTTTTTCCTTCTTTCCATTTATACCGCCATGATTGAATTATTCAGCCGGTGGGAGTACAGTAAGGCATTATATAGTGTTCAGTCGGCTCTGGCTTGGGAGCGGTGTGGCTACTTCAGTTTACTGGTGTGTGTGTGTATGTACTCACCTATTTGTGGTTGTAGGGGTCGATTCATAGCTCCTGGCCCAGCCTCTTCACTGATTGCTACTAGGTCCTCTCTCTCCTTGCTCCATGAGATTTATCAAACCTCGTCTTAAAATTATGTATGGTTCCTGCCTCCACTCCGTCGCTTTCTAAGCTATTCCACTTCCTGACAACTCTATGACTGAAGAAATACTTCCTAACATCCCTTTGACTCATAGGAGTCTTCAACTTCCAATTGTGACCCCTTGTTTCTGTGTCCCCTATCTGGAACATCTTGTCTCTGTCCACCTTATCTATTCCTCGCAGTATTTTATATGTCGTTATCATGTCTCCTCTAGTGTCGTCAGACCGATTTCCCTTAACCTTTCTTCGTAGGACAATCCCCTTAGCTCTGAGACTAGTCTTGTTGCAAACCTTTGCACTTTCTATAATTTCTTGACGTGCTTGACCAGGTGTGGGTTCCTAACTGGTGCTGCATACTCCAGTATGGGCCAGACGTATATGGTGTACAGAGTCTTGAACGATTCCTTAGTGAGGTATTGGAACGCTATTCTTAGGTTTGCCAGCCACCCGTATGCTGCAGCAGTTATCTGATTGATGTGTGCCTCAGGAGATGTGCTCGGTATTATACTCACCCCAAGATATTTTTCCTTGAGTGAGGTTTGCAGTCTTTGGCCACCTAGACTATACTCTGTCTGCGGTCTTCTTTGCCCTTCCCCGATATTCATGACTTTACATTTGGCAGGGTTAAATTCAAGGAGCCAGTTACTGGACCAGGCTTGTAGCTTGTCCAGGTCTCTTTGTAGTCCTGCCTGATCCTCGACTGATTTGATTCTTCTCATTAACTTCACATCATCTGCAAACAGATGTATGTGTATGTGTGTGCGCGTGTGTGCTTTGATTAGCATCACTGATTGCTGGCTACTTAACCTATCTTCTCTTGAAGACGTGTACTGAGTTTGCCTCTCCCACCGCCTCATCCAGGTCATTCCACTTATCAACTACCTGACATCAAGGAAATCCTTAAGTCCCTATACCTCATTTATGTAAGTTTCTGACCATCAAAGATTTTCCTTATCTTTTGTTTTTCCTTATTTCTTACTATTTGCAGCCCTCTGGGAATATCCCATTTATTATTATTAATGAGAATTCGTCTCCATTGTAGCTATAATATCCAGGTTCTTGTTTCCTCGTTTTTGACTTTACATTAGTTGTTGACTCCAACAACATTTGAGTATCGCACTGATTTGTCTGTCTTGTACTGTTAGGTAAATGGACCCAGATGCAACTAATATGACATTTTGTTGTGGTAACTTTTCGGTCTCCAGGAGTTTTGTCAAGCCGTTATGGCTTGACAAAGGAGCTACAAAACGTATTATTCAGAGGGCTGAAGAGGGGTTATTGAGTGGTTTGAGCATTTAGAGAGGAGGGAACAAAATATGGATGATTCTGAAGATGTTTGAATCTGTAGTGGAGGAAAAGAGGGGTTGGTGTCATCCTAAGAAGGGTTAGAGGGAGGGGATAAAGGAGGTTTTCCATGCGATGGCCTTGGACATCCATCAGGCGTGTGCGAACGAGTTAGGTAGGAGGCCGGTTAGCCGGACAAGAGTCCTGGAGGTGGAAAGTACAGAGTCTGCAGCTCTGGAGGGTGGAGATGCACGCTGGGAGACGGCCTGTGTTAAAATATGTATTATTATTATTATTATTATTATTATTATTATTATTATTATTATTATTATTATTATTATTGTAACTACTTCTAGTGTTACTATTCTTATTTCTAATACCCTTCCCACAAAAAAATCCTGAGCATTTTATGAATTTTATTGCCCAGTGTAAATGGCTTTTAGGGAATAGCCTGCTACGTTGTGAAAGTTATGAGGTGGACGAGCTCCTTGGAATACAGTGTTTTTAACCGCAACCAGGAATTTCTTATTAAACATTCCTTAAGCCTTAAAAAAAGTACATTGGAGTCCATGGGAAAGGCAGCGAGCAGAAAAATTTACAGTCCACACCAAGGCTATCTACAGGGAAAGGCTATCTGGAATAAGGACTTTCAACTACTTTCTGGATGGCTGAGGCAAAAATTGCATAAAGCATAAGGTTCTCTGTTTCTCCAGCCTCCAGTCCCTCTGAACACTGCCGACGTGAAACGAAGAGGGGATGGGAGGAGGGAAAATACAGTGGAACCTCAGTGTTCGAACGTACCGGACCTAGAATAAACAGGAGTCCGAACAATTTTATTCAGAAAAAACTGACCCGGTCTTTTGAAAGTTTTTTTTGGAGTCCGAACGCACTGACTTGTTTAAAATTCAATTGTAAAAAACTTCACACGAAAGCCCTGTTTCAAAAGCGCCTTGAAGTGTTCTCTCTTACTGACCAAACTCTCTGAGACTTTTGGAAGAATCAGTTCAACATCCTCCAGTGTATTAGGCTGATAATTAAAGCCTGGAAAATACTGTTTCAGACACCGAATTTTTCGCAGTTTGAACACCACCTAGGAACCAAATAGGTTCAAAGACCGGGGTTCCACTATAAACAATAATATAAAAAAACATGCATGAACATTTTCTATGAAAGGTTGAAATGGAGGGAAGACACAGGCTACCATTGCATAGACTGCTGTTGTACCACTTCTCTTCAGTGCGAGTACACAGTGATGTGTTTACCATCACTGCTCTAAATACTGTGGCGCAGCCACTGCCCGGAAAAAACTGTTTGCAAGGTGTACTTTCAACTCGCTTTAAAAACAGTTAGTTGATTTGAAGTTAAAAACCTCACAGGGGAAAAATATTCCAGTGCCTCAAAACTCTGTTTTCAAAAAATCCCTCTTACCACAGTCGTGTTATACCGCTCGACACAGTTTCATACCACTGTTTCGTGTAGTTGTATCTCATTGCATTTTAAAATATTCTACGTTCATGCTTGGGAGTGTCGAACTTTTCAATATATTGAAGAGTTGTGAGAGATATCCTCATAGGATAGTATATATATGTGTGTGTGTGTGAGAGAATGACAGAGAGAGAGAATGACAGAGAGAGAGAGAGAGAATGACAGAGAGAGAGAGAATGACAGAGAGAGAGAATGACAGAGAGAGAGAATGACAGAGAGAGAGAATGACAGAGTGAGAGAATGAGAGAGAAAAAAAGAGAAGAGAGAAAAAGAGAGAGAATGAAAACCAGAAACACATTAAGGCAGACAAACGCTAGTAGAGAAACATCTTGAAGGCACGGGATTCTTTACAGAACATCAACACAGACTCAGAAATGGAAAATCTAGCCTCACAAACCACACAAAAGTCGGCGACTGACTTAAGGAGATTAGGCATGATAAGAGAGAGGTAGGCAGAGTGAGTATTTTTTTAGCTTCAAGGCGTTCTCTGACTCCACGTCACGGTGACCTATGGCTCAGCTGCCAATGTTCTCACCTCACACACACTGAGTGTCCGTGCTACAATCCCCGGTACGGGTGGTAACGTTGGGCATATTTCCTTATATCTGCTGTCCCCCTTAACCTAGCAGTAAGTAGGTACCTGGCTGTTAGTCGACCGGGGTGGATAGCATCCTGGGGGACAAGATTAAAAGACCCCACTGGAAATCAGACAGTCCTCGATGACGCACTGACTGTCTTAGGTTATCCTGGGTTGCCAACCCTCCCCCGGGTAAAAAATCCGAACAATCTTATCCTAAATTAAAAACAGGCCAGAGTAAGGTGAAAAATTCAAGAACACATAACGACGTAACAACTTAAAAAAAAGCATGAGAGGAGTGAAAGATGAGAGGTGGAGAGAGAGAGAGAAACACGAACATTGGCCCCTACCACTGTCCATTGTAAAATTATAAACTTGTTTTATATTAAATCTCAACTAACTTCGCTTTCGCTCTCCCTAAAGATAATTTGAACTAATAGGAAAAGCAAATCAAATGTCTCTTGAAAAGGAATGGGCCCAGATTGGCCTGAATCCTGCTTTGATGCTGGGGTACCTTTTGCGAGGGTGCCCCTTTCATAGAGATGCCCTTTTTTGTGGGAGTCCCTTTTATGTGGGATCTTCTTTGGTGTGGGTGCTCCTTTTGTGTGGAGTACCCCGGGAGAAGCGCGGGGAACACATCCCTAACTGGCACTAAACAAGAGAAACTACCAGTTCCATAAATGTGAACACGGTAAAAAAAAAATATGAATCAGCAGAAATAAGAAAGGAAGGGGACGATGGTGGAACTGGGGAGGTTGACGACAAGGGGGGAAAGAGAAGGAGGCTGTAAAGCTGTAAAGGAAAGAAGTGGGAATGAAAAAAGGGGGGTCCTCCCTTCACCAGGAAGCCCCTAGCTCGTTCCCTCCCTCTATATCATCACCCTTACATATAACTCAGGTGCCACCAGCATGTGTTGCGTCACCACCTCCCCCATCTCACATCCTCCCCAACTCTCTAGGTGCCCCCACGACCGTTACTGCCAGTACCACGTGTATTCACCTAGTTGTGGTGGTTGCAAAGACCGAGTCATAGCTCCTGGTGTATGTATATATATATATATATACATATATATACATATATATATATATATATATATATATATATATATATATATATATATATAAATATATATATACATATATATATACATATATATATATACAGGATGGGGTCCACCTCTGGTACAAATTGTGGGACCCATAGCCTCGGAGAAGTGGATAAAAAGGCTTCAAGGAAGAATATTTGGATTTCTTCCTGATGCCATTTGAATATTCCACTTCTCCTACCACCCCACATATATACACGAAAGTGGCTCCACTGAAACACGACAGTGGCTCCACTGAAACACGACAGTGGCTCCACTGAAACACGACAGTGGCTCCACTGAAACACGACAGTGGCTCCACTGAAACACGACAGTGGCTCCACTGAAACACGACAGTGGCTCCACTGAAACACGACAGTGGCACCACTGAAACACGATACTGGCTGACTGTCCTAGGACAGCAGCACGACTGTTTCACGAAATATTGACGAGAAAATGAAAGCATGCAAAACGACTTCGTAGAAAATCGGAAAAAAATATTTGTCCTGTTGTAGATTGTATTTCGAATGTATAATTACTTGCTGATGAAGTGTTCTTGATCAATGGAACTGTGGATCTACATCTTCCTTCTTCGGATGAAACCTGATTATCCCCTGTTCCTCAGGTGGTGAAGTTCATTATATTATCGACCGCTAGCGCACTCAGCTACACACTGACGTCCGGAGATCGAATCCCGGTACGGCTGGAAAACGATGGGACGTGTTTCCTTAAGACACCTGCTGTCCATACCGTCCCTTCAGGGACAGTATGGAACACACACGCACACACTTTCTCCCACACACACTCTCTCACACACACAAAAACTATCTGACAACTGGACAATTGCAAATGTAGCCCTATTATGCAGCCAAGTGAACAGACAAGAGGCACAAATTACAGGCCAGAACCACTGACTTAGGTATTGTGTAAAAGGTATTAGAAAAGATCATTAGGAAAAAGTTAGTTGAGCACCCTGAGAAGAGAGAGACAGCCTCACTAGTGACTATACTGGAGTTCAGTGATGGAATAATGGAGATTAAGTTGGAAAGACAGAGATAAATCATTTACATTTTCTCTCAGTCCACGGCAGAATTCGAACCTGCACACTCACACACACACACATCGAATTGTAACCACGAACGAGTGGTATGTAATCAATAACAACACTGCGTTCCTGATGCCATTTGAATATTCCACTTCTCCTACCACCCCACATATATACACGAAAGTGGCTCCACTGAAACACGACAGTGGCTCCACTGAAACACGACAGTGGCTCCACTGAAACACGACAGTGGCTCCACTGAAACACGACAGTGGCTCCACTGAAACACGACAGTGGCTCCACTGAAACACGACAGTGGCTCCACTGAAACACGACAGTGGCACCACTGAAACACGATACTGGCATGACTGTCCTAGGACAGCAGCACGACTGTATACATATATACGACATATATACATATATATATATAATATATATATATATATATATATATATATATATATATATATATATATATATATATATATATATATATATATATATCAATAACAACACTGCGACTAGCCGGGGATCGAACCCGTGTTGTTTAGCCCGCCTCATCGTGAGCGAAAATTCTACAACGCTTTAACCCACACCATCTTATGTCCTCGGATCACGGTACAACACCTAGCTCTGCTGGGTGTGTGATTCTTGTAGGATTGTATGGTCCCGTGGGTTAGAGCTTCGTGGAATTTTCGCTCACCATGAGGCGGGCTAAAACAACACGGGTTCGATTCCATGGCTAGACGCAGTGTTGTTATTGATTACATACCACTCGTTCGTGGTTACAATTCGATGTGTGTGTGTGTGAGTGTGCAGGTTCGAATTCTGCCGTGGACTGAGAGAAAATGTAAATGATTTATCTCTGTCTTTCCAACTTAATCTCCATTATTCCATCACTGAACTCCAGTATAGTCACTAGTGAGGCTGTCTCTCTCTTCTCAGGGTGCTCAACTAACTTTTTCCTAATGATCTTTTCTAATACCTTTTACACAATACCTAAGTCAGTGGTTCTGGCCTGTAATTCTGTGCCTCTTGTCTGTTCACTTGGCTGCATAATAGGGCTACATTTGCAATTGTCCAGTTGTCAGATAGTTTTTGTGTGTGTGAGAGAGTGTGTGTGGGAGAAAGTGTGTGCGTGTGTGTGTCCATACCGTCCCTGAAGGGACGGTATGGACAGCAGGTGTCTTAAGGAAACACGTCCCAATGTTTTCCAGCCGTACCGGGGATTCGATCTCCGGACGTCAGTGTGTGAGCTGAGTGCGCTAGCGGTCGATAATATAATGAACTTCACCACCTGAGGAACAGGGGATAATCAGGTTTCATCCGAAGAAGGAAGATGTAGATCCACAGTTCCATTGATCAAGAACACTTCATCAGCAAGTAATTATACATTCGAAATACAATCTACAACAGGACAAATATTTTTTTCCGATTTTCTACGAAGTCGTTTTGCATGCTTTCATTTTCTCGTCAATATTTCGTGAAACAGTCGTGCTGCTGTCCTAGGACAGTCATGCCAGTATCGTGTTTCAGTGGTGCCACTGTCGTGTTTCAGTGGAGCCACTGTCGTGTTTCAGTGGAGCCACTGTCGTGTTTCAGTGGAGCCACTGTCGTGTTTCAGTGGAGCCACTGTCGTGTTTCAGTGGAGCCACTGTCGTGTTTCAGTGGAGCCACTGTCGTGTTTCAGTGGAGCCACTTTCGTGTTTCAGTGGAGCCACTGTCGTGTTTCAGTGGAGCCACTGTCGTGTTTCAGTGGAGCCACTGTCGTGTTTCAGTGGAGCCACTGTCGTGTTTCAGTGGAGCCACTGTCGTGTTTCAGTGGAGCCACTGTCATGTTTCAGTGGAGCCACTGTCGCATGGTAATCACACGATGGTCTTAATGCATTGATACATATCACTTCATTCCTGTTGATACACTAAATAATATTTCTCCTCTCCTTCCCTCCATCCCTCCCACTCCCTCCTTCCCTGTGTGAGGTGCAGCAACAACAACAAGGAGTGGCAGGAAACACTTGGAGGAGTGGAGGCAGCGAGAGAGAATAAAGGAAAAGGAGAATCATTGTGTGGTGACGCCTGTATCGTCCTGTGTTTCACAGCTCTGTCTCTCACCCTCATGTAATGACACACTCCTCGTTGTTGACCAACTGTCAATATAACCAACACACGACAATGAGACAATTGCCAGACGACAGAGGCATGATTACCACGCGAGTGGCACCAGTGTCACACGATATTACGGTGATTGCCATAGGACAGTGAGACGATTGCCACACGACAGTGGTGTGATTGCCATATGGCAATGGAATGACTGCCAAGTCGTCCCACTGTCGTGTGGCAATCGTCCCACTGACAGTTGGTCAATATTGAAGAGTGTGTCATCACGTGAGGGTGGGCGGCGCTGCTGTAAACCACAGGACAATACAGGCGCTACCACAATGATTCTCCCTCTCCTATATTCTCTCTCGCTACCTCCATTCTTTTAAGTGTTTCTTGCTACCCAAGGTTGTTGGCTGCACCTCACGCAGGGAGGGAGAGGAAGGAAAGGCATGCTAAGAGTATTTTACATTTTATTCGGCGTATGTCACACACCCATATAGTCATGCCTCCAGGAACCAGGAGCTAAGGGATTAACGAGAATGGGCCCTATCGTTATACCAGTACCTTGGTTCAAGCCACCAATCACAAGGAAGACCGCCAACACTCATGAAGCAGCTTTGGCAGACTTGCCTTCACTGCTGGTCGCTACGGTTCTCACCGTGTCTTGTGCTTGCATTTTTTCCTCATTTTACATAACTTTAAATATTATACATAGGTTATATACACTGTAAATACCAGCTTGTTTTTGTGAAGGAAATACAATAATTTGTTCTCTGCTGCCTTTTTTGCTCGTTCTAATTGGTTATTGTGCAATGGCAAGGTGTGCAAACCAATAGTCTAGACATATGCTCATAATAGAAACACTGTTGGATGTCTCTTAGAGTGGGACGGGAAATACCGTAAAACATGGCTGTCAAGTATATCTCAAGTGAAGGAGGAGACAAACATGCAGCACTAAACTGCTCGTTAATATGAAGATTTTTTCTGGCTCCAACACTGTGGCTCCATCAGGGTAGTTGTAACACAACAGTGTGGGGTTCAACAGTGTAGCTAAACACATTATGGGTGTCCCGTGGTTCGGTTGATGACGCACTCGGCTTATATATTGAACGTTCGTTTCCACCCGTGGTAGTATTCCCTAGACAGGGCTAGGCTTAGCCTGTTAAATTAACGTGTACAAAATATAACAGAGTGGGTCCAATAATGTAATTACAACACAACAGTGTGGGTCCAATAATGTAATTACAACACAACAGTGTGGGTCCAATAATGTAATTACAATACAACAGTGTGGGTCCAACAGTGTAGCTACAACATAAATGAGTTCTTGCTAACTGACCAATTTTACCTATTCGGCACGACATATAAATATAAACTAGCCACCCCATTATGTGTATTATTTATATATTTTTTTACGATTTATGTACATTTGATGCTGTGTGTATAATTGTGACAATCTATGTATACTTCCGACGCTTTTTGTATACACGTGTGGCTTTGTATATACTTGTGATGCTTTACACATACATGTGACGCTACATGTTTATATGTGATTCCCTGTATACATGAGATTCTTTATGAATGCATATGACTGTGTGTGAATATTTGTAATACTTTATTTACACACATGATTATGTATGTATACATGTGATGCTGTGTGTATACATGTGATGCTGTGTGTATACATGTGATGTTTTGTGTATATATATATGCTATGTGTATACATATGATGCTGTGTGCATACATATGATGCTGTATGTATGCATATGATGCTGTGTTCACAAGTTACTTTGAAGATGTTCATACATGTGACCGCGTAAATATCTGAAGCTGTAGGTGTATATACATGTGCCACTGCAGGTATGTATACATGGTACTAAATGGTCAATGTTTCTCTGTATCTGTCTACGTATACTCTCTCTCTCTCTCTTCCCCCACTCTATCTCTCCCCCTCCTTTCATCTCGCTCTGAGTAAAGCCACAATAAACACTGGGAGACGGCACAGATGAAGTATCTGAGCCCTGATGCTGGTCCGCAGATGGCAGCCACTCCACACTTGTTCCATTCTCCACACTTCTCTCTGTCGCCTGCGCGTTCTCCTCTCATAAATCTCAAGAACCTGCATTCTCCACCCTTCGCCGTTGTTATTTTCCAGCTCGTCCGTCTCTCTCTCTCTCTCTCTCTCTCTCTCTCTCTCTCTCTCTCTCTCTCTCTCTCTCTCCTTCCCACACCAGTATTTCTTTATCTCAGCAAAACTGTCACGCGAGTGTTGTCATTGTTAGCATTGTTCACTATTCGTACATAATCTGACATGCTTCTGTTATCCCAGTGTTAACCTCCCTCATGTTTCCCCATTAATAGATAAATTTATATTGAGTTATATGAAAATAGGAAATTTTCTAGAGTTTCTTATATATTATTATTACACTTATTATTATTATTAATAGTGTTGTCATTACTATAATACACATTGCTGCTTTTAATATTATTGTTAATAAGGGTATTATTATTTTTAATAATATTATTTACTATTATTATTTTTATTATTGTTATATTATTATTATTTATTTATTATTATTTATTATTATTATTATTTATTAATACTATTAGTAGTAGTAGTAGTAGTATCATTATCACTGTTATTGCTGTTATTTTCATTATTTATTTTAATATTACAATTATTATTATTATTAAAAAACCTATAATTAATTCTTAATTTTTCCTTTTTTCCATAAAATCCTCGCTCAGTTGCAGCTCGTGGTGAGTCTGTTTCATTTACTAACTCTGTGTTGAAGATGTTGTCATTTTAACCTGGCTGTGCCTTTATACTTCCCCTGAAGGTAGCGTTCTTCCTTAACTTCCTAAATCTATAACACGCCTGACGATTGTGTTCTTAACTCACGAAATCCTAATAATACGAGTGCTCTTATCAGAAGCAGCTGGCCGAGTGGTTAGCGCACTGTCCAGTAAGTTTTTAGGACTCACCTGACATGGGTTCGACTCCCACCCTTTCTGTGATCTGTGTTTTTGCATGACTACAGGATCTATCACCATAACTGAAGGTTGTGTTCTTATAGACTCTGTGAATTAGTAACGTTAGCGAGGGGTTTCAGTGGATTAGCTGACTCTCCTTCACGCTTATTTATATTTAGCGTGACTTAAAAATACTTTCAGAACATTATTATAGCGATTAAGAAAAAAAAGGGAAAATGGATAGTTTCTAAATTAACGGAGAGTGTGCCATCATAAGACAAGTATAGTTTGACTGTAACTAGCTACTTATTAAACCTTGATTGCAGGGAGTCAAGCTGACGGGTATGAGGGGCAATGTTTCGCTCTAAGTACATATAATCTCTCAGGAAAACATTGTCCAGGCGAAACTTGTTGCATTCTCTTGTCTTTTGTCCACATTCCTACGATTTACTCCACATGTTTGGCATTTTATTGTAAAGATGTTTCGACCATCAGGGAATTTGATGAAGTCCCTGGTGGACGAAACGCCATAACCAGGTTCACTTGTCTTATTTACATACTCTCGGTACGCTCTACTAGTCGCTTTACACGACTGTGTCTGGACAGCTTGCTGATAATGACCAGGAAATGTGCTAACTATTAATTTTTAAAGGGGTGGACCGGCAAGCCAGCGGAAGGCCTCGATCACATGACCAAAAGCTCCAGCGGCGGGTCATTATAAGACTAAGACCCGCGTCAGGAAACTTGTCCTGTTTCCTGACAAACCTAACCTAACCTTTTTTTTTTTAATAATAATTACTTGTTGTGTGAAGACTGACATAAATGATATCCCGGTAATTAAGAATTATTCAGGTCTTGAAGAAAACAAATTAAGTAACATTTCAGTCACGAGGATTACGATTATCAAACAAAAGTCGAATTAAAATGAGTCTCCGGGCCCCGACACACTGTTTTCAAGAGTACTTAAAGAGTGCAAAGTAGAACTTAGCCAACCACTAACTGAAAACATCAGCCCAAGTTAGTGTTGCGCCAGAGATGTATTTGGACCATGGCTAATGTAGTTCCTATCTTTAAATCAGGGGATAAATAAGTTCCATATAATTACTTCCCAATTAGCCTGACGTCACTAGTAGGCAAGTTGTTAGAAACAATAACAGCTTTTAGTGTTATGAAACCCCATAATAGTGCCATCATATCACTATAGCGTAAGCACCTCTCCATAGTGCTGGCACCCTGTCATAGTGCTGGTACCCCACCATAGTTCTGGCATACGGTCATAATGCTGGTACCCCTGTCAGTTCTAGCACCCTGTCATAGTGCTGGCATCCAATCATAGTGCTGGTAAACTGTCATAGTGCTGGCACCTTGTTATAGTGTTGGCACCTTGTCATAGTGCTGGCACCTTGTCATAGTGCTGGCACCTTGTCATAGTGCTGGCACCTTGTCATAGTGCTGGCACCTTGTCATAGTGCTGGCACCTTGTCATAGTGCTGGCACCCCACTATATTGCCAGTACTCAACTCTGAGTGACCTGGTGAGGGTTATGATAGGCTAGTTCACCTTGAGTGACCTGGGGAGGGTTGTAGTGGGCTAGGTCACCTTGAGTGACCTAAGGAAGGTTGTGGTAGGCTAGGTCACCTTGAGTGACCTGGGGAGGGTTGTGCTGGCCTAGGTCACCTTGAGTGACCTGGGGAGGGTTGTGTTGGGCGGGGAGGATCAATACCTGACACCTGACCTTGGAGAGTGTAAAAAGTGACCCCGGGCAGCACGGTGGTCGCTCACTGAGCTTTATTGTGGCTGCTTCCGCTTTCAGGCACTGAGCTATTTAGTAAGGTTTCGGAGCTTTGTGTGTGTGTGTATGTGTGTGTGTGATACTGGCTTAGAAACCTTTATAAGGTGTGACATTGACCTAGAGATCTTTGTAAAGTGTGACACTGGTTTTCAGACTTTCGTAAAGTGTGACACATGGTAAGGAGTGACTTTTGCCAAGATATGGCGCTGGGTCGCAAATAGCGTAATAGTAAATGGATACACAAATAGGCCTAGGAACTAGGCCTCAAGAGGGTTAACAGAAGCACATCTTGATTTATATCTTCAATTGACTTATCTCTTGAAAGCAAATTTAAGATATTTGCTTAATATGTTTGGCGTCTTATTTTTACCAAGGTATGACACTGGTTTAGAAACCTTTACCAAGGTGTAGCACTGGTTTAGAAACCTTTAACAAAGTGCAGCTCTGGTTTAAAAACCTGTACCAAGGTGTGGCACTTTTTAAAAAAAAAACATTACCTGTGTGTGGATTTGGTTTAGAGACCGTTACCAAGGGTGGCACTGGCTTAGGACCGTTACTAAGGGTGGCATTGGCTTAGAACTATTACCAAGATGTGGCACTTGCTAGACACCATTCACTAAGGTGTGGCACTGGTTTAGAGACCGTTACGAAGGTATGGCACTGGTTTAAAAATAGTTACCAAGGTGTGACACTAATTTAGAAGTCTTTACCAAGGTGTAGCACTGGCTGAGACCGTTACCAAGGTGTGGCACTGGCTGAGACCGTTACCAAGGTGTGGCACTGGCTGAGACTGTTACCAAGGTGTGGCACTGGTTTAGAGAGACATCTCACTGGGAATTCCATAATAAAGTTTGTCTACGATAAGTCAACTTCGACATGAGAATCCTCATCACTTTACGATTCCGTAAAAATATTTTTACAGTTACCTTATGACCTTGGATGACTTCTGTGACTTTCGGGTAACCGAGGTCTTCCCTGAAGACGTTAGTAAATTTTGATAGCCAAGCTGGTTGACCTATAGCTAGCCTATGACCCCAAGACAAATCGACTCACTCTCTGACCGTATGATTTAACTCCAAATGACCCGACTGTGACCTCTGGGTGACTAATGACCTAGGATGACCTGACTGTGTTCTGGGTATTACAGTCGATGACATGACTCAGTGGCTCCTGTGTGACCTTTTGACTCTCAGATAATATGATTCCGAGCGTTCTGGTGACATGAATTCATAAGTAACTTCTACGATTCTGTGACCCCTAGATGACCTGTTACCCCCGTGACCTCTGAAACTGTATGACCCCGGATGACGTGCCTCTGTGACCTCTGAGTGACCTGGAATGTAGCTGTGAGATTGTCTCATCGACCGCTCCTGTTTACTACTGCTTCCCGAGGCCAACTCTTACATTTGTTTCCTCGTATCTCAAACATTTTTTTTCCTCCTCTCTCCATGTTTTTCCTAACTTTTTTTTTACCCTTAATGTCTCCACCACTTCTATTTTACCCCTAATGTCTCCACCATTTTTATTTCTTTCTTTTCCCCCAGCATCTGTTTCTCTCCCTCGTGTCTCAAACAAATTTTCAACACTGTTTTGTTTTATTTCCTCTCCTCTCTCTCTCTCTCTCTCTCTCTTTCTCTCTCTCTCTCTCTCTCTCTCTCTCTCTCTCTCTCTCTCTCTCTCTCTCTCTCTCTCTCTCTCTCTCTCTCTCTCATGTGTCCAAGTTTTTTTTCTCCCTCACGTGTCCAGCAATTATGTTTTTCACCCTCGTCTTCAGACAATTATTCTCTCCGTCATCTCCAGCAATTGTTCTTCCCCTTGTCTCCAACAATCGTCGTCCGCCTTGTCTAAACCAATTGGGCTCCCCTTTATCTCCAACAGTTGTTCTCCCCACTTGCCTCCAACAGTTGTTCTCTCCCTTGTCTTCAACAGTTGTTCTTCTCCCTTGTCTCCAAAAGTTATTATTCCCCCTTGTCTCCAACAGTTGTTCCCCCTTGTCTCCAACAGTTGTTACCCCTTGTCTCCAACAGTTGATCCCCCTTGTCTCCAACAATTGTTCTCCCCCTTGTCTCCAACAGTTGTTCCCTTGTGTCCAACAATTGTTCTAACCCTTGTCTCCAACAATTGTTCTCCCCCTTGTCTCCAACAATTGTTCTCCCCCTTGTCTCCCACAGTTGTTTTCCCCTCACGCCACACAAAATTTCGCTCGTGTCACTAAAAGTTTTTTCGATAATATTACCAAAACATTTTCTTAAAAAATCCTTGATTGCTTGTGAACAGCTACACACACACACACACACACACACACGTGTGTGTGTGTGTGTGTGTGTGTGTACTCACCTATTAGTGGTTGAAAGGGTCGAGTCTCGGCTCCTGCTCTTGATTATTACCTTACCACTTGCCAGATTTACTCTCTTCTAATTTCACAGGACATGTCATACCTATTCTTAAAACTTCCTACAGAGCCTGCCTCCTCTATCTAATCGTCCACGTCATGATTCCTCGGACCACTCAAATTGATTTTAAATTTCAAATGTACCCTCGTGTACCCGTTCCCCGCCTCTCGAACAGTGTGACCATGTACACAATCCTCCGAGTATTTTGAATATCGTTATCATGGCTCCCATGGTTATTCTATTCATTAATATCGTCTGGTTCAGTTCTCTTAGTCTCTCCTCATATCTCATTCCCCTCGACTCTGAAACTAGTCTCGTTGCGCATCTCTTCCCTTTATCCAGTTTCATAATATACTTTATCAGGTGAGGATTCCATGCTGGTGCTGCATCCTCCCAGATTCTCTACTCTTTATACTGAAACAAATAACAAACCGGGTTCAAAAAACTACTGGTATATGGTGCTGGTGAAGGGCTCTTGATCAGAGGAATTGGGAGTGACCCATCCCTTCTTTATATCAAATCTGATTTACCTCTCATCCTCCCCAGGTGCTGTATGAGCCCTAAGGTTTTAGTGCTTTCACGTGATTTTACAAGGACTACTACTACTAATGATAATAAAATAATAATAATAATAATAATAATAATAATAATAATAATAATAATAATAATAATAATAATAATAATAATAATAATAATTATAATAATAATAATATAATTTGAAGATCCCTTGACTGGTTTTGTATAAGCCTACAAATGGAGATTTATTGCATCTTAATTTTTTCACATTATTTTCACGTCTACACAATATACCATCAACGCAATTAGACTAGGTGATGATGATTGCGGGGTCGCTGCCCCCGGGGCCAGAGCAGCCCCCCACCTGCTGATTCACACTGTCAATAAGACACAGCATGCGGGTTATGGCATTTTATTGTGAAGACGTTTCACCCTCCAGGGACTTCATCAGTTCACCTGCTGGGCCAAACGTCTTCATGGTTAAATTCAATAACTCGCATTGTGTGTCTGGTTTACATTTTTTTTTTTTTTTTTTATTAACACATCGGCCGATTCCCACCAAGGCAGGGTGGCCCGAAAAAGAAAAACTTTCATCATCATTCACTCCATCACTGTCTTGCCAGAAGGGTGCTTTACACTACAGTTATAAAACTGCAACATTTACACCCCTCCTTCAGAGTGCCGGCACTGTACTTCCCATCTCCAGAACTCAAGTCCGGCCTGCCGGTTTCCTGAATCCCCTTTATAAATGTTACTTTGCTCAAACTCCAACAGCACGTCAAGTATTAAAACCATATGCCTCCATTCACTCCTATCAAATACGCTCACACATGCTTGCTGGAAATCCAAGCCCTCGCACACAAAACTTCCTTTACCCCTCCCTCCAACCTTTCCTAGGCCGACCCCTACCCCGCCTTCCCTCCACTACAGATTTATACACTCTCGAAGTCACTCTGTCTCGTTCCATTCTCTCTACATGTCCAAACCACCTCAACAACCCTCCTCAGCTCTCTGGACAATCGTTTTGGTAATCCCGCACTTCCTCCTAATTTCCAAACTCCGAATTCTCTGCATTATATTCACACCACACATTGACCTCAGACATGACATCTCCACTGCCTCCAGCCTTCTCCTCGTTGCAACATTCATCACCCATGCTTCACACCCATATAAGAGCGTTGGTATAACTATACTCTCATACATTCCCTCTTTACTTCCATGGACAAGGTTCTTTGTCTCCACAGACTCGAAGTGCTCCACTCACCCTTTTCCCTCATCAATTTCTGATTCACCTCATCCTTCATAGACCCATCCGCCGACATGTCCACTCCCAAATATCTGAATACATTCACCTCCTCCATACTCTCTCCCTCCAATCTGATATCCAATCTTTCGTCACCTATTCTTTTTGTTATCCTCATCACCTTACTCTTTCCTATATTCACTTTCAATTTTCTTCTTTTACACACCCTACCAAATTCATCCACCAACCTCTGCAACTTCTCTTCAGAATCTCCCAAAAGCACAGTGTCATCAGCAAAAAGCAACTGTGACAACTCCCACTTTGTATTTGCTTCTTTATCTTTTAGCCCAACACCTCTTGCCAAGACCCTCGCATTCACTTCTCTTACAACCCCATCTATAAATATATTGAACAACCACGGTGACATCACACATCCTTGTCTAAGGCCCACTTTTACTGGGAAATAGTCCCTTCCCTCCTACACACTCTAACCTGAGCCTCACTATCCTCATAAAAACTCTTCACTGCTTTCAGTAACCTTCCTCCTATTCCATACACCTGCAACATCTGCCACATTGCCCCCCTATCTACCCTATCATACGCCTTTTCCAAATCCATAAATGCCACAAAAACAGCTTTACCCTTATCCAAATACTGTTCACCTATATGTTTCACTGTAAACACTTGGTCTACACACCCCCTACCTTTCCTAAAGCCCCCTTGTTCATCTGCTATCCTGCTTTCTGTTTTACTCTTAATTCTTTCAATAATAACTCTACCATACACTTTACCAGGTACACTCAACAGACTTATTCCTCTATAATTTTTGCACTCTCTTTTGTCCCCTTTGCCTTTATACAAAGGAACAATACACGCTCTCTGCCAATCCCTAGGTACCTTACCCTCTTCCATACATTTATTAAATAATATCACCAACCACTCCAAAATTATATCCCCACCTGCTTTTAACATTTCTATCTTTATCCCATCAATCCCAGCTGCCTTACCCCTTTCATTCTACCCACTGCCTCACGAACTTCCCTACACCCACAACTGGCTCTTCCACACTCCTACAAGATGTTATTCCTCCTTGCCCTACACACGAAATCACAGCTTCCCTGTCTTCATCAACATTTAACAAATCCTCAAAATATTCTCTCCATCTTCCCGATACCTCTAACTCTCCATTTAATAACTCTCCTCTCCTATTTTTAACTGTCAAATCCATTTGTTCTCTAGGCTTCCTCAACTTATTAATCTCATTCCAAAACTTTTTCTTATTTTCAACAAAATTTGCTGATAACATCTCACCCACTCTCTCATCTGCTCTCTTTTTACATTGCTTCACCACTCTTTAACCTCTCTTTTTCTCTCCATATACTCTTCCCTCCTTGCATCACTTCTACTTTGTAAAAACCTCTCATATGCTAACTTTTTCTCCCTTACTACTCTCTTTACATCATCATTCCACCAATCGCTCCTCTTCCCTCCCGCACCCACTCGCCTGTAACCACAAACTTCTGCTGAACACTCTAACACTACATTTTAAAATCTACCCCATACATTTTCGACCCCATTGCCTACACTCTCACTAGCCCATCTATCCTCCAATAGTTGTTTATATCTTACCCTAACTGCCTCCTCTTTTAGTTTATAAACCTTCACCTCTCTTTTACTTACTGATTCTATTTTCCTTGTATCCCATCTACCTTTACTCCCACTGTAGCTATAACTAAAAAGTGATCTGATATATCTGTAGCCCTCTATAAACATGTACATCCTGAAGTCTACTCAACAGTCTTTTATCTATCAATACATAGTCCAACAAACTACTGTCATTACGCCCTACATCATATCTTGTATACTTATTTATCCTCTTTTTCTTAAAATATGTATTACCTATAACTAAACCCCTTTCTATACAAAGTTCAATCAAAGGGCTCCCATTATCATTTACACCTGGCACCCCAAACTTACCTACTACACCCTCTCTGCATGTTTCTCCCACTTTAGCATTTAGGTCCCCTACCACAATTACTCTCTCATTTGGTTCAAAAGTTCCTATACATTCGCTTAACATCTCCCAAAATCTCTCTCTCTCCTCTACACTCCTCTCTTCTCCAGGTGCATACACGCTTATTATGACCCACTTTTCGCATCCGACCCTTATTTTAATCCACATAATCCTTGAATTTACACATTTATATTCCCTCTTTCCTTCCATAACTGATCCTTCAACATTATTGCTACCCCTTCCTTAGCTCTAACTCTCTCAGATACTCCTGACTTAATCCCATTTATTTCTCCCCACTGAAACTCGCCTACCCCCTTCAGCTTTGTTTCGCTTAGGGCCAGGACATCCAACTTCTTTTCATTCATAACATCGGCAATCATCTCTTTCTTATCATCCGCACTACATCCACGCACATTCAGACAACCCAATTTTATAAAGTTTTTCTTCTTCTCGTTTTTAGTAGATTTGTACAGAAGGGGTTACTAGCCCATTGCTCCCGGCATCATAATGGTTTACATACTGTCGGTATATTGTACCATTGTATTGTCATCGTTCAGGCTGTTGGTGCTGGCAGCATCAGCAGCCTGTGTGTGTGTGTATAATAGACGACAATGTAACCTAAGGAAGCCTAACTACACATAACCTAACCCAAGCGAATAGAACAAAAAAAAATTGCTAAAAATTTAATGAAAAAATTTAAAATTTGGTTAAGAACGTTTATTTTCTTTTAGCAAAATTGGATACGTCAACTGTATACATATACAGTATATGCTGACATACTGCATCACGCAGGACGGGACTAGTGGAAAGTGTTGACATCTGTCAGCCTGAACTGGGCGACTTCAGTAGAGTAATGAGAGCGACTCGCGTGGAAAACTCTACGGGAAATACTCTTCACGTTTAACTTACTTTGACTTCTACCCTCTATTATCTACTAAATCCTTTAGGCCTTTATTAAAATTTCTTATTTTTATTATTCTAAATCCCCATGACATGTTAACCATTTAAATTGTAGTAACATCACTGAAGACAGCAGAATATTAAATACACAGAAGTGATAGTTAATATATTTTCTAATAACTCTCTCTCAGCTCACATTTAAGATATTCTTGTAACTCAGCGATTACATGAGTTATCCTGTACCCTGATAGTGACTAGGTACCTCAGTGAGCGACCTCTCAGTTACTCACTGGGACCATAATTATTGAGCCCACACTAGGTAAGTTTTCATTAACACTCAGGTACTATAATTAATGGGCTCACACTAAGCTCTGTCACTTTCAGGAATCACACTCACTAAGATCTCAGTCACTTTCAGTACCAATCACAATTACTGGGCTCACACAAAGCTCTCAGTCACTCTCAGGGTTCACAGGTACTGGAGGTTACATTCGATGAGCTCTCAGTCACTCTCAGGACCACCATTACTGGGTTCACTCTCACTGAGCACTCACTCTCAGCCACAACACACACTCAGAGGTCACGTTATTCTACAATCACAGAAAAAGTTTGGAACCTGTATATGTAAATACCTAAATATAATTATCTAATTGCAGTTACCTACTTGTAATAACCTACTGTAATGAACATTCAGGAGAGAGAGACAGACAGACAGACAGACAGACAGACAGAGAAAATGACTGTAGGTTAAGTAACTACATGACTGTAGGCTAAGTAACTACATGACTAGATATAGTTACATACCCCATAGGGAAGTTATATTGGGCTCTACTGTGACCACAAATGCTCTAGCTTAAGTCTAATCAAAGCCGCCATTTCTTCTCACGAAACCGTAACAACACGACTGCAAATAAATAAATCGTGTTGTTACGGATTAGCAAGCCATAAAGAATACTTATTTTGACTGTCTTCAAAACATTATTGCTGATACATTTTATAACAAGGATGAGTAGGTGAAAAGTAGATATTTTACTGAAATGTCAAAAAATGCTTGAAATCGTTGGAATCAGATCAATTACTGTAGAATGTCATTCTTATTTGGCTTCAAACTTTTACCATTGAATGTCTTCGTTGGGCTGTGTAAATTTAAAATTGTCAATATTATTAAATAAATTGTCTCAAATGCCTCTTCTGATCGTCTTTATGCCCTAAATATTGGTGTATCTTAATTGGTAGTGTTTTGTTATTAATTTTGGGTTGTGTGAGTGTCAGTTCACAATTTTTTCGTGTAAATCTTATCTAGTTCGAATTTTTGCAGGAGAAAAATCCTGCAAAAAAATAAAAATCCAAGGTTTTATGGTGTTTTTTAAGTTTAACGAGGGGAGATCTTCCTATTTTTCGGAATATTCTCAACAACATTTTAGTTTGTTATCTCACAAATTTTCTCAAGTAATACTCGAGAAAATCTTATTCGATCAGCTTCGGATTTTCAACACCCTTGTAATGTATCTTGGGCAAGATTCATGTGTGTATTTGCCTGAGTGGGTGACATATACACAGTGCAACAAAGGTCATTCTCAAATTTTGCTTCTGTGTGATAGTAGGAGACAGGCAACTCTGATCTGCTTGAAAATTTCAACGATAGCGTATGCTACTAAGTAGAAGATTGGTATATTTAATGGAGTATGATGATACCATTTTGTCACTTTTAATGTTGAAATGGTATATTATTATACCTCATTGCATTATTTTTGTCTTTATGCTGGTAAGGGGGACTCTATCCAAGAACCTGAGCTTAACTTCCCATTGCATTGATCGAGTTTGAATGTATCCCATTCCACAGGCGCTAAATGACACCTACGGATTTAGCGATTTTCTCTGGTTAAAATACAATTGTGAGCTGAAGAAACTGAGAAAATTGGCACAATGTTTTCAGTGCAATAACATGTGAGGCCTTTTCGTGAATAACTTAGAAATCGACAACGATGATGTCTCTCAGAAGGAGATGTACACTGTTAGTGTACAGTGTTGTTATCACTGTCCAGTTCTTTTACCACCGAGATGTGCGAGCTTGCTACCTCTGGTTGACTTGCTTCTGATAGTTTCTCAAAGACAAAATGTATAACAACTATTCTCACTGATATGTAGAAAATTTAAAATGGAAATTAAAAAATAGTGAAGACCTTTAGTTTTATTGTTTTGTAATTTGACAAAAAATTACAGATTTAAAATACTCATTAAAATGCACACAAAAAAATTGTACTTTATTTATAATTTTTTTTTTTTAGTACAGTTCTTCGGTGAAAGTGAGTGACTAACCCAAGAACAATGTATGCATCTGGCTATACCTAGTTTCTTGTTTTATCATTATCTTCATAAATGTTATCATTTTCCTAGAGTTTTATTTTTATTTGCTGCATTTTAGCATCTCTTACTGTATGGAACATAGATACATTCACAGTTTACTATGTGTACTGACTGTATTACAGAATACAAATTCCAGAGTAAGATTGGACACTTGAGGATATTGATCTATAGTCTGGGCCATTTGAGGATATTAAACTGCGTCCGTGAGACCTCTTCACCTACATGTATCCACATACATGCACAGATGTGTTGAGCTACTTGTACAGTTTCTGTATCTGAACACTGTTATACTACAGAGATTTTCAGACTGGGTAAAAGTTCGAATTTTGGGACCTCTTAAGAGTGTCTTAAACTACAGCAGCTAGACCTCTTCAGTGGGTTGATCGAACGCTCATGGATCTTTTCAAATTATTGATCTCAAGCTCCTGGACCACTTAGTAGGAATGAGCTATAGTTCCTAGATCCCTTAATGGAGTTTAGCTGGGGCTCCTCTGCCTCTCGAGGTAATTAGGGTGGGATGGGATACCTCTCTCGGATCACGACCAAAACAAGTCTACTATATTATGATACTTAGGTCATTAACTAGTTCCAGGATGATCCTCATTAAAGTGATAATTGAGTATTATTACCAAGCTTGCTTGGAGTGATTACATTTAATGATGTTATAAGAGGAACATAATGTGGCGTCACGAACATTCAACTACACATTAATGACTGCACTAAAACACACATACAAACTCATTAAAACTTATGATCACACACACACACACACACACACACACACAAACACACACACACACACACACCTCTTAATTTTAAGGAATGTGTACAAGTAGAACCATCTGGATAGAGAGAATGTAGGTACAACTCTTTTTTCACTGCCTCAGACGTGTATATCATGAGTTTAACAACGGCCAGGAAAATATTTTTTAATTTTTTTTTCCCAGTTTTTCTTTCTTATTTAGCCTAGCCCATGGCCGGGCTTCGGGAGTAAAAAGACTCTCGAAACTCATCAAAGGTATAAAGGTATATATTAAAAATTCACTACAGTCTGTTAAAAAACAACATTTGTTTGTGATTTTTTAAGAAAATCCAACTTGATAAAATTAGCAAGAAATTGGCCAACTGACCCCCCCCCCCCTCCCCACACATGCGAAATAATTTGCTTATTAAAATTTGCAGATTAAAATGTACGTAGTTCATTTTTTAATATATCCCAACGATGGTTAAAATTTAAAGTCGGTAATGAAAGGCATTATTCAGAAATTGATCTGATTCTTCATTTATGGATGAATTCCTACGATTTTTTTTTTTATTGTTGGGGTATTTTACTTTATAGACAAATATGTCAGCACACAAACGAAAATAAATTGGCACAATCCTGGGCGTAAGATATATCAGCCATTTAATATTGAAGCCGTTCAGAAGAGGTGATCTGAAAGTTATTTAACGTAATTAGGGGAATAAAAGAAATCACACTATTTTATACGTAAAATGGTCGAAACTGCATCTACATTACAAACATAACCCGCTCAAAAGAGAATGAAACTTATGACGACGTTTCGATCCGACTTGAGCCATTAACTATTGTATTGTTCCACTAGCGGTATTGTGCCTTTCTATTCTTCATGGAGTCAGACTTGTTAATGGTACAAGTCAGACCGAAGCGTCAACACAACTTTCATTCTTCTATGTGAGGATTATTTGTGAATCGTTACCGTCACGCCATTGGGCCTTTTTTTTTATTCCTTCTGTACCTACATATTTTTATTTCACTCATCGCCGTTGTGGACGTAGGAGGCACCTTTTATGAAAGGTCGACGCCATTTTATGAACGTTTTCCGTGCCATTCCAGGTTGCTGGTAATAAAAACGGAAAGTTGGATTAATACAAGAAAAAAAATCTCGGGTAACTTGCTAAGGCTCCCCTTTCGGAGACACCTAATTATTCTTAATTAAGGCTCTCAAGCCAGTGTGGCCTTTATTTTATATTCTTCGTTTACAACGGCAGACAGGTTGGGTGTCATGTTTACACCCAGGGTTTTTATTCTGCTCTTTTTCCGTGTTGTACACTGTTTCCGTCCTTCGTTGTCTTACTCCGCCATTTATTACTTAACATTGACTGTTTATCCTCTACATTTTTGTTGGTAACCGATCCAGATCGTCTTTTCATTTCTTATATTCTGTCCATTAGATCTGCGTCTTATGCAAACACTGGCTATATGTGTCCACACTACCTGGTAGGTCGTTCACATACCCATGGGAAAGTATAAGTCACTTTTTTATTAAACATAATAGGAAAAACATATAGCTATGTTTCCATATAATGTCTTCTCGGAGAATGGGTTTGACCATTAGGAAAATAAATCTGTCACTGTGAACAAGTAAACCTCAGTAATCGGGTGAGGATTTCATCAAGCATTTTACTTTAAATTTAGTAGCTATGGAAGCTTCAAAGGTTTCCTTCTAGTATTGATCCCAGGGCAGATTCTTGGGAGACACTCTGGTTACATTCACCAGTTCTGATACATCATCTATCATCATGACTCTATTTTCTGACTTTTAGATAACCCAGAATCCATTCTAATGCCTTTCGATTTACTGGGAGCTTTCTTTTCTTATGTAAGTATCAGTCGAGTACCTAGACTCAACATGCCACGAGTCACTCAAATCTCGACACACATTCGACCATGATGTTATTTCCTTTATGATTGATGAGGCAGAGAACTATGATACTTCGAAGAGATAAGAAAAAGATACGATATCGGCAATATAGAGACTACAACGAGCACATGAGAGAGGGTTCATATCCTCCACACTATTATGAGTCTTCGTTATCACCAAAGCGTATCAGCGAGACGATAACGCTTAAGATAAGAAGCTTAAAAAATCTATCCCCTCGCAGTTTAATATCTAGATTAGGAAAGGTGTGGATCGAATGGGAAAATAGTAATGATGTTGGGTGTGAAGGGAAGGTGGTGTGAGTTGTGGTGAGGTGATGGTGCTGTGAGGATGTGAAATGGTGTGGTATATTAGTTCCAAGAGTTATGGTGTTATCAAGAGTTTCAATGGTCAGGTGGAAAGAGGGTGTCTCAGAGTGCTTGTTACTTGTGATGAGCCCTCGTAAGTTCCGTGGCGTCGCTTGCTCTCTCTAGTATTACTTTTAGACGGAAACATCAACAAGAAACCTTATAATGCATTGGTAAATTGATTTACATTCTGTAAACTATTTGTTTATTGAGGAGATGTGTGCTTTCGCTCAAACAATTGAACGTCAGCAGATCCAGACGTATTTTAAAGCAGAGAAGCGAACGACTAAACTGAGTCATCTTAAGAGACATTTAAGTGTAATACTAATGACCTTCACTTATAGCTAGAGACAAGACAAATAAACTGAGTAAAAGAGTAAAGAAGGAAAGAGAAACTTAGATAAAGGGTTGCAGATTCTCTTTTACATTCTCCATCTACCGTTTCTTACATTTTTCCTCCTCATTCTCTTCGTCAGGACGTAACATCTTCCTCATGGGGTGAGTAAAGAGATGCGAGGGATCACTATACAGGGATCATTATACAAGTACCACTGTACAGGGACCACTATACAGGGATCACTATACAGGGCTCACCATACAAACATCACTCTACATGGATCACTAAATTTATATTTACATTAATATTAACAGGAATCACGAACTGGTTGTGTTTCTAAAATGCTACAACCCTTATCATACAACAATCTTCCATTGTATAAAACTATTAATGGAATTATTTCTATACACATTTGCTGCGCAATAAAAGATACATGTGCACAGCAACAAAAGACATGTTCTGCACTTGTTAATTCTCTTCATAGGAAATATTCTTCAGGTGCTGGTAGGGTGGTGAACCGCGCAGCGCTCTTTATGTTACGGACACAACATGCTGAAGAGGTTTCAGCTGGGGAACTATGTTTCGCTCAGAGTAGAGTTTCTTCAAGTTATGCAGAGAATATTTTTTTCTTAACAAACACACACATACGCATGAGCTGTTTAGCATAATGAAGGCAAGTGGGTTTTTCTTTTTTTTGAGAACTTAAACACCGGTGTGTCGGATGTCAGTTTAGAACCTACGCACCAGATCATCCCGCCCTAAAAGACTGTTTTCCAACCTTCTCTCCGTTGTAGCTACGGAGTGACCAATGGAGATCAGATTACTGTGTCTTCATAACCTACAACTCTCGGCGATGCGCCTCTGCAAGCAGTATATCATTACCATACTCAACAACCATGTCTAAAAGAAGGGAAATGGCAAAAAATGTCGACATAATGGATGGATGGATGGCTGGCCCTCATGCGTGCCTTCGTGAACGTGAATGGTTGGATGTCTGGCCTTCACGTACGCCTTCGTGAATGGTTGGATGTCTGACCTTCACGTTCCTCTTTATGAATGGCTGAATGTCTGGTTGTGGAAATTTTCGTTTAGCGGTAGTGCTTCTTTTTGTAGCGGCCGGAGCCAACTGAAGTCGCTGGTGTGCCCTGGGAATGAGAGCCTTCCCTATCCTCTTTCCACTTTAACCTCCCCTCCCACACGTCAACCATCCCCTTCCGTCATCAACCTCCCCCTTCTCCACGTCAACCTTCCCCTCCCCACGTCAACCTGTGTTGCCCCCCCCCCTCATCCGTTGGTAGGTGGTGTCCCTCACTTCCTGGATAAAATTTCCCTGAAAACCACAATTTTATGGATATTTTACTCTCTAAAGGTGGGCGACCAGGCCTGTGAGTCGATTTTATCTGGAAGTTTTGCCAGGTGTTGTGGCACTGCTGTGTCCCTGGGCTCTGTTCCCTCTGTTCTGGCGTCGTCTTTCATATTATCAAGCTGAGGTTATAACCATTCTCCTAAGACAAGATGGTACCATATTGTAACATCATTGAAGGGATACTTGGGCTTTAGGTAAATATATTTTTTTTCTTTACTCTCAGTTCATTAAATGGCCAATTTATCCTTAAGTTTGATATTTTGTGAGTTTCGCCATTATAATGTTTTAGTTGGACTAGTAGAGGTATTGCACAGGTGTTCTATCATTTAGAGAATTTTGTGTTTGAGTGATGTTGGTTATTCCAGGTGCTGAAGATTCGCGTGGTGCGCATGTCAGTCCCTTTAAAAGGGGATGCCATGATGCTACGGGACGTCTCTGATTCCAAGATATTGGAGCTACCGTCTCCTTCCTTGACTCAAAGCTGCTTCCCAATAATTATAATAATTGGTATCAGTTTCGGGGTGTTGGTATTCTCTCGAGGTCTCAAGTGGTAATCTGAAGATTTCGAAATAATTGAGAAATCGATGGATTGTGAAGGTTAAGAGATGAGAGAAGAGTTTGAGTGGAGCTCTCATACTGACAGTCTTGAACTGACCATTCACCAGATCAAAGTCGCTTAACTTAGACGTATGGGCAGGTGAATTGCTTGCGGTGTCAACAGAAGAGGTGACCAGGTATGTGCGAGTCTTATGGTTAGCGTACACAGGAAGACTGACTTCACTCTCAAGCCTCTTCTTTGGACTGTGACCTAAACAAGTGCATGAAGCATACAATAAGAGGGAGAGAGTGAGATCTGAGAAGGCCAGAACAAGGTCCTCTCTTGAAGAGGTATAGTATGAGAAACTGACACGTTGACAAGGAGACAAAAGAAATTGTATGGAATATTTTATTGACGATTTTTCGCCATCGCAATGACCTTTATTAAGTCCCAAACAGATGTTTGAGATTCATGAAAGCCAATGTGTTGGCGAAACGTCGTTAAAAAATCCATATAAATGCATTTGTCTCTTCACCATGGTAATCTCATATTATATTTCCCTTGGAGAGTTATATGCCACTCTGATGACCAGTTCGGTACTCTGCACCTCCTACACAATCTCTATTACTTCCCTACACGTCAGAGTCTTCTCTCTCTCATCCTATTGACAATTTGCCGTTATTCCTGACCCTTGTGTCTTTCTCCTCTATGGCCTCCACCTTCCAGGCTTTCCTTACTTAGTCTATGCAGGTACCTCCAAGCCCAGCTCTTATCACCACTTGTCACACTGGCGCCGGGGATCTCTGGACTCGTGGCCTCTGGCGCCACTCCACCTTCCGCTAGGACAGTTTCTCGAAAGGCCACTCGTGCTAAGGGCCAGCCCCGATCATTTGGTTCATCTGAAGAGGTGTGGCTGATCCTGGAACAACGAATGTGAGGGGATGAGGGTCTTCCATGACTACAGTCTTACGATGGGCTCCTCACTTTCTTTATGATGACGCTAAACATCAGGGGTAAAATAGTCATTTATTATTATTATTATTATTATTACTATTATTAATATTTTAATAGAAGAAGCTCTAAACTTCTGTTGATCATACATCGTTGCACGAGTAAGACAACGACTTTCCCTGGCAAGGTTCCTGCCACGGGTTCTCCCAAGAGCCCTTTCCGAAAGCAATCCAAATAGTGTACCTTTCATTACTTCGGGGAACATGGGAAAACGTGGAGGAATTTCTGTATTTTATTGAAAGTGCTCCTCTACTTTATATATGCCTACCTTCGAGAAGATATTCTGCTGCCCAGTCTAACCTGTGATCAAGCTAGATTATTATAATTATTAATATGATTAATGAATCTCAACACGGTTTTACTAAGGGGCGTTCCTGTCTTACGAATTTACTAACTTTTTTCACTAAGGTGTTTGAAGAGGTAGATCATGGTAATGAATATGATATTGTGTATATGGACTTCAGTAAGGCTTTCGACAGAGTTCCACATCAGAGGCTATTGAGGAAACTTAAGGCACACGGAATCGGAGGAGAATTTTTTTCCTGGGTAGAGGCATGGTTGACAAATAGGCGGGAGAGAGTTTGCATAAATGGGGAGAAATCAGAATAGGGGCACGTCTCAAGCGGTGTCCCACAGGGGTCAGTTTTGGGCCCCCTGTTGCTTACAATTTACATAAACGACATAGATAAGGGAATAAATAGCAACATAAGCAAATTTGCTGATGACACCAAAATAGGCCGTCCAATTCATTCTAATGAGGATGATTTGAATAGACTGATGCAGTGGTCGGAGAAGTGACAGATGCAGTTTAATGTAGACAAATGCAAAGTTCTAAATGTTGGGCAGGACAATAACCATGCCACATATAAACTGAATAATGTAGATCTTAATACTTGTGATTGCGAGAAGGATTTAGGAGTTCTGGTTAGCAGTAATCTGAAGCCAAGACAACAGTGCATAAGTGTTCGCAATAAAGCTAACAGAATCCTTGGCTTCATATCAAGAAGTATAAATAATAGAAGTCCTCAGGTTGTTCTTCAACTCTTTGGTTAGGCCTCATTTAGATTATGCTGCACAGTTCTGGTCACCGTATTACAGAATGGATATAAATGCACTGGAAAACGTACAGAGGAGGATGAAAAAGTTGATCCCATGTATCAGAAATCTTCCCTATGAGGATAGACTGAGGGCCTTGAATCTGCACTCTCTAGAAAGGCGTAGAATTAGGGGGGATATGATTGAGGTGTATAAATGGAAAACAGGAATAAATAAAGGGGATGTAAATAGCGTGCTGAAAATATCCAGCCAAGACAGGACTCGCAGCAATGGTTTCAAGTTGGAAAAGTTCAGATTCAGGAAGGATATAGGAAATCACTGGTTTGGTAATAGAGTTGTGGATGAGTGGAACAAACTCCCGAGTACCGTCATAGGGGCTGGGACGTTGTGTAGTTTTAAAAATAGGTTAGATAAATACATGAGTGGGTGTGGGTGGGTGTGAGTTGGACCTGACTAGCTTGTGTTACTAGGTCAGATGCCGTACTAATTCCTTAAGTGGAAGTGACCTGACTACATGGAGTTTACCTGGAGAGGGTTAACTCCAGGTGGTCGGGTCTAAGATGGGGAGTGATGGACTTGCCTCGCATGGGTCAGTAGGCCTGCTGAAGTGTTCCTTTTTTCTTATGTTCTTCTTATGATTATTATTATTGTTATTATTACATTACTGGAAGGGGCGCTAAACTCTTTTGATTCTTATAGCGCCAGGGAGGAATGGGAGGCAATCAGGTTCGGTTCAAGGAAATATAAAACAGGTCCAAATCTTTGCATCAAGATCCCCATACCAGCATCAAGACACATTTCTTGAAGAATGACCTAACCTTTGGTCATCTTATTGCTCTTATTATCACCTTTCAAGTTCAATCTCTTCTCCAGGTTGTTACTGTGCACCTTCAACTCGGAGCCTCGAGGTGGTTGCTCGTCAACTCCCGTGTTGTAAATAAGACACCAGGGACTTTATCAATTCTTTATTAAAGTCGTAAAGTTGCTGGTGGACGAAACTTATTCACACACAAAAAAAAACCATAATCAACATTGTGTTTCATCATACTGTCAATATACTTTACCATTTTATTACTTATGTTACCAACCTTCGCGTTCTTTCATTTGACTTGTGACCTGAGCAGCCGCCATCCCTCTACCTGTATTTTACCTGTAATCGATACCAGTGGTCATCGTCCCAGCGTCCCAGTCCCACATCAGGCCTCCTGGTTGTTGACCTGACCAGTCAGCCTGTTAGTGCTAGAAGCATGCGGTACAACGGAAACACCATTGCCCGGCTGATCAGACACTGACATGCAGAGACTTGAACTTGCCTCGCATGGGCCAGGAGGCCTGCTGCAGTGTTCCTTCTTTCTTATGTTCTTATGAAGAACTTATCAAGTTGCCTCTAGAAGACGGCTACATACGTGAGGGGCGATCCTATTTTAACCTACGAGGGCTACCGAGGGCGCTACTGATATTGGCACTACATCTGATGCTGCTGGTAATACCTGCACTATCAACACTAACGCTAGTGAAGCTGGTGCTACCCAGAATACTAATCCTGTGGATACTACTGAAACTTCGGGTTCTGTCCTCTCTCTCTTTCTCTGGCATCACTGACAGCTCAGGTTCTGGAGGCTCTCTCTCTAGCAACACTAACATCCCCGATGCTAGATGTGTCCTCTGGAATAACTGACAGCCCAGGTGCTAGAGGTTGTCATTTTAGCAACAACTCCAAGTACAGGTGGTTATCTCTCTCCCATCAATGAGGACCAGCCGCTTCGAACAGCCGGCCGAGGGGTCGCACTTTTCAAGATTGCACCAAAGGGCAATCTGAAACTGGAATCATTTAGAGGCGTCTCACGTTGGCTTCCACGGCAAATTACCTCGCTGCGTAACGAGCCAAGTCGCCGAGATTTCACTTCGCTAACGAGGCGGTTCAACGCACTTTGGTGCCCGCACTGCGCATGTAAACTGGGAACAACAATGATCAAGCTTGGCCATGTGGGGCAGCTTTAGCCCCAACAATTTTGTGTGGCAAGAGTAGTGCGCCACTTTCACGGAAGGGTGAGCTACGAGAGTGTGTAGTGTGTGTATGTTTACAAGTTACTCAGAAGACGGTATTTAGATGTTTATTCAGAAGACGGATTTTAAATAGTGATTCAGATGATGATTGGATACTCGGTAAACAAGCGGCTTTTAGATGTTTAGGAAAGCAATAATTAGATCTTGATAGAGAAAATGCTATTTAGATGTTGATTTACAAAGCGATGTACAGATGTTATTTCTTGACGCTGTTTACAAATCAGTTACTGAGAGTATTACGATGATACGTCATTCACTGTATACACGTCAGTATATACCTCTCGGTATATATATATATATATATATATATATATATATATATATATATATATATATATATATATATATATATATATACGGTTACTTTATTTTTTTTCAATGTGTTAAAGTATTCACGAATAATGATGACCAAGTTACGTAAAGCATTAATGAACCTCGTGTAAAAGATAGACTTTAAACCCTATTAATAAACCTTTTCACATATATATTCATAAAATAAAGAAAAGAAAGAGTCGAGTAGGAACTAAAGCCAATGGAATGTGGAGTTGAAGACGCGGGAATGGCTTCCTGTGGGCCTCGAGGAGAATCGAACTCCCTCTGGGGAAAGCTCAAGATACCGCCCAATATTGACCCTCAATAAAATGAGGTCGCCACGATTGGACTTTACAATCAATATAAACTGCACTGTCGAGTATTGAAAGTATTGCTACAGTTTATAATTAGATATAACTTGATAAAATGTGATGACTAGGGCCATTAATAGGCCAGAGAAGTGAGTGAGAAGATACAAGTATCACATGTTTACTTATATTTAATGAAAAAGAGACAGGGTGCAGAGCAAAAATTTTTTGGGGCAACGTTTCGCTGTATTAGATCATCATCAAGTCAAGACAAGGTAAAACTTTTCAAAGAGCGAAACGTCGTCACAACAAAGCATTGTTCCGCCTAGTGTTACTGTTTACTATATTTAAACATAGCCAGATCTGGGGAGCGCTACCTGGTGTGATAGGTTTAAAACCTGTCCACTCCACGTGAGTCATTATGGCTGCAGTTTGCCTAGTTCACTACCAGTCAGAAATACTTTAATTCTAAGAAAAGTATTTAATATTTCTCTATGATAAAAACAGAAGAGTAGCATATGTTTCTGCTCTCTTATTTTAACTGTGGTATTTTTATTCATCTTTGTAGTTATGCATTTTCTTATGATTTTTGTCCCTCTCACTTTATGTACACTGAAAGATATATACCTCTCAGGGTATATACACAGAAGGGTATGCATCTCTCAGTACATATAAGCTAAAAGATATACACTTTTCAGCGTTTTTACACTAAGATATACATCTCTCAGTGTATATACACTGAAAAATATGGGCCTTGAAATCGGTGACAGGTATATCACAGGTATTCTTCGGTTTTTTTATATAATAAGATTTTTTTTAAATTGTGGCGGTAGAGATTATTATGATGTTCACGGGGATATGTCAAACCGGTATAGGTCAAGTAGCGCCTAACGAATTCGAGTTAATCAGGTTCAAAACACAAAAAAAGGAATATAGCAACAATTCTTTGGATCATTAGCCCTTCACCTGAATCATACCAGCCCCCTTAAAGGGCTGTGGCTTATTGAGTACAGGACTGATTACTAATTGTTCCGTAGTTGACCAACTGACTATATGACTAAAAATAAGTACTACTTACTTCAGGTCTAACGAAAGAAAGTTACAAGAGAAAGAAAGGTTCAGTCTAATCAACTAAAGAGAGAAGGTAGGGACATCAATATTAGGGAGTGATATATTGGGCATATTTATTTCAATAATAATTTTTTTTACCTCTCTGGCTGTTTCCTACTAAGTTAGGGTGACCTAAGGGAAGAAATGCCGTCACCATCATCCTTTCAATATATGTTGCAGGAAGAGCAAGGACATATCAGTACCAATGATCCTCCTAGCTGCAACATCCCTATATCCTTGGAAGTGCATGCACTATGCAACTTGCCACTAAGACCCAGGTTCAGTTACTGTAACTGGTTTCTCTGAATCACTTCATACATGTTACCATACTCACACTCCAACAGCACGTCCCTGAAACGCTTTTACAGCAGGGAAAAATCTGTATTAGAACTGTAGTGATATTTAAGCTGCGAGAAACAACGTTAGCGTTTGAGTCAGTTTCTGAGTCCCCACTGAGCTTATGATTGCTCCCTTCATGTAGGCTGCTGCAGAAAGATAAAAGTGTCGCCATTTTTCATTTTTTTTTTTTGTGGGTGTGTGCAATGACTGTTGCTCTGTCTCTTCCTGAGTCATTCTGTCCCTGTGTCGCCTATTCTGTGTCCCATAGGTATTACTTCACCCTGACCCTACTTCACCTTGGTCTTACTTAACCCAGGTATTGCGTCACTTTATTTATACATCACTCTGCTGCGGATAGAAATTTAGAGAATTTCATGCAAAGGGAAACCTCATTTATAGGACCAGCCTTTTAACATTTCGCAAAAGACAAATGGAAGGCAAAAATCACTTCTCCACACTCGAGGTAGGATCTTCAGACAAAGTGTGTCCCGACATTACTAACCATATACTGTTATGCTACACTGCATCTTGGTCTCCTAATGAAAACGCCATCATTCAGATGCTCACTTGCATGAATTTTCTGACTGTTTACCAGCAGACATGTTTCGACTTTCTCTTATGACTATTTTTACTTCATAGTTTGGACGCCTGTCAGCCACTATGCTTTATTCATGAAATTTACGAATAACAGTATAAATTTGTGCAAGGTTTCAAGCGGCACAAGAACTGGTGTTAGTGATAATTTTTTTTAGAATTAACATAGAATAACCCGGTAAAGTCAAATAGTGCGACTTACCTCCATTGTATATTCATTTTAATTATGCGTCTTCCTAGCTACATAAGTGGAAAATTTTCATCTACTGAATCTCAAATTATTTTATATCGAAACAAAAATTAGGGCGCCAGGGTCGATCGTGAACAAAAACTACTACAGTACCAATATTTAATTTGCTTGTGGTTTGAAGCCTGGAGAGCTGCCAGCATGGAACCCATTTATTGGGCCCTACTGGTGGCATGAGTTTGCTGTTGCAGAGAGGGACATATCGGGGTGTCTGAATTTCATCTACCAAGTGATCTCTTGGTTCAACAGACAGGCACTTTATCTCGCATCTAACACAATATCAGACTTTACAACTTCCTTAGTTGGTTCGAGAGGTAATCACTGAACACTTGTTTACAGTACATAGCTAGCTCAGCCATAGTGTAAACCTGATTGGCTTTTACCCCTCCAGTTTGGATTTCCACAGTACCACCCAAATATGTCAGCATTTCCGTCAACTATAAGTTTTTGAAATGACAAATAGCAATTTCTTTATAAATTGACCCTATCATTTTTTTTTGTCTGGAAACCCTTATGGGCATTTTCCCAACGCCTCAGATGTTGGAAGAAAGGGACTAAATCGATCCCTGTTCGTTCTCACAATCCCCTATTACTATGCTTGATTTCGTACTGCCATCAGATGCTCTTGTTAGTGCTGCCTAAGTGTGCAGTCCAATGGTTCTGGATTTTTTTTGCTTTATTAGGTTATAATCTCTAATGATAACACAAATGGTGAGTCAAGCTGCATCTTACCTGAAGACAACTAATAGAAGATATTTGTGTATATAGTGAAATATATACACCTGTTGGTGTATGTAAACTTCTAATGGCCTTTAAGATGGATCCTTTACTTTCAACGCCGGAAGGAACTCAGTTGTACATCACTGCTATCACCACCTTTTGACCCCCGAATGAAGTGTTCCTACTATGTAGTCATCTGATTTTCCTCTGTCCATTCCTCACATCTCAAAACTCCACCGGTTTTTGATGAGCAGTGCAACTCCTCCCCTTCTGTTCCCTCTTGTCTTTCCTCAGGATCTGATAGCCAGTCAGGAAGATCGCGTCTGTTATCATCTCCATAAACTTTGTCTCCGTGAGTGCTATGATGTCTGGGGATGCCTCCATGATTCTTTCAGCTTCTTATCCAATTCTTGGTATTTGCCCACGGGTCATGGGGGTGGGAGGGGGTGGTGCTGGCTGGGAGTATAGAAGGCAGTGTGTGATTTTGTGAGAGGCTGCTGTGAGGGCGGTATTTTTGCTGAGAGGGAGAGAGAGTGGGTGTGGAGTGCGGTTTGTTTTGGGTTGTTGTGTTCGGTGTATACTCACCTATTTGTGGTTGCAGGGGTCAGTCGTAGCTCCAGGTCCCGCCTCTTCACTAGTCGCTACTAGGTCCACTCTTCCTTTGTTCCAAGAGCCTTATTGATAAATTAGACACATATGCAACACTACAAGAGTCTTATTGTACCTCAACTTAAAGCTATGTATGGATCCTGCCTGTGTGTGTGTGTGGAGATGGTTAAACTTGAAATTGTATGCAATATCTGACTGGGAGTATGATTTTTTATTTATAAAAATGAATACACGAGCAGTGTGCTGCTTTATTAAAATGCAATAACCTTATTTGAGAAACGTCAGTAGGGTTTTGAGGATGCCATCAGGTATTCCAGTAAGGCTTAATCCAGCAGAGCTGGAGTTACTATCACTTCGAAATTGTTTTCTCTCAGGCTAGCCTATCCACGCACAGGAGAGATGGAATATTTACATAAGAACATAAGAACATAAGAACATAAGAATGGAGGAACACTGCAGAAGGCCTACTGGCCCATACAAGGCAGGTCCTTATCAAAACCACCACTACCTAAGAATTTATTCCCGTACTCACGACACAAATCAAACCCAGCCCCTCCCACTCATATATTTGTCCAATCTCTTTTTAAAGCCACCCAAGGTCCTAGCCTCTATCACAGTACTCGGAAGATTGTTCCACGCATCTACAACTCTGTTCGAAAACCAGTACTTGCCTATGTCCTTTCTAAATCTAAATTTATCCAATTTAAATCCGTTATTTCTGGTTCTTACTTGGTTCGATATCCTCAGTATTTTATTAATATCTCCTTTGTTTATGCCCATCATCCACTTGTACACCTCGATGATATCTCCCCTCATTCTACGTCTCTCCAGAGAGTGGAGATTCAACGCTCTAAGTCTATCTTCATACGGGAGATTGCTGGGAGAGGTCGTGGGTAGAAAGGTAGAATCAGGTAACTTTGGAGCTTATAAAAGCACAATATAGAGATAACTGGTGAGGTGACATGGGTCACTTGAAGCCTATGTAGAATTAAGGGGTATGAAAATAGTTGTGAGGAGGGACAAAACTTAGAGCTGCTGTTGTAGATGTCAGGGAGAGCAGTGAGACTACTGGCGTCTGGGGAACGACCTGGGAGGATGCCAGGCATGGATTTATTGAGGGGAATGGGAGAGAGAGAAGGTCGCTTGAGGTGAGAGGGTACCTGGGACATGAACTTAGGGATTTGCTCCACAGTGCAGGTACTGTACTTTCCATATCCAGGACTCCAACATCCATCCCCATCCTTCAGAGTGCATGTACTGTAATAATGGTAGAAAAAGAGGTTAAAGAGGAGGAAAAGCTGAAGAGAAAGAAGGAAGAAGAAGCAGAGGAGAGCGGAGGCTTGCAACTTTTCTCGAATTTATTGATCAAAACTGAACACACACGAAGTGTGCTGCAACTCTATACTATATGATAGTTACTCTCGATTAAGGATGTTCACTTTTGCCAGACATATTTCATGACGTAGGATGCGTTGTATACTTGAGGTAATGCAGTCTATAAGCCTCAGCTGGGATACTTCAGTAGGGCGATTCTATTATAATTATCGTCAGATATTCCACTATGAGATCAGTAAGTATGAAAGCTTCAAAGGTATTGTGCCTGCACGGTTGGAGTTACCACGTGTATTACCTGCGGATTACCAATTCTCAGGATAGTCTAGCCCACTCACAGGGAGAAATGAAATTTATCATCATCAACATTATCACTCAGTAAATTTACAACTACATTCAGAATGACACGGTAGAGACAAACGCTGGCCACTGGTCGGGTCTAGGGTGCCCCATAAAAACTAAAGATTGCGTCGCAGATATGGCTTCCACCGACTTTCCAAGGAAAAATAAAAGAATTTCCGGGTTGGGAATTTCTTATGACCCTCTGCAGCCTGATTGGTAGAGCAACGAACAGGAAACTTAGGAGCGCCAGGCCGCTGGTTCGAATCCGTTAATTTCTTAGAATTATATATGTAGTGCCGAATAGGTAAAACTTGTGATTTTGGTTTAAATAGCAACGCTCTTCTTGCCGAATAAGGCAAGCGAAAATTTGTGTATGCAATAATTTCGCAAAAATCATTCTGAACCTAACGAAAAAAATATATTTCACTGTGTTTATTACTAAATTATTGTAAACCTATCTATAATATATATAGTTGGATTAGGCTAAGTTAAATTGTGCTTATTATAAAAAGGTTAGATAAGTTTTCTAAGGTTCTTTTGGTACAAAATTATAATTTTTTACATTAACATAAATGAAAAAATATATCTTTAAAAGTATAAGAACTTTTTTTTTAGAAAGGACTTAATTTTAAATGAGTTCTTGCTAATTGACCAATTTTACCTATTCGTGACAATATATATATTTATATATATAGTGTATATATATATATATATATATATATATATATATATATATATATATATATATATATATATATTATATATATAGTATATATATATATATATATATATATATTTATATATATATATATATATATATATATATATATATATATATATATATATATATATATATTATATATATATATATATATATACTATATATATATATAAATTATTTATTTATTTATATATATATATATATATATATATATATATATATATATATATATATATATATATATATATTATTGTACCCACGAACGAGTGGTGTTGATCAATAATAACACTGCGACTAGCAAAGAAGTCGAACCCATGCTGCTTTGGCCCGCCTCATGGTGAGCGAAAACACATGATGGTTTAGACCACTAGACCACACACACACACACACACACACACACACACACACACACACACACAGGCTGCAAGCCTGGTCCAGCAATTGGCTCCTGGAGTTCAACCCCACCAAGTGCAAAGTCATGAAGATTGGGGAAGGGCAAAGAAGACCGCAGACGGAGTACAGTCTAGGGGGGCCAGAGACTACAAACAAAGATCTTGGGGTGAGTATAACACCAGGCACATCTCCTGAGGCGCACATCACACAAATAACTGCTGCAGCATATGGGCGCCTAGCAAACCTTAGAACATTATTCCGACATCTTAACAAAGAATCGTTCAGGACCCTGTACACTGTGTACGTTAGGCCCATACTGGAGTATGCAGCGCCAGTTTGGAACCCACACCCAGCTAAGCACGTAAAGAAGCTAGAGAAAGTGCAAAGGTTTGCAACAAGACTAGTCCCGGAGCTTGGGGGTATGTCCTACGAGGAGAGGTTAAGGAAAATCGACCTGACAACACTGGAGGACAGGAGAGATAGGGAGGACATGATAACGACATATAAGATACTGAGAGGAATTGACAAGGTGGACAAAGACAGAATGTTCCAGAGATGGGACACAGCAACAAGGGGACACAGTTGGAAGTTGAAGACTCAGATGAATCACAGAGATGTTAGGAAGTATTTCTTCAGTCACAGAGTGGTCGGGAAGTGGAATAGTTTAGGAAGTGATGTAGTGGAGGCAGGCTCCATACATAGCTTTAAGAAGAGGTATGATAAAGCTCATGGCGCAGGGAAAGTGACCTAGTAGCGGCCAGTGAAGAGGCAGGGCCAGGAGCTATGACTCGACCCCTGCAACTACAACTAGGTGAGTACACATACATACATACATATATATATATATATATATATATATTAATATATATATATATATATATATATATATATATATATATATATATATATATATATATATATATATATATATATATATATATTAGAATGGAGGTTAGTTTTAAATCCTTAGGTTTAAAGGGCTATTTCCACCATGTCCAGCATCAAGACCTTCTGTCCTTCTCTAAAGGGACTGGCCGTCCTTGTTTCTTACATTATAAGCGTAAGCGTGTGGTTTCCAACGATTTAATAATCGATGATGCTATTTTTCCCTCTGCCGCTCAGGTATTTTTGTTATTAGCGATTATTTATATGAAAAATTAAATTAATTATGCTTAAAACAACCTAACCTAAATAAATAATTTTAAATTTTGATCTCGGTATAGATGAGTAAGAAATATAACAACAAAAATAGAAAACATATTTTTATTTAATTTTTCGAACTTTCGGAAGCGTTTGAGTGATTTTTTTTTAACTTTAATATGCATATAAATAATAGAATTGACGATATATTCCTAAAGAAGTTGGAATGTTTTATTTTATTTTCGTTTTTACGTTGGTGAATTTATAGACTAAACGCTGTTATCCTCTTACGAACGAACGAATAAATAGAAGGTCTATGGTACCTGACCGTAAGATATTTCACCAATAAAGGAACAATTTCAGAATAATAAAGGCGAAGGTAATATTTAAAATATGTACAGTGTGAGCAAAAGAGCAGCAATATAGAGAGATATTACACTGTAAGTATTGAAATAAGAGAGGTAAGGTGAGTTCGCTCATGGCAATTGGCTCATGAACTCACACAAGTGAGATCAGTATTTGTAATCAGCTGGCTAGAGAGAGACTGTCCTCCAGGCCAGAGGGTAAGTATAATGTCAGGTCGGCAGCCATTAACAGCACATTTGTAGGGCCCCAACAACTGCCCTGTCATAACTGCCGTCTGGCAGATTATGAAGAAAAAGCAAGAAGTGGTTGTGTGATGCTTACAGGATATACGTACTGTGCACGACGCATATCCTACCTCAGTTGCATATCCTACCTCATGTATATTACCACCTCCACAATGCCACCCACAACACTCGCTTCACACCCAGGTAACTATTTACTGCTAGGAGAACAGGACCATCATGTGTAACGGAGACTTGCCCATCCATCTCCACTCGCCCTTTGATTGTGCCCAAGTACTTCGGTTGTATGCTAAGTCAGACCGAAACTTCGTCATACGTTTCTTTCTCCTATGTGTGGGTTATTTGTATATTGTTCAGATATGGAAGACCAGACATTACAATAGCAACTCATGATCAACGTCGGTGTGTCACGTTGGCTAAGAACGTCAAATGTCTGACTGTGACACTTCAATGAAAACGTGATTATCTGACTGCTTTAACGTGCTCTCGGTGGGTTTCGGTTCCTCTTTCGTGCTTCACAAGCTAATATGGACTTTATGCATTATTATATTTAACAGAGTTATATTATAATTAATTAAATTTCCAAATAAACGATAGTAACATCAGTTAACCAAACTTAATATAACTAAATATAATCTAAGCAAAACAAAATAATATATCGAGAAATTTGCTTAAAATCGTATGTGAGAAATCTACTTTTGGTTAACCCCGACTCTTCCTTTTTCTGTAATTCTTTCCTCTCCCCCATCTATTCTTCAGCTTTTCCCACTTCCCCCTCACCCCTAGTGGGTCCTTACTTGTGAGTCCCTTCTGTTCTGACTTTTGTTTTACGAGGACGTGTGTTCCATTGGTTGATTTATCTTTAGGCCTGAGGACCCGAGACCTCACTTTCATTATTACTACATAAATTACACAGGCCGCTCATTATCAGGACGTGTTGTCCTTGTTAGTGAGAAACAAACGCAGATTTTCCTCTGTTTTGCAAGCCACTCTCTAAAATACTTCGTTCGTTTTGCAGCGTTTTACAGTGCATGAACATTGCATGATCCGAGACGAAACCATGATGTATATTAGTTGCTTTTGACTCTTTTACCGTAAAAAATACATAAATAACAAAATAACTAAAAAATAGCAAATTATCGACTTACATGAAAGGGTGGGTAACGTCTGGCAACCAAGGAGACTTGATCGTCGCTTATATCGTCGGAAACTCAACGCTCGTTATACAGTTGGGATGCAAATCACCTTGAACAACACGGAAGTATACTGTCAACTGCGTTAATTACAATGCTCGTAGATATGTCCTTGATACTCGCTGTCTGTGCTAATTGTAAAATACAGATTTAGTTCTCTCTTACACTGACCATTAGAATTAATTTGTTATCCCAGGACACCAGTTGTTATACTTTAACGTTGGCATTTAATAAATTATGTTGGTTGTGTTCGCTGTTTAGTCTATCTTGAAATTGTTTAAAGCTTCAGGTGGATGTAGTATTCACCACATTCACTTGTGAAACATTTCGATGTTATATCATTCTATCTTAGGAAGCTTGATTAGAACCTCCGTAATTGTGTACAGGGAATGAGGGTCGTCCAGAGGATCAGGAACAGAAGACAAAGTCATTACTGGGACCTTAGGTGGCTCAAGGAATAGTCTTACCTGATTAATGTGGTAGACTTGACCCTCGAAGAAAAAATTTCTAATATACCTTTTGGTAGCTCTAGTTCATTAGTTCGTAGTTATAGTAGGTGATGTCCTATACAGATATTAGTGACAGTTTTCAAAAAACGAATCGAACACCAGTTTTCTTTTTCATAAAGAAAAATATTTTAAAATTATACACAGCCTGAAGTAAAATCATTCTTGATATTTAACCCAGGTAATAATTGTAACGTGACCACAAACCCACACACATAAAGTAGAAACTGTCACACTGAGATCCAGGCAACAATAACTGAATAACAGTACACTGTAATTTAGGTACATAATTTGAGCATTATAGCAATACATCCCGACAACAATCTTCAAGCCATTGTCAGCTATACAAAAGCCTGCACAGTATGCAGGGTGTTTCAGAAAGATGGACCCAGTTTCAAAGCAGTGTACCCAGGAATGCATTTCTCTCCGTGTATATATTTTTGAGAGCTTAATCCCTATTTTAGGGATTATTCTTGTTTGGTGGTAAAAAGGTTACGTGCTGCCTTAGTGACCATTGTGTAATCGATAGACTTTCAACCCAGTTAACCAACCAAAAACGCGCCTTTTCCCTGGTTTGTTATTCTTTCGTAAATTACCATTAATTTAAAATGAAGATAAGCATAAAAAATGAAATTTATTTCTAAGAAGAGCTTACAAAAGTTGCAAATGCAATAAGTTAAAAATACAGCTGTTACAAAAGGCAGAAGCCAGGTGGAAAGCTAATAATAATGCCCAGCATTTTGTGCATGTATGTAGATCATATTATAACGCAAATAATAAATAATATTCTCAAAGCATAACGTATAAAACTATGTAGTACTAATTAAAATTATTTTGAATTCGATAAAGAATATGTTATTTTAAAGAGGGTAACTTATACCGGCATCCTTGGTGGTTCACCGGAAGCCATCCCCTGACTTCTTTATTCCTCTTATTTATAAAGACACATTCTAAGCCTCCACAAAATAACTGTCATGGTCATTTATATAAAAACAATATTTCCTGACACCTTGCAGCGATAATAATAAAAAAAAAAATTATGACTACGCTTTCCCCGATCCTTTGAATTCCGTCACTACAAAAATAATCGCAGACTCTATGTTTTATTACGATAATCACTTCAACTCTTAAATCAAAATCCACTTTCCTTGGAAATTCAAATTCAATTCCATTCAAATTCAATTCCATTCATGCGCGGGAAACGCCTCCTTACCTCTGAGAGAACCTTTCCCCTTCAACCCATCTGTTGCAATTCTTGCAACACTGCATAGCTTCATCTTCCTGTATCTAGTTTTGCATATATATATATATATATATATATATATATATATATATATATAATATATATATATATATATATATATATCATATGTCGTCCGATTAGGTAAAACTGGTCAATTAGCAAGAACTCATCTAAAATTAAGTCCTTTCTAAATTTTCTCTTATACGTTTAAAGATATTTTCATTTATGTTAATGTAAGAATTACAATTTGTACCAAACTTTGAAACCTACCTAACCTTATTACAACAAGCGCAATTTTTTAGCTAACCAACTAAATATATTTTAGATAAGTTAACATTAATTTAAAAATACACAAACACAGTGAAATATATTTTCGTTGTGTTAGAATGATTTGGCATACACAAATTTTCACTGTCTTATATGGCAAGGTGAGCGTTGCATTTAAACCCAAATCGCAAATTTTACCTAATCGGCACGACATATATATATATATATATATATATATATATATATATATATATATATATATATATATATATATATATATCAATGACAACACTGCGACTAGCCAGATCGAACCCATGCGCTTTGGTCCACCTCAGTGAGCGAAAACTCTGAGCCCGCCACGGGCCCACAATCCTCAAGAATGACGCATCCAGCAAAGCTAGATGTTGTGCCCGTCATCCGTGAACATACGTGTGAGGGTGCTTCTAGCTAATTTCTTTCCCCACTGTTTGGTGTACTATCCCAACGAGCAGTATATTATATTATTGTACCAACGAATGAGTGGTATTGTTCAATAACAACACACACACACACACACACACACACACACACACACACACACACACACACACACACACACACACCGATGGCATGGTGGCTAAAGCTCTCGCTTCACGCACGGAGGCCCCGGGTTCAATTCCCGGCGGGGCGGAAACATTTCGAAGTGTTTCCTTACACACACACATACATACAACAGGCCTAGTGTCTAATCGACATGTGCCTAGGACAAAATGGTAACTAACACACGAGCGCGCGCGCAGTCTACAACAACGTGTCTGTCCTTCACTACCATTCGCCTTTTGAATCCACCAACAACAAAAAATACATTGTTCGAACTTTTATCCGGTGACTCTAGACGTGTAACTGACTGACACTTCAGAGTCGGATTCAGGATGGTTGAAATTAGATTCCTTAAAGAGACAATATCTTAATTGGTTCTGATCTCAAGTCGGAGTTCGAGATACTTCAGTTCGTATAGTTTCGTTTCTCGTCCATGATTCAAAACGAAATAAATAAAAGACTGCAGATTTGTTAGGCGCAAAGCGTAGTTCGGAATGTTCTTCGAAAACTGTTGTTAAATTCTTGGTGAGAGGACGACCTAGAACAGTTGGCGTACGCCCTAGAACAGTGGAAGGCTTCTTAGAAAAGTGGAAGGACACCATAGAACAGTGGAAGAAGCCCTATTAAATTGGAAGGACGCCCTAGAACGCTCTACAACGGACTCTCTAAAAAAGTGAAAGGACGCCCTAGACCAGTGGAAGGACGCCCTTGAAAGTAAAAGAACGCTGTAGAACAGTAAAAACACACTCTAGAACAGTGAAAGGACGCCCTAGAACAGTGGAAGGACGTTTTAGAACAGTAGATGGACGCTCTAAATAGTGGGAAGATGGGAAGTTCTCTTAATGAATCGTGATCTCAATCTCGCTCGCTTAAGGTATTTGCATGTGCTTGCTTCCTCCATCCCTACCCCTTCCCTTTCCTATTCCTTTTACTTTCCCCTTCCTCCAGTATTGTCTCCAGCTGTACGTGTGTGTGTCGGTCCTATCAAAGCCTTGCATGGTGCATTTGTGTCTGTACGTGTGCGGGTAGGTCTGTGTCGAACATGTTACAATCCTGCATGGTTCATCTCTGGCTGTACATTTGTGGCTGTATATATGTGGCTGTACATTTGTGGCTGTACATCTGCATCTGTGTGAATGTGTGTGTGTGTGTGTGTGTGTGTGTGTGTGTGTGTGTGTTGTGTGTGTCTGCCCTATCAGCATGGAATATCAATATCCTAAACAGATGAAGGCAGGTACCGTGTCAAGTGTACTTACGACACGTGTGGTGTCCTGGCTGTGAGTTAGCACTGTGGATGTTAGTGATGCTGATATTGTGGATGTTAGTGATGTTGCATTGTGGATGTTAGTGAGGCTGGCATTGTGGATGTTAGTGATGCTGATATTGTGGATGTTAGTGATGTTGCATTGTGGATGTTAGTGAGGCTGATATTGTGGATGTTAGTGATGTTGCATTGTGGATGTTAGTGAGGCTGGCATTGTGGATGTTAGTGATGCTGGTATTGTGGATGTTAGTGATGCTGGTATTGTGGATGTTAGTGATGTTGCATTGTGGATATTATTGTGTTATTGATGTGGCATTGTGGATGTTAGTGAAGTTAGGTTTAGTCTCCAGTGTGCATTGTGGAAAACTGACTTGGTCCACTTTGCTTTATACGTTGCTAGATATATTATGATGGACCTAGTCTTTATATTCTATATTTTGATGATTCTGTTTCATTTATATTATATAAAGTAAGTTTGTAAATAATAATAAAGTTAGAGTTAATAATATTTACTTTGATTACAAAAAATATTGCAGTTAAACTACGAGAAACTCATGTATACAGACATTTAATAAGAAAAACTTAGCAACGAGTGGCTTCTTCAGCCCTTTTACAGAGTCAGCCAGAACAAGTAGTATATAGTACAAGGAGTCGGGAGAACAATGGAAAAAACAGAGTAATATGATACGACAAACACGGGAAGTGGAGAGTAAGTACAATAGTAAAGTGAGGCAAGGAACAGTAGGACATAGGTAGGACATAGATGAATTGGAGAAGGCTGTGCCCGGAGTGGGACAGTAGGCCTACTTTACTACTTTTGTATAAGGTGGTATCATTCAGATATTTCTCCCACTAATTTTAAAACTATTGACTCCAGCCTCTTTTAACTACTACACTGACTTCTCCGCACCCTTCCTTGTTTGTTGTGTTACCATACTCTGTTAGTCACCTGACTCCTTGAACTATATACTACTTGTTCTGGCTGAATGCATAAAGACTGAAGAAGGCTCAGGGCGAAAAGTTTAATTATTAAACGTCTTAATCTATGCACACGTGTCTCTTTCCTCAATTTGTTGGTAATATAATACCACTTTATCCTATGGAGAGTTCAGACGATCTCCAAATTTAAATGAATTATGATACTGTAATTGATTCAGCTTGATTTATGATCATATAATCATTCATTTTGCTTAATTACGATAGAGAAATATTATAAAATCCATGACTCTCTTATCTCAGGTAAAATACTACATGTTAGAAGAGACTCATAGAAGCAGTGATACTATCTCAGTGACGTACGTGGTATACAGGAAGTCTCTCACAGTGATCTTAACTAGAATGGTACACCACCACCTGTATACTTCAGTGTTGAGACCGTAGCATCAGACAGCACAGGAGATGATGTCCGGCCATTCTCTGTCTGTCTCTGTCTGTCTGTCTGTCTGTCTGTCTGTCTCTCTCTCTCTCTCTCTCTCTCTCTCTCTCTCTCTCTCTCTCTCTCTCTCTTCTCTTATACACATACACTAGTGACTAGCAAACAGACGGGGCCAGGAACTAAGAATCCACCCCTACAACAACACATAGGTTAGTACAAATAAATGAGTACAGACACACACAGCTGAGACTCGACCACTACAACCAGGTGAGTAAATTCACAAACATTCACCTAATTATACTTTCACTCATTCCCTTAATTACGCACTTGCTCATTCACTCGCCAAGTCAATTATCAACTCGATCATTCACCGTTTCGCTCAAACACTTATTCCCTCACTCACCCACTCAATTATCCACTGACTCATTCGCTCATTTCCTTACTTATTCCTCCTTTTCTTACTCATTTTCTTTACTCTTTATATTACTCATTGTCTTTCTTACTCCGTCTTTGGCTTATATCTCATCCATGGCCGGAATCTCCTGTTCAGTTACAGGCTGAATCTATTAAGAACAGAGACTTAAATGAACAGTTGGAACTAAATTTTCAAATAACACTGTCAATTTGTGTTCACTGATTAATAGACAGTAGATTAATATTTAATTTTACAAAATAAAATAATTATTGTTCATTATTTGAAAAGGTTATTGGTTTATTAGTTGTATGTATTTTGTATTTTTATGTATGTGTGTGTGTTGGTGTGTGATGGTACGTGTTGTGTGTCCCTTGATGGTATGTGTTGTGTGCCCCTTGATGGTAAGTGTTAGGGATCTGAGCTGGTGGTATCAAGTGCGTTAGTTAATGAAATATATTGCAGTGGTAACTGTTATTAATGTAATTATATATATATATATATATATATATATATATATATATATATATATATATATATATATATATATATTATTGTTATTATTTAATAATAATAATTATTATTTAAAAATAATAATAAAATTATCATTATTATAATTATTATTTTCATCATCATCAAATGGAAGCAATAAACCCATAAGGAAGGTGAAAGAATTTGATCCAAGGAACATTAGAACGGCTGAAATTCCTCTGATCAAGAGCTCTTCAATAACATCAATTCACTCACTTTGATGGGATACTCATGTAAAATCTTTGCTCGGTAATTTGTCTGGTTGCTGCTTACATCTCATATTCTCTCCAAGTCATTTTCTTCTTTTCAAATGATATTTATTACATTTTTTTGTTTTTAGCTTTTGCAACAAGACTAGTCCCGGAGCTAAGTGGTATGTCCTACGAGGAAAGATTAAAGGAAATCGATCTGACGACACTGGAGGACGGGAGGGATAGAGTGGCCATGATAACGATATATAAAATACTGAGAGGAATTGACAAGGTGGATAAGGACAGGATGTTTCAGAGATGGGACACAGCAGCAAGGGATCACAACTGGGAGTTGAAGACCTAGATGAGTCACAGGGATGCTAGAAAGTATATATTCGGTCATAGAGTTGTCAGGAAGTGGAACAGTCTGGAGAGTGACGTAGTGGAGGCACGATCCACACACAGCTTTAAGAAGAGATATGATAAAACTCATGGAGCAGGGAGAGTGTGGGCCTAGTAGTGACCAGCGAATAGGCGAGGCCAGAAACTGCAACAACAAATAGGTGAGTACACACACACACACACACACACACACCCACACACACCCACACACTGGCTCCTGCGAGTCTGGGGTAGTGAGAGCCATGCGACCGACCACACACAAACTCCAGCTCCCACATGTCCAGCCCAAGATAAAGATTCTTTAGGAAGCTCTTCAGCTTTCTTCAACTGCCTGCATGATGGTGTGTCGGTGGTGCTGGTGGTGGTGTGTTGCTGGTGGTGTGCTGTGGTGCAGCGAATAGTGTGTTGCTGGTGATGCTTCTTGTATGTGACTGGTGGTGTGTCGGTGGTGCTGCTGGTGGTGTGTTGTTGTTTATGAAGCTGCTTCTCTAGAAGTGCTCTATCACTCTCCTTGTGATTATCTCCATTACCTGGCATAGTATTTTTGACAGTGAAACTTGTATGTACTTCAGTGCTTACTGTCTGTCTCCTTTCTCACTTTTCTCATTTGCTGACTTCCAGATCTCTGGTAACTGTCCCACGTTCATCGGCTTGTTGTGGTTCAGACAGTGCTTCTGCTTGTTCTTGCAGACACCTTATTACGTCTCCATCAAAAGTTTCTTTACTTCTTTCCCTGATGTATGTATTGTGTATAGTACCTGTCGGTTTTGTCTCCAATGAGAAGTCTTTAAATCATTTGGTCAACACTTCGCAGACTTCCTTCTTGTTTATTGTGACGTCTCCTTCCTTCTTCAGTCGAATTATCTAGAATTTTACTGTTTTCTTTCTTCTGTTGTATCTGTGAAGTAGTTTAGGTTCAGTCTTGGCCTTTGTTGCTATATCATTCTCAAATTGTTGTTCAGTCCCTCTCGTCTCGTTTTTGGCTAATCTTCTCACTTCTCTGTTCTCGTCTGTCTTTCTCTTTCTATAACTTTCCCACACACGTAGGTTTTTCGTTTTCTTGCCTCTCCGTGTCTCTGGCTAAACCAAAGACTCTCTTTGTCTTTGTTATTTACTTCTCTTTTTCTTAGTATGAAGTTCTCTCTTCCGCCGGAAGGCAGAAGAGAACTTCATACTTGTTCCTTCTAGTTCCCTTTCCAGTTGCATTCAGGAATTATATTTTTTCTTCGAAGTTCCCTCTTCTGAAGTCTTGTTTCTCATGTCCTCTACCTGCCATTCTTTCCTCTTCAGTTAGTGCCACAAGATGCACGAAGCTTAGTACTGTATGGTCACTGGCGCCCGGGGGACTGGCATATTCTGTTTAATGGAAGTCCCCTATGCCACATGTACCTGTGGTATATATCGGATACAATCTTGCTGGATCATCCTTCTCTTGTGGTGTCCATAACATGGTAACACAAAAAGTTTTTCTAATCACCTCCATCAACTCTTTGTAGACATCCATGTGGCTCCCAGTTCTTCCAATTTATTTCTTTATAGTCGAAATCACCCATAATGATTAGCTTTGCTTTGGCCCTTTGTGCATCCTTAGCTGTTGCTGCTATAATGTCAACCAGCATTGTCCTCTGCTGCTAGGTGGCGGTTGTGTAACGCATCATGTACCGCATCATGTACCGCCTTGGGTCCTCTAGTCTTAATTGACTGGGTCCTCCGCTGCAGATGTGTTGGTGGTGCTGCTTGCGTGTTTAACCAAAACAAGGTAAGAAAAACACCTTGGAGTAAGCATAAGCAACTACCTCAAAAGTGGGGAAAAAATGTCTATCTGCGAGCAATAAAGCCAACAGATCGCTGGATTTCATAAAAGGAAATTCCCAGTA